>JAZGLO010000707.1:787500-980000 GCA_036873155.1 Biomphalaria sudanica | reverse complement strand
GATAGATAGACATTTAGATATGAAATGTATGTATTTATTTACATTTAATTTTCAGATCCACTTTTCTGGTAATGTGAACGCCTTGGAGATAATTCTAAGCGAATCTGACACATATGTAACAACGCCATTGTGTATGTCCTTCTTGTACGTAAATCAGACATTGTTGCTAAGTATGTATACTGAAAAAATGTTACAGCGGGTAATGTCCAAATCAGCGTTTGTGACTTTTGACATAACCACACCTCAAAATAATATTGACATTACAATAAATGTATTGGTGTCAGAAGTGGGATATCATATATACATCAATGAATGCTTCTTATATTTCTATGAGCACGTCCTCCCTGTTCAAATGATCAATTTTATAAAATTTTATAGTTTCTTGCAAAGCTATGAATTAAGTTTTTAACTTGGGTTGACAGAAATATATAGCAGGAAAGTAACCAACATAAAAAAGCAATAAATTTAAACTTAAAATTTACTTACTTCATGTGTTTATTCTGAACATAGTTAAAAAAATATAAATAGGCTTTAATTTAAACAACTTTAATTTTATTTGCTTGACACATGCGGAGAAGTTTGTCTTATTTCCGAAGCAATTTACTTATCAGGAGGTATACCCCAGTAGCGTAGCTAGGAATATGGAGGTCCGATGTTGGCCTCCCTAAGGGCAGCTGCATTTTGACATTCAACAACATGACATAAGATAATGTACTAAATAATATATGTCTACCGAGGCGTGATGCCAGAGCGGTAAAGTGCTTAGCTTCTGAACAGGGGATCCCGGGTTTGAATCCTAGTTGGGGAAAAGTAAAGGTGGTTAGCGCTCGTTAACTATGGGCCACAGAAACAGATTTTTTTTTACATCTGGCCTACTGATCGCAAAGCCTGAAAAGGGTATTTTACTTTTTCAATTCAATATAAGTCTAATGTGTGGAATATATGCAACATGGTCACTAATTTATATAAAAACATGAATAGAAGGATAACATATCATTGGCTTAATATTAAACGAAAAAAAACATTTGGACACTCACTCCAGGAGGAGTTTCCAATTTGGACCCACCACTCCCCCACCATAGCTACGCCACTGGTATACCCTAAGATAATGTCCCCTGTGAACTTGCTTGATTATTTTGCTTTCAACTTGTTGAATAAGCAGCTAATAATATAATTAATTAATTTCTATAGAGTCATCTAAGGCGGCTCCTTTATTGATTTGTTTATAAGTTGTTGTGTATAAATATATTAGTATTATGTTTGATGTTGCTGTCTAATAAAAGCAGATTATGTGTTTCAAGTTTTTTGTAAAAAATTATTACATATTTTAGTTCGGCGTATAACCATTGTAATGCTGCTACATAGCAACGTTTTAAAAAAAAAAACGTACCCACAATTCTCTTTCTTGTTCATCTTAGACATAGCTTAAAAGTAAAGTAAAGTTCCCCTTTCAGACCTTGTGATATATAGGGCAGATGATGTAAAGGTCATCTGTTTCTGTGGCCTACGGTTAACGAGGGTGTCATATGACCAGCACAACGACCAACCGCCTTTACTTTTCCCCAACTAATGTCAGGTACCCATTAGAGCTGCGAGGACTCAGAGACGCCCGACGATCCCGAAATTAAAAATCCCAGTCTTCACCAGGATTCGAATCCCGGTCCTCCGTTCGGAAGTCAAGCGCTTTACCAGTCAGCCACCGCGACTACTAGAAAAAGCTTAATGTTCCTAATAATAAGGCTTGTCTTCGAGTCCGAAGATTAAGGAGGATTGCAGAATGTCAGGTGGCCATGCAGTCCAAGCTGTGACCAATGCTGAACCTGTTTCTTCCTATTGAATCCATGAATAGCCAATGTTTGTCCATTTTGGTAACAGAATATGTCCTTTTTTGGACTTTGTAAAGCAAAGGTACTTCAAAAATCTTCCTATTTCACTCAGACAGAGAGTAAACTTTTTTTTACACTTGTAAAAAACTAAGGCTGCTTTATTGATCCATATGGAAATTTGTTGTGATTACGAGGACTCTTTTCTCATATAAAAACATAGAGTGAGGCTGCTTACATACGATACATTTAAACTTGTGTACTCATTTAAATGTTAATACGGCCATGACAACAGCACTCCTGTGTTGAATGTCAAGCTCCGAATGACGTCACCGCTACACATCGGGCACATGCAGGAGGTCACGTGATAAAATAAAAACTGCGCACTTGTTACTGAATGGCACAAGTCAACTCTGACCTGCTGGTGATGCTCAACATGTATGTCTCATTGCAGCCAACGGGTTCAATGTCAAGGTCATGATAAAATGCGCTAAAAAGACATTATTGCATGAGGCAGACATCATAGTACGAAAAAAAAGACTTAACAGAAACAATATTTGAAACATTCTCTTAATATCATTATACCTATTTATAGAGTAGAAACTTTTTCCAATGCAAAACTATTTGATTGTTACAAATGCAGCAGAATTTTAAAAATTTAATTAACAGTTCTGTCGTGGTTCATTAAATATTTATATACAAAGAAAGATTATTTTTTATACCATTTTTATGGAGTGTAAGACATTTAAGATATTTTATTAAGAAATGCGCAATCATGCAGATATCTAAAAGTTTAATTGTATTGATTGAGTTAAATGGAAACAGTAAAAAAAAAAGACAGAAACGAAGTGTTTCATGTTCACAATGTCACGGAAACAAGCCATCCAATCTGGCCATCGTGACGACGATTTAACAATTCTTTTATCACAAAGCGCACACGCGTTCCAGAAGCAGTCAATAAAAACAGATACAAATGCAACTACTATGACAAAAGGATCAAGTTCTAAAATTGACATTTTTTTTATATGTGCTAAAAAAAAAAGCAATAGGGTTTTAATGGCACAGAGTCTAGCAGTGTAACTAAATGCAGCGATTCGAAGTAATTGATGTAACTGTCTATAGTTTATGGTTACTAGAATGAATATATATGTAAAATCAATTTCTACATAACTGTCTAGCATTGCTCTCTCTATTGGATCGACGTCATACAGAAATAGCGTTGTTATTGTTCTATATATTGTTTCGTTAAAACGTTTTACTAATTTATTCCTTGTTTTACTATGATACTTAAATTACAAGAGGAACAGTGTACTGCTGTGTTTCCCTGTGTTCCGCGGAACCCTAAAGTTCCTCGAGGGCCTGAATATGGGTTCCACAAACTACTTGAATAATTAACAGGTATGGTACGGCGTGCTCTTCCAAGCCAAATTAGTGAGTAAAGAACTACAAGGGGAAACAGTAGATATGAGCACTGCAATAGATTCGTACATCAACTTGATGACTTGACTAAGGAAGCTGAATTAATAAGTCTGTTTGCAAAGGAACTGGTTAAAAACATGGAAGGCTTGCAGCAATCTGCTGAGTGATAAATCTGTGAGAAACTTCAGAGCTGGAATATAGAAGATAACTGCAAGATAAATTGCTTCAATAGAATTGGGGACACTAAAAATCACATCTTGCAGTCGAGATTTGAACAGCTGAAATCTATTTGTTTTGTTTTTTTTTAGCTTCAAGTGCTTTCAGCATTATGGCATACCAAGTTTACAGCGCGAGCCTCGGCAAGCATGGATGTCATCGAAAGACAAGTCTGCAGATATATGTGAGGAAAGAATCAGGAAATGAAATGCAAATCTTTAAGGCATATTCTACCAAATACCACCAAAACTCTGGTAGAAATTTTAGCTGATCTGTCCGCTTAATTACACTGCTTTCCCAAACAACTTTCTATACATACCCGTAACAGTGGCATCTGGTAAAAGCTTCTTCTGCGCTTTATACTAATCATAAGCTACTTGCGGTCAGTTTTTCACGAAGATGGGTTTAGCCATTTTGGCAAATCTTGCATTGAACGTGATCTATGTAGGGAACAGAATTTCGATAATATACTGCATGACTTCGCTATATGTTAGGCTCGTAGAGTTAGGTTAATTTGGTCGTGATTTTGTACTTAGTAAAGAATGAACAAAATGCGCATTCCGTTTTGCATAGGGTCTCGCAATTGTTAGGGCCGACCTTGCCCTAGAGAAATAACCAGTATGCACCATTTGGTTTAAATATTTTTTTTTAAATTAAAGGATCGATATGTCTAGTTTAAATTGGTTGTCATGGTACCTGACATTAGTTGAGGAAAATCTTAAAGGTGATTGGTCGTTGTGCTGGTCACGTGACACGCTTGATAATAGTGTCCACATTATCGCGACCTTTCAATCATCCGCCCTATCATTAACAGTGTATGAACGAGGAACTTTGCTTTTTTTTGTTTGGTAATGTTTTGTCATCCTTTCTGTCATATTTTGGGTGTGCCTCGTAACCCAGGAAAACAGTCCAAGTGCTTGATCAACAAATCACTCATTGATCTTCATAGACTATCATTATGGAGTTTTATTTTACTAATCATTTATTAGTTAATTGATTTTTCCTAGATAAAACACTTGACTACTAAATCAACATTTCATTGTTAATATTTGAAGATGGAATAGAGAGGAATAGTCTCCCCTTCCGATTTTAAAAAAATCAAATCAACCTGTAATGGACACTACTTTTACATATCTCATGTATATAAGAAGCAGAATGAAGACGATACTACTTTGTTTCAAAATTCTTCTGGTGTTTTCTGCGTTTATTGTGTAATTTTAAAGTGTGACAAACGATGTTTTTTCTTTACACTCATATATATGTTAGTTAACGTTAAAATATTGACAACTAGGATTTTATCGATATGGATTGTTTTTAGTATATTAGACATTAAAGAAAAAAAATCTATGAATATGAAATTTTAGCAATATTATATGGTGAATTTTACGGTATAGACTGTTTACAGAAAATGATCTAGGCATTATCTCACGAACTTAAAAAAAAACAACTTTCAACAATGATAACCGGTTTGGTCTTCCCTTTGGTTTTATTGTTGACAGCAGGAGAGGCATGTAACAGCAGTTGCTCAATAACCTTTCAGGACCAACCATTAGAACCAGTTGGCTGTAATGAGACCACGATGTGGACTTTTACCAGGCGGTCCAAACTGTCCTGTGCTTTGTCCTGTGTCCTGCTTTCATCTTGTGCCGTTTTTACATATTCCAGTGATACACAGCTCTGCTCATTATGCAACGGAGAACTGATACGCACTTTAATTTTTGGCACGGGCAGTGGATTCTCGTGGCCATTTCAACATCAGGAGATTAACAAACCTTCCAAGTCGTTTTTAAATCTTTATTTTACAATTCCTAATGGAATTCGACCTGGATCCGTAGTAAGTAATCCTCAACATTACGGTCTCAGTAGTTACTTAACGGCAAGGTGGTGATACACATTGGTTAGGGTATTTCAACTCTATTAGCTGATTGGTGTTGGCTAGTTTCCACTTAAAATGGGGCAAACTCTGTGAGAACAGGGGTGCTCAAACTTTTCAGCCCAGGGGCGGTGTTGTTGACGGCCGTTGACTTGTAGCACCAAACTGCTAGTAGACAACTAAACCGCTGTAGGCGTATTATATTTTAACTAATAAACTTACAAGGATTTGATTAATTTCTTTGTGAACAAAACTAAATATAAATTTTATTACATTATAGACATATTTAGCTTGAGATGAAAATAACCTATATTTAACACATCTAACTTACTATATAAACACGACTTTTCATTCGGACATCGTGGAGTCATCTGGCGTACCTAATAACAGCTTACGACAATGCCGCTTATCTTGCATCATTCACACTGCATGGCCACCAACCAATCGCTAGCCTTTCTCGCCGTTACAATAGAAATGTACACACACACTCTTCATTACAGGCGGGCGCATTTTCAAGGGCCGATTTCGTCCTCTTTGTCACTTAACGCTGATCTCATAAAATGTGGACAGAAATTAGCTCTTCCTTAATAGCCGGATGTTCACCATCGCTGTCTTAGAACAGAACCGCCCAATAAAACAATTATTTATAGGGCACATTTCTTTTTCTTTATTTATGGAACATTTTTTTGAAATTATGCATAGTAACAGAAACCATAAACATGTTGCATGTAATGTAAGGCTACTTAAGGCTATTTAAAAAAATGATCAGATGGAAAAGTATGAACGGGTGTTTGTTCTGAAGTTCAGACAACAGTATTCTCCTCTTTTTCTAACTTTCGATTTCTAAATTTTTTACATAAATCTTTTTTTTTTTTATTGAAATTTCCGGTAGTCTTAAATTAGGTCAGAGGCGTAGCTAGCAATTTGTAAGTAGTGTGGGCCGCACTGGGCAATATTTACCCTAGCTACGCCACTGTTGCAAAGATTTGACTTAGATTTATTTCACGTAGAATGGTGTGAAGAAGATATTAACGTCGGAACTGATTAGCCCAGACTATAACAAGCCAAGTCAAGTTCAAACGTACTTAGCCTCTCGACCACGCTTCGTTCGTCTGCCCCGTCTCCCCGAGACGCCACCAAGTTTCAATAATATGAAGCTGAAAGTCTTAATTTCACAATAATATCATCTATCCTTTGACTTTTGTTGTAGGGGTGCTTTTGCAGTTCGCGTAATGAAACCAATAATAGAATATGAGTCCTCTGTTTTGGGACTCCTCATCTAAAGAAAACATCAAGAACAGATACAAAATAGAGCAGTGAGATTCCTAACAAACGAATATTCACATTTCACTAGAAAGCACCTTTAGTAAAATCACTAAATTTAGAAAGCCTTTAGGAGAGATGACTCAAAAGTAAAGTAGCATGTTTATGCATTAAACACTAAACCAAAATCTTTAAATACAAAAACCAAAATATTCAGAAAGATATAAAGATAAAGGCACATTACTCGTTCCACATGCTAGGACAAATTTGTACAAATGCCCATTTTTCCTTTGTGCTATTAGAGCATGGAATGGGTTGCCTGAGCTAGCCAGGAAAACCAATGACTTGGCAGAATTTAAGTCATTGGTAAACATGCATGACGCGAAAGACGTAATCATCTTCTGTTTTGAAGTAACGTCTGTTTATATAAGCTAAAAAGATAAGATAAATCCCACAATGTTTACCGGTCAGCAGCTGTTCTTTGCATGAGATAGATTACAAGCCTGTCCATTCTTATACGTTGTCCAGCCAACTTATTTTTGGCCGACTCGTGATCGAAGATGACCACATTTCTCACATCCTATGGACTCGAAGATGGCTGTGAAGTCCAATCCTCGCTTTAAAAAGCCGGCCGCTTACGTGGCATGTGTAGGTTTGGTCAGTTGCTGATAGGTCTGCTTCTTCTCTCAGTTTACAATATGAATATTATGACGCGAGTTCCTTTTTAACTGCTGATTTTTTTCTTTGCATAGACAAGTGTACGTTGTGGCAGTTTCAATACATATCTATTATACAAAACTTTACAATGCAACTCTAGCTCTATTATTTTCTACAAGCTCCAAATTCTAACTAACTAACATTAAGACAAATCAGGAATCAAATACTTTTTTTTTCTCAACCCTTACTTTTTCACATGTACCAGTACAAACACATCACTTAGACACTTTTATTGCCTCGCGTCTAACACTCATGTATCACAGTCACCCACCCGTATCGTATCAACAAACATCTTTCTCTCATCCAGACATTGGCGCATGCGCACTCTCCTATCTCCAGTCTCCAAAATGACCAAACCAGCTCAGCTTCATAATATTAAGGAGTTCACCTTCTTGCTAGCCAGTCTTAATTTAGCAAACATCAACAAACATACAAACAACTAATCGATTTTAAGGGACATGGTGGCCTAGTGGTAAAGAGCTTAACTTTCAAACCGAAAGTTCTCGGTTTTGGACTTTGGAATATATTGTCGTAACTCTAAGGTAGGCACTCAACTAAAGGCAGTAGGTAACAATAAACGAGGTATTTATTTACAGTACAAACAGGCATGGACTTCAGCCATCAAGTCCCATAATGTCCTATCTCAAGTGACACCAGTCCTTCTCTACATAACTACCAAAACAGGGCGAGGACCTACTTCCCAGTGCCGCCCAGGTCCATGGACTTTCTCTCGAGTCAAGACAGCTCAGACTTCCATAACTTTAGCCGGATTCAGAACAGTCTTTCTTCCTGTCTAAACATGTCTTATACTACTAGTGTTAAGTAGTGATCAGATGCGCACCATCAATGTGATGCGGGAGCAGAGTTACAACAATATTTTTAGGACGCCCCTGAATCCACCAAACTCCAAGACTTCCCTGCATTAGTCTGGGAAAATAAAGATGGTTTGTCGTTGTGTTGGCTACATGACACCCTCCTTAATTAACAGTCTGCCAAAGAAATAGACGGCCTTTACAAAAGCTGCCCAACTTCTGATCTAATCTATTTCCCGGGCATGCTACCCTGCCTCATAGTGGCGCCCGCGTGGAATCGATCGTAGGAGGAAACGATTAGGCTAAAGGGTAGCAAAACAAGACCCCCGTGGGGGTGCCTAAGGGGGTGCGAGCGCATCCTCATTGCACTGCGCGGAGTAGTAAAAATGCTCCAACAACCTTGTTCCTCAAGGGTACGTTACATAAATGGCGTGTCCCGCACGGTTAGCCTGGTATAGAAAAGGAAAATGGCGGGGGTCTTAGTGTATGCGGTCTCTAGCTGTGAGTCTGACCCACCCGCCAGACAGAACAGTGTACACTGTTCTCATTTAGGCTGTTGAGAGGGAGCTCTTGTTAACTTTTGCTGGCCTAGAGTTCCAAGAGCCGAAGGCTCAACTCTACCTGACAGTTTCAAGAAGAAGAAGAATACTAATCTATTTCATTCTGTTCACAGATTCACCTGTCAGCTAGTCCATATGCAATAATGGGATACAACGTCCAATTCAAATTGTACTTGAGCCAAGAAAAAAATTACAAGATGGTCCCGCTAGAAATACACAATATCTACGGTCGGGATATTCGCATGTATTCTTATAATAACTCCATCGCCTTGGTCAACGTGAACTCAACCTCAACTGTCCTAACATACCCAGATTACACCATCACACTGGACATTCTAGTAACAGACAAGGGTTACCAGATCTATACCAATAAGACCTACTGCTGCTTTTATCCACACTATCTCCGCTTTGAACCAGTCAAATATTTGGGAGTTTATGGTTACACGCAAATCTATGAGCTCAGCTATTAGAAATCAGACTTCAAGAAAACATTACAAGAAGGACAACTCTTTTTTTATATATATCTGATTAGTACGGAGTTAATGTTCTTTCAAGTAGTTATAGGGAAAAAAAAAAAGAAAACAAGGTTACAAAGACAGTTTGTGTGGAAACACAAACTCAAAATCGGCCGCTGAATTAGTCCACCCAGGTGGGCAAAAAGACAGGTTTCAATATTTTCAAAAAAAATATCCAAATGAAATTCTATCAAAGGCAAATGACAGAGAAGAATGGGGAAAGAAGGTTGACAGATCTTGTGTGGTGCCCCCAACTGTCCAGCAGACCAAGGGATAGGTGAAAGTGAATGCAAAGTTACATGTGAACTTTGACTAATTAATATCTTTTAATGAGTTTCTAATTGACCTACTTGTTTTGAAAGGGTCAATCTCTTATTTAAAGCCTCAAAAAAAAAAAAAAAAAAACACATTTCCGTAAAAAAAAATAATTCCTTTAGTTATATGTTTAATATTACCTAACTCTAACTTAGCAATACAATTTTAAAAAACATTTCTTTTTAACAAAAAATCTAAAACCGTTTGCGTTAAAAATTGTAAAAATTAATCTCCCTTACTCCCTCTCTACAGTATGTTACAATTAATAGTGAATAGTTGTAAAAATAGTGAATTTTTATGAAAAAAAAAACAGCTCATATAATTGATTTTAAAAATTATATATCTTGCTTTCAGAAAAAAAAAAAGTAGCCGTTGCATCAGAACTTTGATCTAAATTATTATGATGTCGGATTTTCACTATCTTTTCTAGTTGACGAGATCCATAGCAATATTTACCATCTAATGATTTCATAAATAATATAATTCTTTTTTCTGCAATACTAATTATCGGCCACCAAACAGAATGATGATTGCACATCTCTTAGCGGCCCTCAAATGTAGAAAAAGATGGTAATTGTTTTGTGTAGTTAGTCTGTTCTTTCGTCTGCCAGTCCGCATTTCTCCTTTATATCTCAAAAACTGAAAAGTGGTTTATAACTATATATTTCAACACATTTCGTATTCATTGTTTTTATGTATACAGAATAAACCATTTTTAAAAAATTTCTTTAGTCTTATATATTGTGTTATTCTATGGTCAGAAGCATCATAAGACGTAACCGACCCGAGCATACTGAGGGAGCCACAAGGGCCGCCCAAGACTAACTTACAGAGATGTCTCCAAGCGAGACATGAGAACCACATGTATCAACGACAGTAAGTGGGAGGGGATAGCCCAAGACCAGACAGCATGGAGACAGACTGTACGTGATTGTACGATCCTTGCCGAGAGCAAAAGAAACGAAGCTGCATTAGTCTAGAGAAAGAAAAAGAAAGCTGCCCTTTCAGCTAGCCCTCAAACAGATGCATTCCAATGCACGAACTGTGTCAAAATATGCCCCTCCAGAATTGGCTTGATTCGTCACACCTGAGATGAACTCCAATTGGTGACAAGGCAGGGAGACCTAGGTCTCCCGTAGTGCCCTGGTAGGGAACTCTGCTGTTTGGCGTAGTGCCTCATAGCTTCCATACAAACTAGGTGAATTCGTCACACCAGATTCTGCCGCGTCTCAAGACGAAACCAAAACCAGTGACTTATCTGGGCACATCCATTGTCTTCCTAGACAGAAGGAGCCATATATACTTATAATGGTAGCAAAAGTAAAATATAAAAAATAACGTATTCTTTTAATGTTCT
Source organism: Biomphalaria sudanica (assembly GCA_036873155.1). NCBI lineage: Eukaryota > Metazoa > Mollusca > Gastropoda > Planorbidae > Biomphalaria > Biomphalaria sudanica. The sequence continues at coordinate 969,130 of JAZGLO010000707.1, read as the reverse complement.
TTAATGCTCTAATAACATAATTTACTTATTGTCATGTTTATAATGTACAATAGCTTCTAATTCTGTTACGTTTGTTTTAAAATGAAATGCTTTTTTAACCTACATATAACGTAGTCATATTTTTACCTTGACCTTTATCTATGCCTTAGCCTGTTGGACCGTTGGGGCACCATGCAAGATTTGTCGACCCTCTTTCTCCATTTCTCTCCGTCTTTTGCCTTAGTTAGAACCTCTTTCAATGGCCGGACCGTCTATTCTTTTATGCGTTTCCTACGCGAAACGGATTGCGCGGGCCCAGTCTGGGTAGGGATAAGCATAAAAATGGCATTTTGTCAGCTTTCATTTAATAAAAATTTATTTTCTAATACAAAATCTTAATTTTGACATTATGCTTATCCGTATCCAGACTGGGCCCCACGCAATTCGTTTCGCATAGGACCCCGCTGTCGTTAGGGGCCAACTCTGATTAGTAGGCCCTATTTATAAGTTAACAAACAATGATAGACTCAAAACAACAACAATGACGTATATATGTATTTATAATGTAGCGTAACACAATTTAGGATGAATAAATAAGGACATTCTACATGTGTATTAATAAAAAATTACACAGCATTTACATTTATTAACCAAAACATGACCTACTTATGTGATCTTAAAAAAAACTGACCTACATTTGTATCCTTCATTAATCATAGCCTACATTAGTATTCGTAAAGTAAACATGACCTACATTTTTGTTTTTGTAAAGTAAACATGACCTACTTTTGTATTTTATACTAAGCATGGTCTACATTTGTATTCTTATAACAACCTGACCTATATTTATATTCGTAAATCAACGTGACCTACTTTTGTAGCCTGTACATAACTAAATGTACTTGTACTTAGCAATAAACCTAACACAATTAGAAAATAATTTTTAGGGCGACAATCCATTGAAGAAAATCTGTTTCAAAGCGTGAGTTCCATAACTTGGATATATCCATGGATCCATCAATATTTTGCTACCTTATACGGCATCAGATGTCTGTACAAACAGCAGTAAGTTTTGTCCATGTAAAGTCGGAAATCCGTCTGCTGTAACCAAGATATCAACTACATGTGTAGTTCCCGCTAAAAGTGAGCCAGATCCTAAGTGGACATTGGTTATCACTGACCCCTTGACGGAATGCAAAGAGATTTGGCCATGGTTAACTAAAAATGACCACGGGTAATCTCCGGTGGTCTCATTCTCCTTAAGGTCAATCGAGAAATATGGTTGCTTATTTGGAAAAAGGTAAATGCAGAGGTGTATCTGAAACAAAATGAAATTTCATATATATTTAAATTATTATCTGCAGACAGAGAAAGCGATGGGAGGACAGCATAAAAGAATGGACGGGCCTGCCATTGAAAGAGATTCTAACTAAGGCAATAGGTTGAGAGAAATGGAGAAAGACGGTCGACAAATCTTGTGTGGTGCCAAAATGATCCGACAGACTAAAGGATAGGTGATGAAGAAATAATAGTTTCGAACAGGCGGTGGCTAAGTGGTAAAGTGCTCAGCTTCCAAACCGAAGGTTCCCATGTTCGAATCCTCGTGGAGACTGCGATTATTTATTACGTAATCTTTAGGGCCCTCTGAGTCCAACCAGCTGTAATGGATACCTAACATTAGTTGGGGGAAAGCTAATGTGGTTTACTTACAAGTTGTGCTGGCCACATGGCACCCTCTTTAACATTGGTCACATAAACAGATCACATTTACATCATCTGCCCCATAGATCGCAATGTCTAATAAGGGGGAACTAAAATATAATTTCGAGTAAAAATATTACTATACAACTTCATTGGTTCTTAGTATTAATTACTTGGGAAAATTATAACAGTCAAACTAGAGTTTTTCGGGTGTGGCCAACGAGCTAATAATTCTTGTCTCAGTGATTTACATGAACTGAAGAATTTAGAATGCAAATCGTTAGAGCCGTTTTTGAGACCATGTTCCATGTTTCTGCTGGGTCCAGGTTCCACGAAGGAGAGATTTGAAATGAGGTATTGTACAAATAATTAATAAACAAATACATTTCTTTATTGTCTTGTAAGAATTTTTAAAAAATCTCAACTTGACTGAGTGGTGTAACTAGGGATTTGAGAGCCCGGGGGGGGGGGGACTTAACCTCTTTAGTGGCCCCTGCAGTTTGACACTCGACATCATGACATAAGATAATGGAATAATATCTAAGGTAAAAACCCAATTGTGGACACTTATTTGGGGTACCCTCAAGTGGGGGCCCGGGGAGATTTTCAAATACGGATCCTCCCTCCCCCCACCCTAGCTACGCCACTGCCTTGACTTATTCAATGTAAATAAATGTAAAGTTATGCATATCATAAATCAAACACTTACTATGGTGCCGATTGAAAGGCTGCCTGGGATAAATTTTGATTGTGAGTAAAATGTGTTGATGGTTGATGGCTGATGATTCTCTAGAATGACGAATGCCCAAGTGAACGTTTCCCATGCGTTGTAGGTCAGATTCTGTGTCATATCACCATGACACAGTGAGCAGGTATTGGAGTCACTGACATATGAGAAAAGCACGCACGCTTCACTGAACATGCAAGACATAGCGCACGACAACTTTGACCCGCTGACCTCTGTCAACATCGTCTGTTCATTGCAGCCGACAGGGTCAAGGTCAGTTTTGTCCTGAAATAGCAGAGAACTTTTGGATTTGTTTTGAGTGTTGCCTGTAACGTTATCAAGATAAGACAAGAGACATACGAATAATAATCGATTCGTCATCTTGATACGTCCATCGGAATATAATTTCTATTTAATGTTGCGGTAGCAAAAATTTCATACATTAGTATCATCTTTATCAGATCTTTGACATACTATATAGAGGTGTGTGACAGTTTGCATAACCAATTCCTTCCGCTTTCCCGGCCAGCAGCTGTTCTTAAAAGGATCTTAAGAGATAAGTCAGTCCATTTTTTTCACATTGCCCAGCCATCTCTTCTGTAGACGACCCTTTCTTCCTTGAAGGATGACTTTTGAAAGTGGGTCAAGTCATACAATATGACCGAACCAGCTCAGTTTTTGTCTTCTTGAGTATTGAGTTAGTCCTTTTAGCCTTTTGTAATTAGTACATAAGACTACTTAGAATCAAACATAGAAATAAAAGTTACATGTATTTAAAAAAAAAGAGTAAAGTTTACCTTTCAGACCTTGTGGTCTATAGGGCAGATGATGTAAAGGTCATCTGTTTCTTTGGCCTACGGTTAACGAGGGTGTCATGTGGCCAGCACAATGACCAACCGCTTTTACTTTTCCCTAACTAATGTCAGGTACCAATTAGAGCTGGGTGAACTCAGAGGCGCCCAAAGATCCCAAAATTAAAAATCCCAGTCTTCACCGGGATTCGAACCCCGGATACCGGTTTGGAAGCCAAGTGCTTTACCACTCTGCCACCGCGACTTAGAGTCAAACAAAGAAATAAATACTACATGTATTAATATATTGTACAGTAGCTCGGCCTATCTTGTCACAGTCGTATCGCTTGCATAGCACTTTAAATCTATATGCCTCCAATTTATAAGAAAAATAATCGGAGTAGCTGAATGTTCGTCTGTCTGTTTTTTTTCTGTCTGGTAAAAAGTCTGTACACGTTATTTCTCCCACACCCAATCTCGGATCAAGATGAAACTTTTCGCAATTATTTATGTTACCTGACAACATAAGAATCAATAAAGAAAAACCCAATGAGCTAATTAACTATGGGTAATTAATTATTTTGTTTGGTCTATCGAACAAGAGAAATTTTACTTGACTGACAATGTAGTATAAGTTGAGTTAGTCCCCTTTATTGTTTGTAGACAGAAAAGTTTGTAAATAACTATAAACTATATATTCTGATAGGCAGCTCCGTAGCACAAAGGTTAACGTATTGGCATGCGGAGGTTTTAGACTTGGAGTTCTAATTCAGGTATCGCACATTTTGAATATTATAAATACATTTAAAAAACGACGACCCAGATACCTCTCTTCCCCTTCCAAAGGGTTCAGACTAGTGATAGGATTATAACATAATGTGAAAGCTAAAAGCATGAAATTGCGCTAAACAAAAATTAATTTGTTAAAAATTTCTAATCGCATATATTTATTATTGTCAGTCTAGATCTCATACAAATTTAATGACACGACTGATCCAAACTAATTGATACAGCTACATTTAATATAAAACTTTCTTTATTTTTATTTTGATTGTTTAAAAGTGACAGAGGTTTTTCCAAAATGAAAGACTTAGACATCCGTATCCTTATTTGAACTAATGAACTAATGTTAAGGTAATATTAAGCTATACTGCTATTGTAAGCTGAAAACGTTGTCCATATTGATGAAAAGATCTGATTTCACACTATGACATAGATCGGGACTTTACAGCAAGCTTTATACTATATACCATTACCAAAAAAGGTTGTCGCAACCAATTATATACACAACTAGTTTGATCTGTTTTGACGCGATTTAAGGGGAAACAACTCGCCCGTATGGTGTAATGTTTGACAATTATAGCCTTTCCTTGATTAGAGAACTATTTTAAAAAAGAACAAGTTGATTAATCATTGAACATTTCTTTTATTCTGGCCAGAGTGGTTGACAAAATATGAAACACCAACAATTTAGCTCTTTTATCAATCATTTGTATTGAGATCTAATGGAAATCAATACATTGTAAATATCACAATCTAATACTAGCGATTCGACCCAATGATGACCTGCAAGCAATTATAAAAAAAACATAACCTAAAAATATATGGCCATATTACAAGATCCTTGGAGCTCATAAAGACCTTCCTTCAGAGAACAGTACCAGGAAAAGAAGAAGAGGCGGACAGAGAAAGCGATGGGAAGACAACATAAAAGAATAGACGAGCCTGCCATTGAAAGAGGTTCTAACAAAGGCAAAAGATAAGAGATGAATGGAGAAGGATGGTCAAAGAATTCTGCGTTGTGCCCCAACGGTCTTACAGACCAATGGATAGGTAAAGGTAAAGGTAAAATACTAAATGAGAATGTGTTATAAATGATAAAACAATAAATGAAACTATAAATATGCACGTTGCGTGAAACTGATTTAATGAACAAAACTTATCTGTATTAAAATGTTGTCTTGTATAAGTATGTATCCCTGAAATTCGTTAATTTTTTTATTTTATATTTTTTTTAAAATTATCTCATTTCAACTTTGTAGTATATGTTTTGTAACTGTCTGGCAAATTTTAGACCTGATAAAAATAATATATTTTAAGTTTTTTTATAACAAAGAGGCAATATATAAAATTACGCTTCCATGACAAAGCTAATCTAAAGGGAAAATACCGTAAAAAAATCACTGACATAATCTCAATACTGGATAAATAAGCTCCCTTTTCTCTATATAAAACAAAAATCAAATTAATTACATATACAGTAGAACGTCGTTTATCCGACTCAATTGGGACCGGACACCGTTCGGATACGCGATTGTTCGGATAACCGAAAACCGAAGCGATCCATGCAGTATATGCAACCGGACACTATACGAATATTGAAAATCATCACATGCGGGACACGTGCGTCAAGAACGAGCAAAATAGGTGACAAATGTCGCAATTTTACCTTTATTGTGGAAAATAATCACTTATTTTTCGTATTCATACAGTATATGTGCATCACAGTACATGTGGTTGATAAAAAAAAAAAAAAACAACTGGTCCGGATATTTGACGCTCCGGATAATAAACGTTCGGATAAACGACGTTCTACTGTAATTGATAAAATATTTCGATGATCTTTTATCGATTTATGAGTTGAGTTTCAACTTCATCTAAGAATGGGAAGTGGGTGAAATAAAATCGTTTACAAAAGTAATGAGGGTCATTTGATTCCTTTGCTTGATACTAAAAGAAAATTAAGTACAGGCAATTAAATAGCTTATTAGTTCATTTTATGATTGATTCTTGCTTTAATAGCTACAACAAATAATTGTGTAAAGTTTCAGCCTGATCGATAATAGGTGTAAGAGAATATCGTTGTAGAAAAATTGTACAACATAGACAGACAAAGTTAATATTAGCATTGTAAAAAGGTGTAAATCTACCTCTATTCAGGCCTTGTGACATGTTGGGAAGATGATGCAAAGCTTATCTGTTTATATGGCCTACGGTTAACAGGTGAGATTCATAACAAACGAATATTCACATTTGACTAGAGTAACACCTTTAGTAAAATTATTAAATTTAGAAAGCCTTCAGGACATAAGACTCAAAAGTAAAGTAGCAATTATACATAAAACTCGGAATCATTGTCTTCAAATACAAAAACAAAATTTAATAAAATACTCTGAAAGACACAAAAATAAGTATATAACTTTTGTTCCATATGCTAGGACAAATTTGTACAAATGCTCCTTCTTCCCTAGTGCTATATGGGTTGCCTGAGCAAGCCGCGAAAACCAGTTACTTGGCAGAATTTTGGTCATTGATTAATATGCATGACCAAATGCTTATGACCAAGCTTATGACATAATCATCTTCTTTTTTTGAAATAACGTCTGTATTACATAAGTAAAGATGAATTTAGGAAATTTAGGCACCGGATAATTAGGCACTTTTTGACAAGACGGAAAATTAGGCACCGGATAATTAGGCACTCTTTAATTAGCGACCTTAATTTTGAAAGTAGTTTTAAAGTGTTAACGTATATGTTATCCTTAGGCTATGGGCTATCGGTGACGTTATAATAAATAGCAACTAGAACGATTCTAACTAAAGAAAAGCTGACAAAATGGGGAAAATGACAATCATGAGAATGTGTGAAAAAAAAAAAAAAGAGTCATTATATACTATAGACATCACAGGATTCAGGGGAGGGGAGGTAGAGATGATTCTCCGCTCATTGCTTCCCTCCATCACCAACCCCTAAGGTTGACTGGTGATTTTTTTAAATTGATGATTATGCAAATTGTGTAAATATTTAGTTACTAATGTAAATACTTAGAATTAAAAAGTATTATAAAATATTTTTATTATGTCGGGGAGTGTTGGCGATAAATATAATCGCAATCGCCCTCTGCTTGTGGGAAAGGGAGGAGTCGTACTTTTAAAATGGGATGGGCGGGGTGGGGCGCACACACTCTCACTTAAAGGAGAGAATTTCTCGCAGGTAGATGTAAACTAGGTCGTAAAGTTACGTAGTGAATCTAAAGGCTACACACTGGACTAAAGGGTATGGAAACACAAAGGTGTTACAATGAAAGTCTGGGGATTATATTTTAGAGGCCTTCCAAAAACTTGGGTAGACACATTTCTGTTAAAACCATCATAATAATAATTACAGTAATAAAAATAATAATAATATATAAGGGAAATGCAGATAGTTACATTTCATAAGGCAGTGTTGAAAGGGAAACGTTTTGTTTTGTTGTTGTTTTTTAAATTGTGTGTGTGTGTGTGTGTGTGTGTGTGTGTATATATATATATGTGTGTGTGTGTGTGTGTGTGTGTGTGTGTGTGTGTGTGAGAGAGAGTGAAACCTTTTTTGTCGTTTTTTTTTCATTCTGAAGACCAACAAAACTTGTCTCTGGAACTGAACACAAAACTTGTCTCTGGAACTGAACACAAAACTTGTCTCTGGAACTGAACACAAAACTTGTCTCTGGAACTGAACACAAAACTTGTCTCTGGAACTGAACACAAAACTTGTCTCTGGAACTGAACACAAAACTTGTCTCTGGAACTGAACACAAAACTTGTCTCTGGAACTGAACACAAAACTTGTCTCTGGAACTGAACACAAAACTTGTCTCTGGAACTGAACACAAAACTTGTCTCTGGAACTGAACACAAAACTTGTCTCTGGAACTGAACACAAAACTTGTCTCTGGTACTGAACACAAAACTTGTCTCTGGAACTGAACACAAAACTTGTCTCTGGAACTGAACACAAAACTTGTCTCTGGAACTGAACACAAAACTTGTCTCTGGAACTGAACACAAAACTTGTCTCTGGAACTGAACACAAAACTTGTCTCTGGAACTGAACACAAAACTTGTCTCTGGAACTGAACACAAAACTTGTCTCTGGAACTGAACACAAAACTTGTCTCTGGAACTGAACACAAAACTTGTCTCTGGAACTGAACACAAAACTTGTCTCTGGAACTGAACACAAAACTTGTCTCTGGAACTGAACACAAAACTTGTCTCTGGAACTGAACACAAAACTTGTCTCTGGAACTGAACACAAAACTTGTCTCTGGAACTGAACACAAAACTTGTCTCTGGAACTGAACACAAAACTTGTCTCTGGAACTGAACACAAAACTTGTCTCTGGAACTGAACACAAAACTTGTCTCTGGAACTGAACACAAAACTTGTCTCTGGAACTGAACACAAAACTTGTCTCTGGAACTGAACACAAAACTTGTCTCTGGAACTGAACACAAAACTTGTCTCTGGAACTGAACACAAAACTTGTCTCTGGAACTGAACACAAAAGGAATGAGGGAATTATACCTTCTCGAAAATTGTAGAAAATATGTTTGGTTTATGATAGAGAAGGCGTGGTTAAATTGGAACATCAACAATCTTCTATAAGCAGAATAAGTATTAATAAAAGATCAATATTCCAAAAAAATGATATTTAAATTTTTAACTCATCTGTCTTTTCCATAAACTTTTTTTTTACATTTTCAAAGCATTATATTTTATCGTAATTTCTAGCCGTTTTGCGATTTCCATTGCAATGTATATAAATATTATATTACATAAATTTACATATATATTCAATAAAAGTTAATTACCACATTTGAAGGACGTAACACACCTATACACTCACACAATAGATCTTCCTGAAGAGGTTACCCATTAACAATATAAAAGAAGGATTGTTGGTAATAGATATTAATGCTATTATAAAATATGTATGCTGCTTTAGTTTATCAACATATTTAATTCCTATAAGTCTCTCCTGCTCATTCCCATTCCCACTATAAGAATTTTCTCCAGACTTCCATTTTAGCAGTTATGTACAATGCTGTACCCTGCACTGTACTCCAGTATGTAGCCTTGAGTCTCATTACGTCATTTTTACGACCTAGTTCAACATCTACCAGTGACTAATCCTCTCCTTTTAGTGGGAGTGCGTAGAGGAGGAAGGGCTAAGGCCAGGAAGCAATGAGAGGAGAATCAACTCTACCTCCCTTTCCCTGAATCCTGTGAGGTCTATATTTTATAATGACTATTAATCTGGAGTCATTTTTTCCATACATTCTCACGATTGTCATTTTTTTTCCTCGTTTTTGTCAGCTTTCCTTTTATACCATGAACATTCAGTAAGAATCGTTCTAGTTGCTATTTTTTTGATAACGTTACCGATAGCCCATAGCCTAAGGATAACATATACGTTAACACTTTAAAACTACTTTCAAAATTAAGGTCGCTAATTAAAGAGTGCCTAATTATCCGGTGCCTAATTTTCCGCCTTGTCAAAAAGTGCCTAATTATCCGGTGCCTAAATTTCCGGGTGCCTAATTATCCGGGTGCCTAAATTTCCGGGTGCCTAAATATCCGGTGCCTAAATATCCGGTGACTAAATATCCGGTGCCTAAATTTCCAGATACCAGTAAAGATAAGACAGGTTGAGTCCTATGGCCAAGAATCCAAAATCAAATGAAAGACTACATTGGGATTTAAACTCGGGACCCTAAGGTTCAAAGTCACTCGCTTAACAACTTGGCCACCACGCACTTTAAGATGATGTAGTTATGAATAAAGTTATGTAAACCAATTCGTAAATTCACTGTAAACATTTTTACCATGTTGTCCCCCTTAGATCAAGATGACTTTAAAACACTGGTAGTGAAATGCCTTATAATGAACAAGTGTTAATTACATTACCCTTTTAGAACTAGCAATCTATAGGAGGAAGATGGTGATGTCTGTTTTTAGGGCCGACTATTTAACGAGAGCGTCATGTTGCCAACACAACGACCAACTGGCTATTACAAAACTCTTTATGATTCTAAGTAGAGTTCTGTGTACACAGGATGTACTGAGAATAAATTCACAATCTCAGTTTTCATTCTGAATTATTATCATATAAGGCTAAATCCGTCAGTTTCAACTGATGCATTTCTTCCCTTTACTAATCAGTAGTGTTCCATTCTAATGAATTTTTTGGGATTTTGGAAGCATTAGTTATTTTGGTAGTTTTTTATTATTTTAAAATCCTTATAATTTCTCCCTGAACTCTGTTTTCTAAACATTTTCCCACTCCCTTAATAATAAGATTTATAGTTTAAACCAGTGGTTCCCAAACTTTTTTTTCTCGTAGACCCTTTGGAAGTCTTCGTAGACCCCTGGGGGTCTATATAGACCACTTTGGGAATCACTGGTTTAAACAAACAAAAAAGTAGTTATTTAAAATGTGTTAATGCTTGTTCTGTATTTAAGACTAAGACTAAGACTGCTTTATTGATCCTCACGGAAATTCGTTGTGATTACAAGGACTCTTTTCTCACATAAAGACAACACAACAGAAAAATACACACAAATACAACAGACAACATAAAAAATTCATTAAGCGACTATAGACAGGTATCTTGGTGCATGTCACAATCATCAATTGTGGATGTCAGATGTCAAGATCTATGAAGATGCTATGATAGATGTCACGTTGAAGATTATCTTGATCTATATCACACCAACAATGATCGTGATTGCCGAGGATCTTTAAATCGTCTTTTAATAAGATGATCGTATAGAAGTAGCTAGATCTAGTTGATAATACGATCATTCAGAATGTTGCCAGTTGATAAGAGGATCATCTAGAAGTTGTCAATCTCTAAGTCGATCTAAGTATTTTATTATATTCAATGAAGAAACTTCTCTTCGTCTAAAACAATTACTTTAATTCAGAACTTGAAAAAGCTATTCACAAATAATTACAATGGTTGAATGTACTTGAATAAAATAACAGATCTACAAAATAAAATAATTGAGTTCTAATACAAAACTCTAGTACATGTTCTCACTAACACGTTCCATACAAGACTGACTAATAATCTAGAACCTTTCCCCGGGTATAGCGTTGTCACGTGTCTAACGCACCTCGTTGCAATGCCAACCAATAAATGCAGCTCAATGTACAAAAATTAATATTTCAAAACCAATCACATTTATTCTGACACATAGCCATCCACGTGATGGAATTTCCCGAGGTCGCTGACGAGCTAATTATAGATACTGTGTACGTGACAGTGCATTTCGTGTTCCCTGATCAATGAGTGGCGGTGATAGAGTCTGACCGAGTGAGGTACGAACGAGTTTTTGTACCATTCCATTCTTGTTTTGATTGACAGCAGTCGCCCACTTCGCTTATTGCACTAAAGAGGACGGAATGTGAACACGCCATTACCCAGTCATGACACCCTGACTTATAATGGCGCCCGGGAGGAAACGATTAGGCTAAAGGGTAGCAAAACAAGACGTGTCCTGCAGGGTTACACTGGTAGAGAAAAGGAAAATGGCGGAGTGCCGTGTGTACGCGGCCTCTAGCCGCGAGTCTGACCCCCCCCCCCCGCTACACAGAACAGTGTCCACTGTTCTCATTCAGGCTGGTGAGAGGGAGCTCTTGTTCACTTTTGCTGGCCTAGAGTTTCAAGACCCGAAGTCTCAACTCTACCTGACAGTACAAGAACGCGACATCAAAAGCAATTTTAATTTTCAAGTTTAGATAATTAGTAGCATACAAGGCAGACTAGATCAGTCATGGAGTTAACATCAGCCCCTTAATAAGCTAGCATACTCAATCATACTCTAGTAATCATTAAACTATAGTATTTACCCGTTGATAGCTTCATTACCTCTACTATTAAGTTTTTGAGACAAATATGTAATAATAAGTAAGACATTGTGATCTAAGGGAGAAGTAATGTAAACGTCAGGTGTACGAGAACGTCACGTGACCAGCACAAAGACCAGCCCACTTTACGTTTCCCGAACTAATGACAAGTAACCATTTGATTTGGATGAGACTCATCGGAGACCCAAAAAAAATCTAGAAATACATTCTAGTTCAAACCTCCCGCAGGACGACGGGGGATGGGAGCGGTCAGGGTTTGAACCCGGGACCATCGATAAATCTGAACCGCACGACCAGGGCAGCCATCCATGTCTTTTGGTATCGACTGACAACTCACTGCCAAGTCACAGGTCTGCAGTCAGACTTACCATAACGATTGGTCTCGGGTTACTCCGTGACCTCCGTGACCTCAATGTCGAAGGCGCCGGTTACTCTCGCTACGCATCTGAATGGGCCAGAGCTGTCTTATGACTGGAGGGGGGGGGGTTGGTGATGACTGACAGAAGTCAACTATATATTATTCATTCGTATTTCCTGTTAGAATTCTTCGCTGATCTCACTTGAAGCGTGAACAAAGACAATAGCAATTGGCTATTTACGTAGCAACAAAATAAAACGGAGCCTCTGTTAATAAATCATCTCGAGGCTTTGCGTTCATAATTTGCGTAGGAAACGTTTATTGAGCTGAAGAAGAATACTTAATTGGTTCACGTTTAGGAATTAGCTATTGGTTTTGTACATAGGGGAAGTTTTCACTTGGAGACAATGCCGCGACTTGTGAAAAACAAGACTAGGTTTTGAGAGCGAATAGCGAAACGCAAATAGAGACTACTATTTGGACGGCTTTAGAGAGAGGAGCTGTTTATGAGCGTAGTGATGGTAGCTTGACGACATTCGACGCTTTCCTTTTTGTTGTTTGTTTACGATTGGTGAATGAGATACATTTCCGTATGTGTTAACACTAAGACTAAGACTAAGACTAAGACTAAGACTAAGACTGCTTTATTGATCCTTACGGAAATTTGTTGTGATTACAAGGTCTCTTTTCTCATATAAAGATAACACAACATAAAAAATAATTAATTAATTTTTTTTTTTTATTTTTTTTTAAAGGAAACCTCAGAATTTGCGCTATTCAATTTTAGCTTTATCATCTTAGGAATCCTTGGGCCTTAGGCCTCTTTTCTTTTCTTTGCCTCTTTTTTGGGCCTAATGTGCCTCTTGTATGGGCCATCTTGCCTCTTTTGTGGGCTTTTTTTTTTCCAATATGTTTTTATTTGTAAGTTCTCATAATTCACAAGTATTAAATCATAAACAATTGAAAATTGATTAACCTAAAAATACAACAATAGTAACAGAAACATTATTTAATATTAAAGACATACTACCTAACCATCCTGGCCATTGAATCCATAAAAGACATAACAATGATACAAGTATCCTCCACCCCAGAACAATCAACACAATATCAAATATCCCTGACCCCAATCACCCCATTATTAATATTTATGCTAACGTACTATACATGCCCAAACATATTTCGCTTTCAGTCTTTGTTAAGATATAAAAGCACAAACCAATAATAGGTTGAGAAAAAATGAATAAAACGATTCAACTACTGTTCATTCTATTTTTCGTTTCATTCTATAATGTCCGCGAGTGTAACGATACTAATAGCACCCTTGCTGTCACTTATCGTGACCTTGAACTTCAACCTGTCGGCTGCAATGAGACCACCATGTTGACCATCGCCAGTAGGTCGAAATCGTCGTGTGCAGTCTCCTGCATGCTCTTTCGTTTACTCCAGGACCTTAAGCGCGTGCTCGATGTGTAGTGGTGACGTCATTCAAAATATGACGTACAACACAGGGGTCAAATTTTCATGGCCACATCAAAATCTGGATACCTCTGACATAAATCAGTTCTATGCAGGTGTTGTATCTCTACAGTACGGAATAAATGTTGGACATGTGGTAGGTATGCACGTGAATAGAAATGAAATTAAATTTTGGACATGTGGTAATGTAACGTATATTGTATTACACTTTAGTCTGGTCACCAAAATGTAACGTATATACGTGTATTGCTAGTCACTGAGATGAAGTATATACAGGGGCGTAGCTAGGAAATTTCCATCGTTTGGGGGCCCGAGGGGATTGACCTCTTTAGGGGCCCCCAAACGATGCATAATACTTAATTTTTAATGTAAAAACAATCATTTGGGGCCCCCCTCAAGTGGGGGCCCGGGGGGAATTTCATATTCTCCCTCCTCCTCCCCCCTACCCACTGAGTATATATTGTGCATTACTATCAATGTGTCGCGAATGTTGTAGAATGCTGGGTTCGTGCGTTCTGTAGCTACACTTAACACTAAATATAAATTGAATGGGTATGGTACTATACCAGTTTAGCAAAGATTACGTTTATTCAATAATGACATATTGCAACTTCTAGGTAGTTATATACAAATAATCGAATTTGAAATATAATTAAATCCGCATAACAGCGTTATCTAAGATACAGATATACTAAGCCCTCTGGGGCAAAAATAACTTCCGCATCACATCGGGTAACAGAATAACTTCAATAGTATGTGCCCAGCTCTTAAGTACAGAAAACAACTATTAGAAATAAGTGTACTGTATCTACTGACTTCAAGTGACCACTCTCAACGGAACTCAAGTTATTACTGACTAGAAGTCCATTTGGTTATGCTTAGTCGTACCTTCTTGTCCGATGGTTTCACGTGCTCTTCACTTTTCGAATGTGAAGCTGTGACAGGTAGGTATGCACATGAATATAAATGATAACAAAATGTTGGACATGTGGTAGGTATGCACGTGAATAGAAATGAAATAAAACAGGTAACAGTTTTTTTTAAATTTTAATTCTCCATAATTAAGCTGATGGAGGCGTGGGGTTCTAAGTGGTAAAGTGCCCCTGGTGAATACAGCTGTGGAAAAGTAAAGGAAGTTGCTCGTTGTGCTGGCCACAGGATACTCTCGTTAACCGTAGTCCACAGAAACAGATGATTTGTACATCCTCTGCCCTATACATCGCAAGGTTTGAAAAGTGTAACTGACTATTTTCGGTTACAAAGCTAATGATTGCTTTTCGTATTTCATTCATTGGATTTCTTGCAATGCTTTACTATTGCGCATCAGACTCTTTTTTAAACATTTAAGTTACAGATTTCTACACTAGTCGGTGCGCATAAAGTTTATGGACGTCCATTCACAGTCCTCTATTTATTACACCTAGACGAGACATGGAGATCTCTAGCACTGCACACAAATGTCGTGAAAAACTTCAAAAAAGCTGAAACAGCCTAAGCGGAAATGTTGCACAATTATTTCTTTTACCTGGCAACACAAGAATCAATTTACGGAAATTACAAATTAATTAATAGGTAATTAACTACTTTGTTTGGTATCTCAAACAAGAGAAAGAAATAGTACTCGACTGAAGTGGTGGTATAAGCTAAATTATTTACCTTAATGGAATTACATGACTGATCCAAGCTAATTGATACACTAATAATTACTTTGTTTGGTATCTCAAACAAGGGAAAGACTGAAGTGGTGGTATAAGCTGAATTAGTCCCCTTTCGGATGGAAAGAAACAGTACTTGACTGTAATGGTGGTATAAGCTGAATTAGTCCCCTTTATAGATTGTCGTCTGAGGCTTATTACAAATTTAATTACATGACTGATCCAAATATGTTTGTAATGCTCTCTTATGAGCTTTGCTTTTTTTTTTTTTTTTTTAAATTTTTTTGTTTTTGTGTTACAAGTTTTACAAGCATCATTGTGAATAAAACAAGTCCTTTTAAGTATAAACTGCTTTACTGTGAAGCATTCAACATAACATATTTACAAGGCGAACATTATCTACAGATAACCAACTCCACTAGATGACTTCCTTCTGCATATTTAAAAAAAAAATCGTCACTTCCCGCAAGTCCCCTAACTCTCCGATACCCAACACTTGACCGTGTGTCACGGTTGACCACACAGTGACCGTGTCAAAACAACCATATTACGCTTTCTTCTCTTATCAAGTTCACACACAAACACAAACAAGAAAAAAAACACCTTTTTAACTCTTTCTCTCCGTAATTATGTACCACATTCTGGTCGAATCAACGCTGGTATCGTCAGTTAGGAGAGAAAGAGTTAAAAATCACAAAGCTTAAATTAAGTGTAATAGTATCAATAAGTTTAGATCAGTCATGTAAATTACATTTGTAGTAGATTCATACAAACAATAATAAATCTGTGCGATTAGAAATATGTGTATCAGTTATTTTTGTGCAGCGCAATTTTACGAATTAAGCTTTCTCATTACGCTACGATCCTATCACTTGTCTGAACCAGTTGAGAACAACGAAGGGGAGAAAGAACAGGGAATCTGTATGAATGTTACCGTAATCGCTTTTTAATAGCATATATAAAAAAAAAAAAGATTTGAACGACAGGATTCGAACTTGAAGCCTCTAGCCTCCCCCCCAACCTCCTCAAGCTAACACACAAACCTGAATAAATGTTTTTTTTTAAAGTTATCTAGTTTCAAACTTCAAGCCAAAGTATAAAGGGGACTAATTCTATTTCCACACCAGTCAAGTACAATTTCTTTCCCTTGTTGGATACCAGAAAATAATTAATTACCAATAGTTAATTAACTAAAAGGTTAATTTTTAAAAATTGTTTCTGAGTGGTTGTTTTTTTTTACATTAAATATTATATATTACGCAAAATGCAGGGCCCTTCAAAGAGGTTAAGTTCTCCGGGCCCCCTAATGATGGCAAATTCCTAGCTACGCCACTGTGTTTCCCTTTCAGACCTTGAGATCTATCGGGCGGGTGATGTAATACACTTAGCTAGTATTAATAGACACTTTATTAGTATACAGACGCACCAAATTTGACGGACTTTAAAAGCGACATGTATTGACCTCGCGGTGTAGTGGGTTCTAGGTTATTAATGTTATTATTAGTCAATTGGTGTGGGGACGTCAAGGGAATTACTTTGAATTACGGACAAAGACTCGACTTTGGCCTTTTTATTATTAAACTTCATTCAAGTTTATAACGGTATGGACTCAGCCTTTTAACCTTGTTACATGTGTTGGCATTGTCCTCTAGTAGTTTAAACGCAACTGATACGCAACTTAATATGTCGAAGTCAGACAGCCATCAATAACTACAAGACAGAAGGCTTATCACAAAAGGTCATCTGTTTCGGAAACCCACGGTTAATGAGTGTGTCATGTGACCGACACATCGACCAACAGCCTTTATTTTTTCCCAACTAATGTCAGGTTCCCATTAGAGCTGAGAGGACTCATAGGCTCCCTAAATATCCCAAAATTAAAAATCCCAGTCTTCAACAGCATTCGAACCAGGACCCTTGGGCAATTAAGCCAAGTGCTTTACCACTGAGCCACATTGCCTCCTTTTATGATGTATTGATTTAAAAAAAACAGCATGTGAAATAATTATTGTATTTTTTTTTAGGTCCGACTGACATGCTATTCTTTTCTGTACTCTCCAGACGGGCCGCTATTCGGCATCAGACTACAAACACAAACCGGAACTGAGGATAATTCTCTTTTGGTGCATGTTGGCAAGGTGTACACAAACACTTACTATGGAGGCGTCTACATGTTCACAAAGTTTTACACAGTCGATGTGAACACAACCCAGGTTGGTGGCCAATGACGGCTATCAAATTTTTATAGACCATTCCCATATCGGGTTTATTGCTCACGGACTGCCGTACAAGCCAACACAGATTGTATCAGTGTCTGGAAAAATCCAGGCTTACGATTTCAGTGTGTAACAGATAGACCCATGAGTCTTGGACGCTCTTGCAAAAAAAAAACAAAAAAAAAAAAAGTTTTTTGTTATTGTATTACTATTCAACTCGTAACTTCGTGGAAACTGGGTGTGAAAAACCTGGGTGGGTGAAACCCGGACACGGATCTTGAATTTGGCTCAAACCATTTTCCTAGACATTGAATGGTTACTAAATATCGCTGAGAAAAATCTAACATTCATTAGTTATTTAACAACATCAAGGTAAACTACTATTATAGTATTTACATATATGGGTAAATATGTTGGGTTTAGTACCTTATATAACTGTCAACATATTTCACCCTCACTCATTCTCCGATCAAGTTGGTACTTTAAACAAGTATCTATTGTACCTAATAAAACAGGTGTCAATAAACAAAAAAAATATTCAATCAATCAAATAATTATTGGTAGTTATTTTTTTTTTATATCGAATAAGGGAAATAACGTGTACATTATTAGTAGATATTGTTTTAGGGACGGGATTATTTCCCTTTGATATGGCTATTTTTATTTCTTTTTAAGTGATAACGAATCTTCAAGAAGGTCATACCAAGTCGCGAAATGTATCGTTCTGTTGTCTGATAAACTTGTAGATCAAAGACACGGATTGTCTAAGTGCCGATCTAACAAAAGAATACATGAAATTATAGACGTGTTTCTACGACTAATTTCTTGAAAAAACGTAAATTGCGCCAGAACGCAAAGAAAACAAAAAATATGGGGGATAATTAAATAATATAAATATCTATTTTGCATTGATACAGGAGTAACATTGTTCGATTTATACTTTTGTTGTTGTTTTTTTCCCGGTTAAAGAGATGTTAAAATGCATTTTAATAGTTCCATTCATGTGTCGTGCACACCGCTATGTAAACACGCTATGATTAGACAGGCTACATGATGCTCTATATGGGGGATATTAAATATACTAACTTACAATATTAAACTCTTTCTCTCCGTAAAAATTTACCACATTCTGATGGAATAAACGTTTGTATCGTCGGTTAGGTGAGAAAGAGTTAATAATAATAATTGAATTCACTGTTATAATCGTAGGTCTACATCTATTATAATATTGTCTAGACTCTAGATCTAGAGCTAAATATATGTAGACGTACAAACAAATGTTTTTATTTAAAAAATGAATTTAGGTCGATAAGCTATTTTGATAGCTCCATTCATACTATTTTTACATTCACGCATTCGTTTTACTTATAACATTATTATTTCGTTTAATTGTTTCCAAAACACTCTCAGTAACTATATCAACAGTGATACGCAAATTAAGACCCGCGGGCCGCGGGTAACATATGGCTAGTCTATAAATAAACGTAGCGCAATTAGAAAATCAATGTTCAAGACTGCTGCATGCTGTAGACAATTAAGGTTATTGTCTTTTATTTTACACTGCAAGTTTCGTAACTTGGATAAGGCCACGGAGGAATAAAAACTTTGTTTTATAAAATGGAATGAGATGCCTATACAAACTGTAGTAAATCTTGTCTATGTAAAGTTGAAAGCCGTCAGCCAGTAACCAGTATATCCACTGTGTGCGTTTTTCCTTCTACAAGTGAACCCAAAGCTAATTGGATATATGTGGCATTCGTCACTGCACGGCCGGAATATAGGCAGACAGTGTTATTGCTAACCATTAATGTCAAAGGGTAACTTTCGGTCAGAGTTCCCTCCCTTAGGCCAAGCACGTAATATGGTTGCCTATTCGGAAATAGGTAAATGCAGAGGTGTATCTGAAAAAAAGAAAGAAAAAAAAGTTATTAAAAAAAAAGCTGCTTACATTGTAATTGTATCAATTAGTTTTGATCAGTCATATAATTCAAGTTGTAATAGATCTAGACTTACAATAAATAAATTGTGCGATGAAAAATATTTGTATCGATTGTTTTTGCTTAGCGCAATTTAGCTTTCTCAATGCGCTATATCCAATCGCTTGTCCTTGCCAGTTGAAAAAAAATAGGGGGTAGGGGAGAAGGGGGTATCTGACTATCTTTTGACCTTTGACCTAAAAATAAATTTGTTTTCTCAAACCTAACACCGCATTACATATGATTGGTTTTTGATATCATCCAATGAAACGCGGCTCTTCTCCAGCTTTCTACAAAGCCTAAATCCAGGGCCGGTCCTACAGATTGCGGCGCCCTATGCGAAAGGGATAGAGCGGGGCCTAGTCTGGGTAGGTATAAGGATAGTAAGTGAAAATTAAGAATTTTCGTTAAAAAATAAATTCCTCATTGCATTTTTTTCATACTTTAGTAAGTGCAAAATCATGGTCAAATTAAATTACGAGCCAACAAAAAACCTACAAACATTCAGATGTCTTTTAGATTTACTATCGACTAGCTAGAGTATCGCTTTTGATTTTTGTTTAAAGAGATATAGATTTAGACCTACATATCTATATTAACATGCCACAGACTATTACTGCAATTAAATATTGGAACTATTTAAATCTTTGTTTCAATTCGCCGTATTATTTTTATTATATACACGTTGACAATGCCGTTTTTTTTTTTTAACGCGCTTGGGATTGGCGTTTTCAATATTTTATGACACCCCAAAATGACAATTTTGTCTATTTTTCAGGACATTTTTATGAGTTTTCAGGATAATTTAATAATTTCAGATTTTCATGACTTTTTTTTTTCGTATACTTTGCAATTTCATGAAATCAGGAAAATCGGGAGACCAAGAAAAACGTGTTATAAGTTATAACGGTTTAATTTAATAATTTACAACCAGTGTTAGCGCGGGGCCTATGAAAGTGCGGGGCCCACTGCGGCCGCATAAGTTGCAGTCCCAAAAGGTCGGCCCTGCTTGTATCGACTAACTCTATCTCACTGTATGGTAAAAAGCGACCAAAATGGAGGTGTACAAGGCATGCGTCCTTAGCACGCTTCTGTACGGCAGTGAGACGTGGACAACCTACACAAAACAAGAGAGAAAACTAAAGTCATTCCACTTGAGCTGCCTTCGAAGGGTCTTAAAAACAACATGGAAAGAAAGAGTGTGTAATACTGAGATCCTCGCGAGAACGGGCCTTCCCAGCATCTTTACAGTCCTCAGAGCTGGCTCGGACATGTTCGCTGGTAGGAAGACAATCGCATCCCGAAAATCGTTCTGTCTGGCTCAAGAAAAACTGATCGCCCCCACCTCCGTTACGTTGATGTAATAAAAAGGGATTTAAAAATCAGTGAACATTGATACTGACCATTGGGAAGAGATAGCCTTAGACCGCACTAGTTGGAGAGAGACGGTGACCAAGAAAGCTTTAGACAGCGAGAAAACATGGGCCTCGACTCTTGAAGAAAAGCGTGCCATACGGAAAATGGCCAGCTCCTCTACCACCAAAGCGAAAGCCGCCTTGATCTGAAATATATGTGAACGGAAGTGTCTCTCCAAAATAGGGCTTCACAGCCATATGAAAAAGTGTTCGAGATGAACCATAGTCGTTTCACGACTGTAGGAGGCCGATGATGATTGTAAAAAGTTTGAACATGTTTGTTCTCTCATTTCCCATTCTCGGATCAAGTTAAGACCTTACACAATCATTCATTAAACCAGACAACACATGAATCAATAAAAAAAATTAGAACTCTTAGTTAATTTATTCATGGCGATTAATTATTTAGTTTTTTTTTGTAAAAAAAAAAGGGAAACAAATGGTACTTAATGAGAGATGTGTATTGATTTAGTCACATTACGCTTGACACGTTGGTTCTCCCACTTCTAATGCTCGGATCAAGTTGAAATTGTGCATAATTATTCAACAATACACTAATCAATCCAAAAACTAACAGTTAGTTAATCATTTAGTACTAATTAACTAATTTTGTGTTATATAACAGAAATGGAGCTAAACCCTGTGATTTTCTTATAAATGGCAGCAGTTAGCGGCTATTTCCCCCCTATATAGGCTTCGGTTTTTTTTAAAGTATTTTTTTTTTCTAAATAGTCATGTAACGAAACAAATAGGACTTACTATAGTGCCGATTGAAAGACTGCCTGGAACGACTCTTCCAAGATTGCAAGTTGTATTAATGGTTGTTGGTTCATAGTACTCAAAAAGTACGTAAGACCAGCCTGAACGTTTTGCCTGCATTGAAAGTTAGATTCTTTATCATGGCACCGTGACACAGTGAGCAGGTATGGGACTCACTGACATATGAGAAAAGCACGCACGCTTCACTGAACATGCAAGACATAGCGCACGACAACTTTGGCCCGCTGACCACTGTCAACATCGTCTGTTCATTGCAGACGACAGGGTCAAGATCAGGTTTGTCCTGAAACAGCAGAGAACTTTTGGGTTTGTTTTGAGTGTTGCCTGTAACGTGATCAAGATAAGACAAGAGACACAGAAATAAGAATCGATTCGTCATCTTGATACGTCCATAAGAATATAATTTAATTTAATTTTCCAGCTGTTTTTTTCATATTATCATTATTATCATCATTATCATCATGATCATCATAAGTAGGACGTAATTATCTTTTTTTTTTTTTTTGGAAGTAACGTCTGTATTATATAAGATAAGTTCATTGACATATATTGAAAAGGTGTTGTGACCTTTCTCGTAACCAAATCTTTCCAATTTTCCTGGTCAGCAGCTGTTCTTAGAAAGACCCTTGAAGGAAGGCCGGTTATGTCTTTGATATCGTCCATTCAGTTTTTCTTTGGACGACTCTTGCTTCATGTTCCCTCCCCTGTACCTTAAGGAATTATTTTTTTTAACAGTATCACCGATCCAGATCAGCTTCTTCCCAGTATCGAGGATTTCCTCATTTTTGCTATCTGTAATTAGCTAATACATTCTTAATCTTCGGAATCCAAAACATTGCCGTTATTGTTAATTAACAAATTACAACACTCTGCATCATACAAGGAGACAAAGACTATGTTTTTATATTGTACTGAATTCCGATCGTGGTCTGTACTTCCATAACTTTCGATATCTTTCTGATTGTAAATTCTCAAGAAAATAAAAAGAATAAATCAAACATTTATTACCTCCGAACTATAGAATATTCTTCAAAGCGATACACATATCTATTAGTGAAACTAATAATCAGGTAAGTAAGTTTATATTAACTTGAATATCTTGTCATTATAAGCACATATCAATGAATAATACCTCATATTACTATTGGGATATTAAACGGCTTGAAATGCGTCTTGCTTATATGCTATTCCTGACCAAACAAGCTTTTGTTTGATAGTCAAATATACCAGTTATCGATATGGATAAAATACAAAACTGCTTTGAACTGTTTTGCAGCTAGATGATTTAAAAGGTGAACTGCATACTTGTATGCATTGGCGTAGCTAGACATTTTCCATCGTTTGGGTGCCCGGGAGGCTTGACCTATTTCGCGGCCTCTGCATTTCGCGTAATATTTCATTTTTAATGTAAAAAATAAAACACTCATTAGGGGCCCCCTCGAGCGGGGTCTTAGGGGATCCTCAAATTCTACCGTCCTTATCCCCCACCCTAGCTACGCCACTGCTGATATGGTATATCTGTAACAATAATATTTCTTTTTCATTTATATAATACGAAATTTCAAAAGGGAAACAATTGGATTAATTATTTGTTATTTATTATAGTCTGGGCAGACTGTTTGAACAATTATGAAACATAATAACACTGCAGTTCACTGAAGTTTACTTGTTAATCATTTTTAGTGAGATCAAATACACAATAAAATACACATTAATACACTGTTAATATCACGATCTAATACTACAACTTATTACTGATATCCGATAATTGAAGACATAAAGTAATGTTCCCCCTTTTCAATCATGGTTGACCTCTGACCTTGAGCTGGACGCTGTTATGTTATAACGAGTTATAAAGATATGAAACCGTACTACGTATTGGGACGTTCTCTCTTCACTTTTGAAGAGCTATAACATCTATCTGATTTCTCGCTCATCTTAGAACAGTGATGCCCAAACTACGGCCCGCGGGCCAGATCCGGCCCGCGACGTGCTTCTATCCGGCCCGCCAAAACAAAATGTAAAAAAATGTAAAAACTTAGAATGTTCGGGTATTATTCTCTTTCAGTTTGGACTCACACTCTTTCTTTGATGAATTCCATCTTTAGGATTGGTATTCTAATGTTCTTATTAATTAATTATTTTTTTTAATTGAAAGTACACAAGTATTTTTGTTTTTTTTTCAATTTCGATAAGACTTGACAGCTATTTTTAACTCTTTGAAAATTCAACTACTGTCTTGAACTAGCCGTGTCCTTGACATTTTGTGTATGCAACACAGAGCATCATTAATGTATTTTTTTTTTTAATTGTGTTCTTTTGATATCAAAGCGATTGGTACCGTATTGTTTAATGTTTGTGATTTAATGAAATGGGAGAGCCTAAGAAACGAAAAGTGGACTCTGAATGTAGAAACTTTCGGGAAAAGTGGACAGATCTTTACTTTTTCGTGGAAAAACAAAACATAACACTAAAAGGCATTATGAAACCTAACACATAAACACAAGTTACGACTAGAGATTTGTGAGTGACGAGAATATTTACAAAAAGAGACACGAAATTGAGTCGGCGATAAGGGCCAGCAACAGAGTTGCTCGCAATCTTAAGTAGAGCAATGAAACCTTTTCCCGATGGCGAATGTGTGAAAAAGTGTTTGCTAGCAGTGATGGAAGAAATGTGTCCTGGAGATATGGCCCGCGACACGAATGCTGAAAGTTAAAATGGCCTGCAGGGCAAATAAGGTTGGGCATCACTGTCTTAGAACCATATAATGAAACTGAAAAGCATAAACGACAACTCATCAAAAAAGTAGCGCTCAAAGAGTCTTAGTAAAATAAAACGATTTCTTTCCTGAGTTCCGATGAAATGATTTAGTGGCGTCAGCGTAAAACACCAACACCTATCCCTTAGTCTGAGGAGACGTTGGGGTACCACGCTTGATCTGTTAAACGTTTTTTTCCATCTCTGTCTTTTACCTTTAAGTAGAAGCTTTTTCAATGACAGTCGCGTTCTTTCTTTTATGTTGTCTTACCATGGCTTTTTTTCTGCCTCTTCTTCTTTTTCCTGGTACTGTTCCATGAAAGAAGGTCTTTGCAAGCCCCTGATGTTTTGCGTTTTTTGACATAGGTAAGCAGGTCATCGTGGGGTCCGATTGCCGTCGTAATCCTGTATCCAATCTCTTTGTTTGTGATGCGGTATTTGTATGTGATGCCTAGGATCCTTCTGTAGCATCTCAATTCCATTGCTGGGATCCTCCTCTCTCTTGGTCTGCAGTCAGCGTCTAAGACTCACAAGCATTTAAAATTTGGCCATGACCAGGGTGCGCATCAGTTTGATTTTGGTGTCGCGGGCTATGCATTTGTCCTTCCATATTTTTTTAAGCTTTGAACTGTGGACTGTGCTATTAGAGCCAGTAGTTCAGGTTTTGTTCCATCATCTGAGCTAATAACTCCTAGGTTTTAAAAGTTTACCTTGCCAAAAGAAAAAAAAAACACACTAGACAAACAAAGCAATTGCATGGTCCCTCAACAAGAAATGTTAAAATTTGTTCAGAAATTGTTCATTTGGTTGTCTTTTTTTTCCATCTCTAGACACGCGAACGTCCTCAGTCATACCATATTGGGTTGCATCTCACACGATACGAAATGCTTGAACTTAGGAGTTTTGTAAGTCTTTGTTTTTAATTACTACTGAAGCTTAGCATTCCTGCACACTTAATACAAAAAAGTTTGTAACGATAGAAGGTAGTCACTACTGATTAAAAGGAAACTCCGATGGTTTTGACCATTTTTGATATAATATATGTTTTGATTTACAGATAATGAATATATTATTCTTTTATTTTTTAAATTTGCACTAATAACTTTGTAATTGATGTTTTTCTGACATATTTTTTTCTGCGCATCTAAAACGATCTGATTTTTACCGGGTTTCTATGTGACGTCACACTAACCTATTAATTTAATCTATTGACTTATTGTATAACGGGAGACAATGCAGTAAAGTTTACATTCTCTTAAGAAGTATATCTTCGTCTATGCAAGATCTAGATCTTGTAAATAAAGAAACAAAATGCGTGTTGAAAGTAGATTTACATACTTGACTAACCACGGCAGTGTGTATTTTCTCGCCTGACCACTCAACACAAACAAACACTATCGCTTGGTTGTCTTGTCATGACCGACTACATGTAGTACTAGACTAGCCTTACACTGACCAGTCAGACACACGATCTATTTAGTATTTAGGACAGGTAGGGGCATAGATGAAAATGTTACTGTCGTTTTATCGAGTAGGTTATCCTAATGCTTTTAGATCTCTCTCTCTCTCTCTCTCTCTCTCTCTCTCTCTCTCTCTCTCTCTATATATATATATATATATATATATATATATATATATATATATATATATATATATATATATATATATATATATATATAAATAACTGTACCATAGCTCTCGACTAGGCCGTCACTAATTCTAACAGCCACTGTAAGAATGAAACGATACGATTGATTAAATGTGGTTTCTTTTTCAGTATTGTTGATGGAAGTGACGTATGCCTAACCTAAAAACAAAATCTCATTTTTTTGGAGATGTGAAGAATTTACTGTCTAATTTATTAAATTTAAATGTTTCTAAGCAATTAAGTAAAAAATGGTAAAATGTTTACAATTACAACTTTTTACGAAGAATTTAAATATGTCAATAACTCTAATTTGATAAACCATCGGAGTTTCCTTTTAAATCTCGGCTAGTGGAAGGGGCTTGTCTTCAGCACAGGCTGTAAAGTCCAAAGCATCTTAATACTATGACTGTTCTATGTATGTCATAAGATGATTTTTTTTTTCAAAGTTAAAAAAAGAATTTATTTACTTCCGCCCAAGTGGAAGGTCAGTTCTGTCATTTCGATGTTCGCGTTTCATTAAATCTGCATAGTCGGGTGGACGCTATAAAGTCGATGATGTTATTATTGTTGTCTACACGGTCGTCTTCCCTTTGACTCTACAAGGGTCACACAGAGAGTTCACATGTCTAATGAGCGACAGACTATCAGGACCGGAAGTCGATAACGACCAACTGTCCTGACCGGAAAAGCACAGACGTATGGGTAGGTTGTCTGTAGGAGAATTTTCACTAAAAGTACCAAACAAATATGTCATGTTGGCTTTATTAACACCAAATTTTTTAAATCTTGATTGTGGTAGACATGGTTTTGCATAGTCACCACACACTTAATTAATAAATGTCTACAATGTTCCTAATCATGAGAAACTTAATTGAATTGTAAGGCGATTTGCGTGCAGTAATCACAATATAAGACTGGTCAATATAAATTTGATAACCTCCTTTGGCAACCAAGATGTCTAGAATGTGTGTAGCGTTCATGCTGTTCAAGATGGTGAAGCTTTTAGTGTTTACTCATGCAGAATTGAAAGAGACTCGCACTCTGAGATTATAAGCAATCGTTTTATTTTCTGACTGCAGGTCAATTAGCAATGAGGGATTCGTTGGCCAGTTGACAAGATTTTAAAAAATGTACCTAAAGAAATAAAATTCACAAAATCTTTTTTATTTAACAGGATTATACCTTTGTTGAAGGCATCAAAACATTTCAGAAATAAATCTCTACATATAGAATGTATAAGACATCATTAAATTTATAAAACAAATTATATCTTAGGTTAAATGTTACAAATAAGAAATAACGAACTCTTATGGGATATAGTGAAGGGTAAATCACAACAAAATGTATATCTTAAAAATTACAAAGAAACAAAATAAATGAATTTTTTAAAAAATGATTACAAATATTATATTAATTCACTCTGTCTGTCAAAAGTTTGAACATAACAATCATAATAATCATAATAATAATAACCGCTACCATTATTGACATCCCCGTACCACTGTCTCATATTTTAAAGAAAAACTAAATAGGAAAACCAATGAAAATATGGCAACCTGGCAGATCTGCCACATCACCTGAGATGAACTCCTATTGACAAAAAAACAGAGCAGGAAGGACTCAATCCTCCCGTAATGCTCTGGCAAGAAACTGGACCGTTCGGCGTAATGCCTCGTAGCCACCATACAAGTCGAGTAACTGCTCAGGCACGTCCCCCCCCCCCTTAGCTCGCGGAGCTGGGGGACACTCGTACAAGACGTACGACACTGATTCGACGCTCTCTCCACAGTGGCGGCATCGGGAGTCAAAGTTCGGACGGAACCGGGCAAAGTATGCCCCATCACCAGAAGATTCCTCAGTGGCAACTGTTAAAGAGACTATGAATTTTGTTTCTCTGTAAGGAAACTCAACCCTGGCAGCGCACGAGAATGAACATTCATAATAATAATAACAGTAATAATAATAATAATTATAGCTTTTATTTAGCACTAGTTTCATGCTTATAGCATACTCAGAGCGCTATGGTCCAATCTCATTTGTAGGCCAGTGGGGAGAGGAGGTATCTAAGAGAAGGTTTTTCGTGCTACCCTAAAGCGCTTGGTAAACTCTGCTCGATTCGGGTGTCGAACCTCGATTCCATTCATAACCAAGTTCAAGCGTACTTAGCCTCTCGACTACGCTTCCCATGTTTTTTTCTCACTATTCCCAAAATCTGATCAACTTGAAACTGCAAAATTATTAGTTGAACATTTATTAATTAAAAAAAAACAACATCAATTAATTAATTAATTACTGGTGATTAAATATTTTGGTTGATCTCGAAATTAGGGCAAAAAATGCTACTTAATGAGAGATATGGATGTATATATAGATTTAATACCAATTAAATAATAATGTTATAGACTAATGTGTAATAATATAATCAAAAGCTAAATTAAGCGAAATCTAATTAAAGCTAATCTTAGCTAAAGTTACACGTAGACCAAAAGTAAACAAAGCTAAAGTTAAATTTAACAAAACTAACTAAAAAAAATGCTGTAGCTAAATAATTTGGCTAAAGACAAGTAAGTTAAAAAGCTAAAATTGCATGGCGTTATTACGGCCTATGTGGAAAGTTGGATATAGTTAAACTTAAATTAAGTTAAACTTAGAGAAAGTTAAACTTGGTTAAAACTAAAATAAGAATAAGTTCAAAAAAAGATTACCTTAAGCTTATTTTACTCACTGACAAAAAACAAAAGACTCTGCTATATTTCTAACCGTCATTATTGCTACGTTAACTAAAGTTCCACTTTTAGACCTTACGATCTATGGGGCAGATGATGTTAATGTCATCTGTTTCTTTGGTCTGCGGTTTGCCAGCAGGGTGTCATGTGGCCAGCACAACGACCAACACAAGTCAGGTCCTCGCTAGAGTTGGGTGGGGCTCAAGGGCATTCTAACACATCCCAGTATTCACCGAGTTTTGAACATAGGAAGCTAAGCGCTTAACCACTCGACGGGACCGCGCCCCTATAATTAAACAAAAAGTAAACTTTCCCTTTCAGACCTTACGATCTATGGGTCAGATGATGTTAAGGTCATCTGTTTCTTTGGTCAACGGTTTACTAGCAGGGTGTCATGTAAAGGTCATCTGTTTCTGTGGCCTATAATTGCCAAGTGAAAAAAAAAAAAAATAATCATTTTTTTATTTCCATTATTACAAAATACATACCAAAGGTCAAACGTTTGGGAAAACCATAAGCTCACTACAGTGACCAAAATGGAAGTCTACAAGGCATGCGTTATGAGTACACTGCTATATGGCAGTGAATCATGGACCACCTACGCAAAGCAAGAGAGAAAACTAAACTCATTCCATTTGAGATGTCTCCGTAGGATCTTGAATGTCACATGGAAAGAAAAAGTGTGCAATACTGCGATCCTTGCACGAACAGGTATTCCCAGCATCTTTACAGCCCTCAGACAACGCCGCCTGCGCTGGCTTGGACATGTTCGCCGGATGGAGTACAAACGCATCCCGAAAGTAATCATCTATGGACAACCCGCGACTAGCTCAAGAAAAACTGTTCGCCCCCATCTCCGTTACATAGATGTAATAAAACGGGACCTCAAAACAGTGAACATCAATACTGACCATTGGGAAGACATAGCTCTAGACCGCACCAGATGGAGAGAGACAGTGACCAAGAAAGCTTATGGATAGCGAAAGAACATGGGCTTCAACCCTGGAAGAAAAACGGACAATGCAAAAAATGACCAGCTCCTCTACCACCGAAGCAAAAGCCACCTTAACCTGCAATATTTAGTGGACGAGAGTGTCTCTCCAAAATAGAGCTCCACAGCCACAAGAGGAAGTGTGCTCTGAGATGAACCATAGTCGTTTTACGACTGAAGGAGGCCAATGATGATATACCAAAGAGCCAATATTAACTCTTTCTCTCCGTAATTATTTACCACATTCTGATGGAATCAACGTTTATATCGTCGGTTAGGAGAGAAAGAGTTAAGTTCTTTTTGAAGACGCATTACGTGTAGTGAAAAGATCTTTAACTCTTTCTTTCCTAACTGACCATACCAACGTTGATTCCACCAGAATGTGGTAAATAATTACGGAGAGAAAGAGTTAAGAATTTAATATGGCCATGAATACATTAACCGTGCGTTGAAGGTCAGGTTTCGAATGACGTCACACCGCTACACAATAAACACAATAAATACCCAGCATGCAAAGAGACAGCACAGGTCAGCTTAGACCCGCTGGTGATGGTCAATTTGGTGGTTTCGTTACAGCCAACCGGTTCTGGGTCGCGGTCGTGATAAGTAACTAAACGGGACGTGACCACATCATCACCAGTACAGACATGATAGCATGAAACGAAATGTAAAATTAACACTATTTGAAGCATTCTTGTCAATTTCTATAGAATATGTCCTTTCTTTTTTCTTGACTTCCTTGTAATAGTTAAACTATATAGTAAGTGCCACATCTTCTTCCTGCTTCTAGATTGTAGATAACCGAAAACTGACATTTTTTTGTTTTTAAAAAATTTTCAGTCTTTAGTCCAGGGGTTCTCAGCCTGTGGGTCGATTGACAATTTGCCAGGGGGTCGCCTAAGACCATCGAAAATTTGGATTTGTTTTTGTCTACTCTTCTTTTGCTGTATGTGTGTGAGGGTGGGGTGGGGAGGGGGGTCGCGGCAGAGTGGGGAATATTAAAAAGGGGTCGCCGATCTTAAAAGGTTGAGAACCGCTGCTTTAGTCAAAGAGCAAAAGTCATAAAAGATTTATAAACAAAGGGAAGCAATCACACAACTCTTGACAGCTCATTTGTATCCTTTTTAACGTGTCGTTAAAAAATAATTCGATCAATATAAACGACAAAGAAATATGTCCTGGATTTTTTAAATTTTGTATATAATAACCTACATATGATGAACAATAGTTCTTTAACCATCAACCATTATGAACATCTAATTTTAATTATCACCATTTAATAGTTATACATGATATACATGTATGTAATAAACACTTATACATACGCAATTAAATACTATCACATAATATCAACCTTAAGCAAATGGCATGTCCCTAGTACACCGGAAATGGGGTTTTGGGGGTCAGGGATATTTGATATTGTGTGGATTGTTCTGGGGTAGAGGATCCTTGTATCATTTTTCAGGCTCTGTTAGGTAGTATGTCTTTACTATTAAATAATATTTCTATTACGATTATTATATTTTTAGGTTAATCACTTTTCAATTGTTTATGATTTAATACTTGTGAATTATGAGAACTTTAAAATAAAAAAAAAATAAAAAAGAGCCCTCAAAAGAGACACGAGGGCTCATAAAAGAGGCAAATAAAGCCCAAAAAGGAGGCAAAGAAAAGAGGCCTCAGGCCCAAGGATTCCTATGGTGATAAAGCTTAAATTGAATAGCTCAAAATTTTGAGGTTTCTTTTAAAAAATAAATGAATTACTGTATATCTAAACCAAATTAAATTACATTGCTGATCCAAACTAATTGATACAATGACACTGTCTATTAAAACAGTGCACTGTAGATGTTATTCTTGTTTTAAATCCAGCATTCATTAGTTATTAAGAGCAAAGTAATCACTCTTACATAAAGGCATAAAGGTATCAACTTCAAGTAGAAGGCATTGTGACTTGATCTTACATTCTTTAGCAGCTTGAAAAGTAAGAAGAAGACGAAGCGACAGATAATGAATTCTCGTTTTCGTTTCTAACATAACGAGTCGACCGGCGGCGTACCAGACGCCGCTATTTTGCAGGGCCAACCTTAGGCCACTGCAACGTATGCGACCTCAGTGGGCCCAGCACTGTTATAGGACCCGCGCTTATTTTAGGTGTATAAATTATTAAAAGAAACCATTTTATAACTTATAACAGATTTCCCTCGGCCTCCTGTCGATTTAACAGGAGGTCCTGGAAATCTCCTGAAATTGCAAAATATACGAAAAAGACCTGGAAATATCTGGAAAATTATTAAAATCTTTTGAAAACTCAAACAAATCTCCTGAAATATACAGACGAAAATTTTCTTTTTTTTTTTCGCTCTTAAATTACCTAGAATAACTCTTTCCGTCCGAGTTGCAAAAATAAAAGTGTGACTTTCCATTGTGTCCAAACTCTTGAGCGTGCTCTGTCGCCTCGATAGTTATTACAGAGTAAATACCCCCCCCCCTTTTTTTTTAACGTGAGGTGAGTACGTGTTCTCCCCCCCCCCCCCCCCCACTCTTGTTTTCTCATGGACTATCCGCAGAGTGATCTTTCCTTTACTTCTTGTTTAAACTTTTGAGGGAAGAAGAGAATTATATATATAGATAGATAGATAATAATCGTAACACCTCTGAGTCTACTCAGCTCTAATGGGTACCTGACATTAGTTGGGGGGAAAGTAAAGGCGGTTGGTCGTTGTGCTGGACACACAACACCCTCGTTAACCGTAGGCCACAGAAATTGATGACCTTTACATCATCTGGTCCGTAGATCGCGAGGTCTAAAAGGGGAACTTTACTTTCTACTTTACTTGTTAACAAACAAAATGTAGGCTCAAGGCGCTGTGATAAGATTACAAACATTAACACGAGAGCGAAAATGACAAACTAATCTTCAAAAGTTTTGAACAGATAGGTCTAATTGAAACTGTATATATTTGTAAACATGTGTATAATATAGCCTCTAAATGAATAGTTCAAAACAACTAGTTGTCCTACAGGGAAGTTTCCCTGGTCGTATGTTATTTCCCTTTGGACTATTTTCACAATGTTCCCGACTTTGAATATGGCGCCCTTCTGTTTCCGACCCTCCTTCAAGAAGACAGAAGTAAGACATACTTTATATTTATTACAGAAGAGTTCAGATCTACACTAAAACTCTGTATGCAAAGGAATTGAAAGGACGTCTATTAATAATCTCAAATTTAGCATTTTTAAAGCTTTTAAATCGACCACACTGCATATACAGTGTCCCGCAAAGAGACCGGGCTAGGGACCAGAAAGTCCGTCGTTAAGTGTGACCCCCGATTAGTAAAAGTAAAGTAAATTTCCTCTTTCAAGGTCATCTGTTTCTGTGTCCCACGGTTATCGAGTGTGTCATATTGCCAACACAAAGACCAACCGACGTTACTTTTCCCCAACTAATGTCTGACTAGAGTTGGGTGGACTCAAAGTCGCCGTATATATTCGACTATTTATATATATTTATATATATATATATTCATAAGAATGCTGTTGATTTTTTTTTTTTTAAAGAATACATTAATTAAGTTATTTAAAAAATCCTCTTTGTAATATATATATAAAAAAAATATGGATAACATGAAATGAAAATGATCTAAACATCTACATTCTTCTTCTAGCCAGTTTTTTGCTGCTGAGCTGTGAGCTCTTTTTGCAGACTGTGCCAAGGAAAAATAGTGTGCTGTTCTCTTCAGCACTGCCGTACAGGGTGTTGGTTATGTTGGGCTGAAATGGTAGTTGGATCTGCTTAAGTTTGATTAGGAAGGGGCATTCAAAGAGGATATGGCTTAAAATATCTACATCCCTTATTCTTAATTTTCAGACTTTTTAAGTAGGATGAATATTAATTTTGTAAATCAAGGGGAAATAGCTCTAGCATTTAGAAATTATCAAGGGGAAATAGCTCTAGCATTTAGAAATTATCAAGGGGAAATAGCTCTAGCATTTAGAAATTATCAAGGGGAAATAGCTCTAGCATTTAGAAATTATCAAGGGGAAATAGCTCTAGCATTTAGAAATTCTGACCGTCGACCAGATATTCCATATCAAATAGGCCTATTTGATCTTATATGCATTTTGGCATTTTGTTAATTGTTTTACTTTCATATGTAATAAAATATTTCCATCTTAGAGAAACATTTTTTATACAAATACTAGCATAAAACTATTTGTTTTAATTATTATTATTGATATTTTAAAGCTCTTTCAAGCTTAGTTTCTCTAAGAATATTACATTAACATTGCGAAGTCCTCATGATTTTACATAATCTACCGTACTTCTTCTGTGCAATTACCTGGTACATGAGATTTTCGTACCTACAGTATAAAGTTAATCTTACAAGACTTGATTTTTTTTTATTTCGGGATCTTAAGGGCGCCTCTGATACCATCCAGCGCTAATGGGTACCTTGCATTAGTTGAGGAAGAAAAGAAAAAGGCGCTTGGTCGTTGTGCTGGCAACATAACACCCTCCTTAACAGTGGGCCACAGAAACTGATGACCTTAGCGCCATCTGCCCTATAGATCAGCGGTTCTCAACCTTTTTTACAATCTCCCACTCTGCCGCGACCCCCCCACACACACACACACAAACACAGCGATAGGAGAATAGACAAAAACAATCCATATTTTCGATGGTCTTACTTAGGTGACCCCTGGCAAATCGTCAATCGACCCCAAGGGGGTCGAGACCCACAGGTTGAGAACCCCTTCTATAGAACGAATGGTCTGAAAAGAGAACTTTCTACTGATCCATCGTTTTGCTGTTAGTTATGTGCAAGTCTGTTACCATACTCATTAAAAATTAAGTGTACCAGGAAGTCTAGTTACTATCTCCATATTCCTGTCACTTGAGACCTTTGCTTTGCTATCACACGAGAGACTTTCAATCTGACACCGACATTTTACCAAGTAGATTGCATAGATACTTCTTAAGTAACCAGCTCCGCGAATAACGAAAGATAGTAACAGAAAGTTACAGATAGGTAGTAACAAACATAGTAACAATACATATATGAGTTGTACTTCTTTTAAGTGCACTTTTAAAATGTCCACTAGTTTGATGTGCATTTATTTACTTGTTAGATTTTATTTTTTAAAATTTCGCTTGCTTATGTGCATATGTTTCTCTTCAGCACTACATGTGAAATTTACAACAAGATGGCTG
Organism: Biomphalaria sudanica; assembly: GCA_036873155.1. Taxonomy (NCBI): domain Eukaryota; kingdom Metazoa; phylum Mollusca; class Gastropoda; family Planorbidae; genus Biomphalaria; species Biomphalaria sudanica. The sequence goes on along the minus strand of JAZGLO010000707.1, from coordinate 934,017 downwards.
CCTGATCGAGCGGTTTGCGCGCTGGACTGTCGTTCGAATTTATCGACTCTTGAGGGTTCAAACCCTGCTCGCTCCCATCCCCCGTCGTCCAATATAGATGCACACTATAGATGCACATGCGAACGACATTCACACACGAAAAAACACATACACACTCATAACCAGCGCTTTATAAATAGACTTTTATGTACTTCTCGATGACGACAGAATGTTAATTTTTAATTTTGGTCATCCAGAGTCTGGATCTGAATATTTTAATTTTCTCCTTTGGTACAATCATGTTTGCACAGAACTGAGGTTTGTTTCTTGCCTATGGTCTTATTTGCAGCATTCACAGTTTTTTAAAAACTTTCTTATTTCTGTATGTACATGCAGCATAGGATCCCCTGTAAAGTCAATAAGTAACTGTTTTCGGTTGTGTGTAAAGTGCTACGTATTGGCAGGCCGTTGCATACGTTCAGAGACAGCGTTCTAGGGCAGGGGTTCTCAACCTTTGGGTAGCGACTTCGTTGGGGTCGATTGACGATTTGCCAGGGTTCGCCAAATACCATCCAAAAAGTCTGTTTTTCTATTGCTGTATGTGTGTGAGCGGGGGGGGGGGGGTCGGAGCAGAGTGGGGGGTTTTGTAAAAAGTGGTCGCCGAGCTTAAAAGGTTGAGAACCGCTGTCCTAGGGGAAGGACATTGGTTAGAAAGTTTCTGTTAGACAGAACAGATATCTAAGTTATTCTTTTTTTTTTCAAGGTGTTGGGCTTGGTTTCAAAGGTTGTCATGGCCTGGGGTGTCAATGGGTATAAGCGCCCATTGTCTATAAAATACTCCTAAAGGCGTGCATCTCAGATAGCCTCTGACAACTAAGTCCAGCACCTGGCCTACTCGTGTGGCTCAGATACTAATCTCGGAGAAACTGCTCTTTCAAGGTGTTAGGCTTGGTTTCAAAGGTTGTCATGGCCGGGGGTGTCAATGGGGATAAGCGCCCATTGTCTATAAAATACTCCTAAAGGCGTGCATCTCAGATAGCCTCTGACAATTAAGTCCAGCACCTGGCCTACTCGTGTGGCTCAGATACTAATCTCGGAGAAACTGCTCTTTCAAGGTGTTAGGCTTGGTTTTAAAGGTTGTCATGGCCGGGGGTGTCAATGGGGATAAGCGCCTATTGTCTATAAAATAATCCTAAAAGCTTGCATCTCAGATAGCCTCTGACAACTAAGTCCAGCACCTGGCCTACTCGTGTGGCTCAGATACTAATCTCGGAGAAACTGCTCTTTCAATGTGTTAGGCTTGGTTTCAAAGGTTGTCATGGCCGGGGGTGTCAATGGGGATAAGCGCCCATTGTCTATAAAATACTCCTAAAGGCGTGCATCTCAGATAGCCTCTGACAATTAAGTCCAGCACCTGGCCTTCTCGTGTGGCTCAGATACTAAGCTCGGAGAAACTGCTCTTACTAACAGGTGAAGGGGTGAAGGCGGATACCTGGCGCCACTAAACCTGGAGCTTCGGCAAACGGAGCTCGTCAGCCTAGTAAGGAAATTAATCTAGGAGAGAGGTTCTCTGACTTCAAACCCCCGCTGCCTTGCGGTACTGAGGCTTCAAGAGACAACCTCGGGGAGAAATCAGGAGTGAAGCCCCTTAGGCGTTGGGAGCATCAACTGTGAAATTCCCTCCAGCAGCTTCTGCAACTGAGCTGGTGCCAACTGTAACGCGAAGCGTTCCTTTAACATTTCATTAGCAAGGTCGAGAGAGGGGCTATGACATATGGGCCACCCATCACCATTATCTAAGGCCCAGGAATGCGCTCCGGAGAGGAAACTCTGGTGCTACTGCAAAGCGGCTAAAACAACACGGGAAACATCGGGTTGTAAGTCCAACTCGATTTGGCGTAATAACAAAGCCAGCGACTCACATGGGCGCATCCATTGGTTTCCGAGACATAGAGAGCCATGTAAAGGCTAGGGACTACGATGGAATGGGTAGCTTTGACCTCGCCGTGACTGACCCTTTACTAGTTTGAGACTAACATCTCCGTGTTGTATTTTTTTGAGCTACTTTGCCGTGTGGCCGAAATAAAGCGTGAGTGCGTTTTGTTTATTTGTGTAATTCATAATATATTAACTTAGCCCAAGATGTGTACATATTCTGAATATAAGTATTTGTAGTTAGTATTAACATAGTGTTAATGCTTAACGATCGTTGACTATTGACAGTTCGGTTATTATGCAACTTGGTCTGCTGTTGTTCTTTAATAAATAATACATTAGCCGAGGTAGGAAACCCGGTTAATGGACCTCGTTCACCAACCGTAAACAAACAACATTTAGCCACGTGGTGCTCTATCTCTTACATATACTTTACGATCTCATGTTTAATTCATGATGGTTGTCACGTGACCGTTTGTTTCGTTGTTTTCTCCATAAGATCACGTGACTAAATGTTGTTTGTTTACGATTGGTGAATGAGGTCCATTGTGTCATCTCCTAGATAAACCCGTAAAGCCCACCTTGAGAAAGATTCTTACACAAGACAGCAACTGCTCTTCACTGGATACAAGAAGAAAGTCTTAAGACTTTATGATTACTGAAGAGTTAATGTCAAAGGTTACAACTTTTTCAAGACGCAGAATGTTGTTGTATTTTCTATAACAGATATTAACTTAATTTTGTTTATTCAGTTATTTACAAAGTGTAACATTGTCAGATTAAAAAAATAAATAAATGAAACAGTTATGGGCCCTTGTAAATATTATTCAGCAATTTTTCATTTTCCCTGGTAATATAGACAGTCCATTGGTTCCCGGAGGATTCCAGCTTGCCGTCGCCTCAACCTGGCGCCTCCGGTGGAAACGTCTAGGGGTGGACCTAGATAGGCTAAGTACGAGTAGCGAATCAGGCCCTTGCGGGACCCCCTGGGTGAGCTTTTGTATTTTTTATCTCACTCGGGGTTGGGATTAAACAAGTAGCCCGCACACCAGTCCAAAAAGTCCAACAAAGCGTTCCACATGGGGGCCGTCATCAGTATCCCGTGAGCTGGAGTGGCGGTCCTCGCATGGAACAGTGGCGGTTACAATATAGGACTATAAGACAAGCTCCACGCAGTTAGCTCTGTTCTCGGCCACTTGTAGCGAGTGGGGCCCAGGAACGGGGACGAAGCACTGTGTACACGGCCCGGTCTGGCCCAGTCAACCGATATGGCCGTCTACCGTTTGGAACCCTTAAATAGGACAGGGGTGAAGAGCCCCATGTCCTGTCATCAATAATTGGACTAGATTATTGTTGTAGTATGTCGTAAATAACTGAACTATATTTGGTAATCGAAGTCTATGCCACACAGAACACAGTAGACGATGTCTCCCTGGCTTCTCTACCAGATCTTCCAGTACTGGAATGCCTAGATGATCTTCCGAGCCTCAGTGACCTTAAAAAAGCAATTAACTGCATAAAAAATAGAAAATCTCCTGGGAGTGATGGTATCCCAGTGGAAGTAGTGAAAGTCAACGAATCACTCCTGCTCCCTGAACTCTATATTCTCCTCTGCCGCTGTTGGGAAACAGGTCATGTCCCACAGGACATGCGTGACGCAACTATAGTCACAATATACAAGAAAAAATGGGATCGGAGTGACTGCAACAATTACAGGGGTATCTCTCTCCTCAGTATAGTGGGCAAGATCTTTGCTAGAGTGGCACTATCCAGGCTGCAAGTGATAGCTTCTAGAGTCTACCCAGAGTTTCAGTGTAGATTCAGGAGTGGTAGATCCACTGTAGACATGATATCTTCTCTACGACTACTGCAGGAGAAATTCAGAGAGAGAGACAGACCCCTTTACATCGTTTTTGTTGATCTGACTAAAGCTTTTGACATGGTCAGCAGAAGCGGCCTTTTCAAACTCCTGAGGAAAATAGGTTGCCCTCCCAAACTACTGCAGTTCATTGAGTGTTTTCACGAGGAAACTAAATGCACTGTCAAATTCAATGGAGCCCAATCAGCACCTTTTGAGGTTTGCAGTGGTGTCAAGCAGGGATGTGTGCTCGCACCTACTCTGTTTGGCATATTCTTCTCCTGTCTACTGCATTATGCGCACTACGACATAAACGAAGGTGTGTTTTTCCATACAAGATCCTCTGGAAAACTATTTAATGTTTCAAGGCTGCGGGCAAAAACCAACGTTAGGAAGCTACTCGTCAGGGAACTCCTGTATGCTGATGATGCAGCTATTGTGGCTGATTCTAATATTCAGCTACAGTGCCTGGTTGACAAATTATTTGCTGCTTGCCAGAAGTTCGGCTTAAACATCAGTCAAAGCAAAACTAAGATACTTGTCCAAAACACAAACACTGCACCTCAAGTAAGCATTAATGGCCAATCACTAGAAATTGTTGATCACTTTTGTTACCTTGGCTCCATCATATCCAACAACACTCTACTGGATAAAGACATAAACAACAGGATAGCCAAGGCAATGGCCACCATGTCACGGTTGCAGAAAAGAGTCTGGGACAACATATTGCTGACTAACAGTACTAAAGCCCTAGTCTACCGGACCAGTGTGTTGAGCACCTTGCTGTACGGAAATGAAACATGGTCAACCTACTCATGGCAGGAAAAAAAGCTGAATGTTTTCCACCTCCGATGCCTAAGGCGGATCTTTAAAATAAGGTGGCAAGATAAGATAACCAATGAGGAAGTGCTACAAAGAGCAGGGTGCCAGGACATCCGCTCTGTTATCAGCAGCAGACGCCTTGGCTGGCTTGGCCACGTTCGTAGAATGCCAGAAGGTCGACTTCCACAGGACATCCTGTATGGCGATCTGATAGAAGGCAGGAGAGCCGCTGGTCGCCCACTTTTACGTTATACGGATGTATGCAAACGCGACATGAAGCTCTTCAAAATCGACACTGGCAACTGGGAAGAGGTGGCACTGGACAGATCCTCATGGAGAGAGAGCATAAAGGAAGGGTCAAAGATTGCAGATGCCATACACAACAGAAGCAGAAAGAAGGGTGAAATTGCAACGGCGCCTGGTGATTATATATGCCCAACCTGCGATCGCAGCTGTGTATCAAGGATTGGCCTCTTTAGTCACACAAGAAGTTGCAAAGGGAAAAGATCGTCTCTCGAGACGTAAAATGCCACAGAATATTTGGTAATCAATATGCCATAAATAGGTGGATTTTAGTGACATTTCTTGAATAGGTGGACTAGATTTTAGTGGCAATATGTTGTAAATATGTGGACTAGATTTGGTAGGCCATATGTTGTGAATTGGTGGACTAGATATTAGTGTCAATATGTTGTAAATATGTGGACTAGATTTTGTAGGCAATATGTTGTGAATTGGTGGACTAGATTTTAGTGGCAATATGTTGTAAATATGTGGACTAGATTTGGTAGGCAATAGGTTGTGAATTGGTGGACTAGATTTTGTAGGCAATATGTTGTAAATATGTGGACTAGATTTGGTAGGCAATATGTTGTGAATTGGTGGACTAGATTTTAGTGTCAATATGTTGTGAATTGGTGGACTAGATTTGGTAGGCAATACGTTGTAAATATGTGGACTAGATTTTAGTGGCAATATGTTGTAAATATGTGGACTAGATTTGGTAGGCAATAGGTTGTGAATTGGTGAACTAGATTTTGTAGGCAATATGTTGTGAATTGGTGGACTAGATTTGGTAGGCAATATGTTTTGAATATGTGGACAAGATAATGAAAGGCAATATGTTGTGAATTCGTGGACTAGATTTGGATTTATTTGTTTATTCAAATTAAATCAATAAAACATATTCACAATTTTTTTTCATCATTACTGTGGTACAAATAGTCTCGGAAAGTCACCATAGACTTAGATCGTAAATCTCAACATATCCTCTGATCCCGAGAAACTCTGTCGAATTGTAAGGTAATCTGTGTGCAGCAAACTTGATAAGAGTCTGGTCAACGTAAATTTGATAACCGCCATTGGCTACCAGGATGTCTAAGCTATGCGCAGAGTTTACGCTGGTCATGTTGTAACTAGCGTTGTAGTTGATTGTATTACTATATATATATGAAGTACGTATGAACAGATGATCTTGATAAACTACAAGTCTAAGAGTAAAGGCAGCCGTTTTATTTTCTAACAGCAGAATCATGCTGAATAAGGAAAAAGGTGGCCAGTTGATGACTGGATAATAGCTCAGATGTATCTAAAATAAAATACATATTTTTTTTAATCTGGCGTGTTGACATGCATAATAAATTTACATTAGAGAAATAGGTATCTATATAAAATACAAAAAAAAAAAAAAACATAATTTTTTTTAATCCAATTAACAAGGTATTTGCCTTTCTGTCCGATTTGTCTAGTTTTGTGACGTAAAGCACAGGCTGCCAAGTCCAGACTTCACATACTAGGTTTGACCTCAGTGTGCTGAGTGCCATGGAGACATCAGATACCATCTACCTGGTTTAAAGCTGGCAGGAGAAAAACGCCAGAGAAGAAAAGCAAGGCCCACGACACTAGCTCCAGCTAAAACATCCTGCCCAGTGTGCAGCCGAACAGTTCGGGCTCTTCTTATCTTATCTTATATAATACAGACGTTACTTCAAAAAAGAAGATGATTACGTCTACGAGTCATGCATTTAGTCATGCATATTAACCAATGACTTAAATTCTGCCAAGTCACTGGTTTTTCTTGGATAGCTCAGGCAACCCATTCCATGCTCTAATAGCACTATGGAAGAAGAAGTATTTGTACAAATTTGGTCCTAGCATATGGGATGAGGAATGTGCCTTTATCTTTGTGTCTTTCAGAGCATTTGATTAAACTTTGTTTTTTTTTGTATTTGAAGATTATGGTCCAGTGTTTTATGTATAATTGCTACTTTACTTTTGAGTCTTCTGTCCTGAAGGCTTTTCTAAATTTAGTGATTTTACTAAAGGTGTCACATATATCTGAGCAGCCACATGAGGAGGCATAAAACCCCAGTGCAAGGCCCTCAGCCCTCTGGATGACAAAATTGGTCATCATCGAAACACGAACTATAATTGGTCTACGAAAGAAATCGGACCATCAGCCATGAATGTTGTACCATACGAAAAGAAATGTAAGAATAAAAAAACACAAACAAAGGCAATTCGTGTGGAAACACGAACTCAACATCGGCCCCCGAATCGGTCCTCCCAGGCAGGTTTCAATATTTTCAGACAGAACATCAGCACGAAATTCTATCCAAGGCAAATGAAAGAGAAGAATGGAGAAAGAAGGTTGACAAATCTTGTGTGGTGCCCCAACGGTCCAGCAGACCAGGTGGTAGGTGAAAGCGAAGACGTTCATGGTGAACCTGGCCTAATTAATGTCATATAATGATGATCTAATTGATCTGTTTTGTAAAGGGTCAATCTCTTATTCAAAGCTTCAAGTAAAAAAAAAATATGTCCGTATCCCCTTCTTATAGAACTAAGTTCCACTACTATGTAGAGGCGCTGCAGTTCACGCGGTAATATGAAAGACTACTTATTAATTGGTGTTTAAAATTATATTCTACTTATATGTATACTAAATGGATTTTTTCTCTTTAAAAATAAAAGTTTGTTTATTTTTAAATGTGGTAGCTGGTATGAAAGAACATATTTAACTTAACAATACAATTGTAAAAAAACAAAATTCACAAAATGTCTAAAACCATTTGCTTAAATGTATTCAAAATATGGTAAATAGACATCTCTATTACTAAACAGCCTCCCGTGTTTGTGACTATTAATAGTAAATAGTTAAAAAACTGTATATTTTATGAAAAAAAATGCTTGCATAGTTGATTTTAAAAATTATTTTTTCTCTTTTAGAAAGAAAAAAACGTAGCCGTTGAATCAAAACTTTGATTGGTCTACAATATCATGATGTCGGATCTTCACTACCTTTTCGAGTTTACGAGATCTAAGCTAGACGGACGGACGGACGGACAGACCACACAAAACTAATAGCGTCTATTCCCCTTTCAGTGGCCGCTAAAAAAAGGCAAGATTAGCAAAACTAGACTAAAGCTACAATAATCTATGTTTGATGTTCAATCTGCCCTTAAATATTGTTTTCAATATTGTCTTATTATTACTATTTTCAGTATGTTTAAAGCTTGCTTGTTATTTTTATCCTCCTATCAAATAAAGCTAGATTTCTTGTTTTCATTTATGTGCAATACATACCACAAAATATTTAAATCTTGATACGACCACGAATACATTAAACCTGTGTTAAAGGTCAAATTCTGAATGACGTCACTGCTACACATTAAGCACATGGTCTCTGAGAAACGAAAAAACAGCACACGTGTAACTGAGCATGCAGGAGACAGCCCAAGACAGCTTTGAACTGCTGGGTGGTGGTCACAGACAGCTGGTCTCATTACAGCCAACAGGCTCTACGTCACGGTCATAATAAGTGACGTCACATGACGTAGCATCATCGCAAGTGCAGACGTCATTATATGACATGAAAATAAATTGTATCTTATCCGTAAATATGAATTGTTCCGTCTCGACTAATTGGTCAGACTCTAAAGCAGACAAGTCATTAAAGATTTATAAAACAAGTGGGCAATAAAACAGGTTTTTGACAGCAATTTGTCATGTGTCATTAAAAAATAATTCAATCAATATAAGCTGTACAAAAGTATTGAGGCTGAGAGTCGAAAACAGGCTCGGCTTCGGCTTGGCCACCTAACAAGTGTGCTTGAGTTCAAATCGTGTGTGTACTGACCGTCTAAAGGCAGCACGGAAAACTTCTCCCTAATCTCCCCCCCCCCCCCACTGGGCCACAAAAGAGATTGGACCATAGCGAACTGAGCATGCAATGAGTATCATAGATGCGCTAGATGGAAGCTTTCATAAACAGAATAAATTATTTTTAAAATATATGTAATGAACACATTTATTTTCCCTATAAATAACCCTCATATACTGAAGATGGATCCTAGGTATCACATTTAATGACCGCATCACAAACTAAATTAGAGACAGGGCTACTGCAGCGATTGGACCCCACGATGACCTGCTTACTATTGTAAAAAAAAAGAAAACACAAGCTAAAACTCTATGACCATATCCTAAGATCATCGTTGCTCGCAAAGACCTTACTTCAGGAAAAAGAAGAAGAGGCAGACAGAGAAAACGATGGGAGGACAACGTAAAAAAAATGGACGGTTTTCCATTAAAAGAGGTTTCAACTAAGGCAGCGGTTCTCAACTTTTTATGCTCGGCGACCCCTTTTTACAATCCCCCAACTTGCCGCGACCCCCCCCCCCACCCGCACACACATACAGCAATAGAAGAATAGACAAAAACAAATCCATATTTTCGATGGTCTTAGGCGACCCCCCTGGTAAATTGTCAATCGACCCCCAAATGGGGTCGCGACCCACAGGCTTAGAACCCCTGAACTAAGGCGAAAGACAAAGAGGAAGGGAGAAAGAAGACACATCTTGAATGGTGCCCAAACGGTCCAACAGACTAATTGGATAGGTAACCCTCAAATCGAAACAAATATTAAATTATGTCTTAAACCATTTTCAACCATTGCTAACGTCGCATCTATTGACAGCCAGCCATAAATGACCTGCGGACTGCGGGCCTTTGTGTATTAGACCTACTGATCTACTGGATAAAATGTAAATCTGTGTTCCTTCACATTTTTTATTTTGCCACGAAAATAGAAATATGATGTATGTATGGGTTTACCCGCTTAGCCGACATATTCATATAAAAAATAAATGTGTGTGAAAACGGGTTTACCCGATTTGTGAATCAAAATTCGTTTTTTTTAATTAGATATACAATTAGGTACTTTTTGTCTAATTTTAGGACCCTCCGCTAGTGGGAGGGGGAGGAACATTAAACATACACTTCAGTCTCCGCCATGATTCAAGAAATATTTATGTCAAGTTTTATCAAGATTCGTCAAACGTTTTGATTTTTTTATTCGGGACATGCATGCATGCACACAGACGCCTTACTTTCTACTTTATAGCATAACTGTCATGTCGCTAAAAACTTTTTTTTTTTCTTACTAGTAAATTTCAAAACTTTGTTTCAGTTTGGTCAAGGTTCGAGTTTGGTTCGTTCCCATTTTTAATGTTAACCAAATGACTCATATTCTACCAAGTCACTGGTTTTCCTGGCTGGCTCTAATAGCACTAGGGAAGAAAGAGCATTTGTACAAATTTGTCCTAGCATATGGAATGAGGAATGTGCCTTTATCTTTGTGTCTTTCAGAGTATTTTATTAAATTTTGTGTTTGAAGATTATGGTTCAGTGTTTTACGTATAATTGCTACTTTACTTTTGAGTCTTCTCTCCTTAAAAGACTGATAGTATCAAACACAGTGACATACTTATTTGACGTGCACTTTGTGATGGTCTTGTTCAGACTGCCTTGAGTCAACTATAAATGACTGTTGAATTTCAATCAATTACTCTGCAAGCGTTTGAGTTTTATTGTATTCAATGTAGTTGATCAACAATACAGAATAAACAAGACAATCTATTTAACTAGTAAAGAGATGTGGTCAACACTGATGAACAATTTATAAGATATTTATTCCAAGGAAAGGCCACAGTAAAAGTCTCTGTCAAATAGAACACGTCTTTACCCTAGAGAATTCTATCGCTAACTGATTTTCCAGTCTCTAACCCAAAATATCCCAAGCGTCACTAGTCCCGTTCAATATACGTCTTCTATGGTGCGTCGCTAAATAAATAATAGGCTACTATAAACTAGGTGCCTAACAACTTGTTTCATGTGCACTTTATAATGTGCATTTGTTTGGTGTGGACCGTTATGAAAGTTGCTTCTTTGATGTGCACTTATTGTGATGTACACTTCTTTGATATGTAAAGGATTACTGCTCACTTATTCGTGTGCACTTGTGTCAATGATTAAATTAATATTGTTATAACCCTGCCATGCACACCGCCATCTAAGCTAGTACAGAAGTTGCGCACTGTTAGAGACTAGACTGAGAAGGAGGTTGACATTAAGTAGAAGAGAACGAAGTCCCGCCCAAGTCTAGAACTTATGAAGAGGCTGTGCTCAAGGCAGACATTGTTCTATGTATTTGTGATATCCCCATGTAAGTAAAAAATTTTATGGTCGAGTTGCTTCCCTTAAGTTATAAAAATATTTATTACATTCATTTTGTAGTGTGCTTATTGGCTTATCATTAGTACGCAGCTTGACTGAGGCTGGGCTTACGACAATTGCAGAAGCTATTTGCGAAAGTAGGAGGCGCGGTGGTTTAGCGGTAAAGCATTTGCCTTCGAACCTGGTTCGAATCCTTGTGAAGACTGAAAATTTTCATTTTGGGATCTTTGGCGCCTCTGAGTCCACCCAGCTCTAATGGGTACCTGACATTAGTTGGGGAAAGTAAAGGCGGTTGGTCTTTGTGCTGGCCACATGACATCCTCGTTAACCGTAGGCCACAGAAACAGATGACATTTACATGATCTGTCCTATATACCACAGGGTCTGAAAAGGGAACTTTAAATATTTATTTGCGTATGTAATGTAGCATGATTAGGATGTTTATCTACATAACATACACCCAAATTCCACCACGACAATAGATGAATATAATGTACACTGATCACTTTTATTTACAAATATAATAGGGCTTGTCTTCAAGTCTGAAGATTAGTGAGGAATGCAGTTTTTTTTATGTGGCTACGCAGACCCAGCTGTGACCTACATATTTTGCCATAACCAGGTCAAGCATAACCATTGTCCGCCGGTGGTCGATAAAGATTTTCTTTTCGTCATCTGCTGCTGTCTTCGGCAGCGGATTTTGTTTTGGTCTCAAATGTGTATGTGTATATGTATCAAACAGACTAGGAGATTGGTGAAAGTAGTGGCGTGCATGGTCTGCACTCTGTTGGGATGGAGTGAAATGGCAGGAGTATACGTAGCAAATAAGGTACATCGTTCTATGAATAAAAAATTACGAAGTGTAATTGTATCAACAGATTAGGGGGGGGGGGGGGATGTGAAGGGGAAGGTCAAAAGGCTTAAACTGGTTTTTAAATGGCCTAAAGTGAAACTAGTCGTCATATTAAATTATTATAACCCTATAAGTACATTTTTTTTATGAACTTTTTTTTCCTACTTTTGTGTATTTGTGTTTTTAAGAAGAATATATTAAATTTAATTGCTACAGTATAGTTTCGTATTTCTGGATATATCCCATTATCAGAATATGTGTAGATTTATTATACGGAAAAGGGTGAGCACGAAACGCAATAAAAATCTGGTCTATAAAAATTTGATAACCGTCTTTGGCCACCAGTATGTCCAGGAAGTGAGTGGAGTTCACCTTGATAGTGTCTTGAATTAAAGGAATAGTCATCGGAGCAGATTGGGAGTCGTGTATTGTCACTTGACTGTTAGAAACATGTACGCAGAGAGGGTATGCTGGAGACATGGAGTATGGACTCAATCGTATATTAAAAGAACCTATCACTGGCCCATACATGTATCCAGACAACTGAACCTGAAAACAAGCGAAAAAAAAAACTTTAAAAAAAATTAACATAGTCTATCTAAGAGACAGAACTGCTATTTCTGTCATTCATCTCATTATGTTAGAGTTTAGCTCTTTTTATGCTATAAATAACTAATAAATTAATTAACTAATTGGTCAATGTTTGGATTGATTTGTGTATTATCTACTTTCTCCGACAATAAAAAAATTGAGAGGGAAAAAAAGTCCAAATCACAGACCTCTTTGTATTTGGACCTAGACTGGACATGGAGATCTTTTAACACTACAAAGAATGTGTTCATTTTTTTTTTTTAAAGTTGAACCAAGGCGTTGTTTTGTAAAGTATTTATAACAGCGGTTCTCAACCTTTTAAGCTCGGCGACCCCTTTTTACAATCCATCACTTTGCCGCGATCCCTCCCCCCCCCCCCACACACACATACAGAAATAGAAGAGTAGACAATAACAATCCATATTTTCGATGGTCTTAGGCGACCCCTGGATAATCGTCAATCGACCCCCAAGGGGGTCGCGACCCACAGGTTGAGAACCCCTGATTTATAAGGAGTATAGTTTGTTTTTTTCAACCCTAACCTACGTAACATATAATTTAATGCTTTAAATCTAGATCTAGTAATTGAACTTCGCAACAGTACTCTCGTCTCATATTGATTATTTTACAATCTTTAGATACATAATCTAGAAAGATCTAGGTAATCAATCTATTTAAATGTAAATAAGATGAATATATATGACAAATTTCCTGTGCTTAATAGAAACCAACAGAAAATGGCTTTTTTTAATGAATTTGCGTGAATATATAGTTCTGATATTAATACATAACATATCTATATACATAATACAGGACATCCTGTATGGCGACCTAATGGAAGGCAGGAGAGCCGCTGGTCGCCCACTTTTACGTTAGACGGATGTATGCAAACGCGACATGAAGCTCTTCAAAATCGACACTGGCAACTGGGAAGAGGTGGCACTGGACAGATCCACATGGAGAGAGAGCATATAGGAAGGGTCACGGATTGCAGATGTCATACGCAACAGAAGCAGAAAGAAGGGTGGAAATGCAACGGCGCCTGGTAATCACATATGCCCAACCTGCGATCGCAGCTGTGTATCAAGGATTGGCCTCTTTAGTCACACAAGAAGTTGCAAATGGAATAGATCGTCTCTCGAGACGTAAAAATGCTACAGAATATATATATATATATATATGTATGTATGTAGCTCTGTGAGTTGATCAATCGCGGATAACAATTTGTATTTTTGTATTATTTCTACTTTACTATTTGGTCTTCTATCCTGAAGTGCCTCTAAGTTTAGTAATTTTAATAAAGGTGTTACAGTAATCTAATGTGAATATTCGCTTCTCATAAGCCTCATGGTTCTTTTTTGTGTCTGATCTAGTATCCTAATGTTTTCTTGAGTTAAGGTGTCCCAAACAGAAGTTTCGTAATCAAATCTTGACTTAACCAAGGATAAAAATATTTAGCTATGTATAATAAAAGCAATAGTTGCTAGCTCTACATTTTATATTCTTATAGAGTACACCTACCATAGAACCAATACTTATTCCGCCTGAAATATTTACATTTGAAACAGTTTCTCGGTACCTATATGGCCATGAATACACTTTATCCGTAGCAAATGTGATATTCTCAATTAGGTCACTGTCACATAGTGAACACGTTTTTGTCTCGCTAAGATATATAAAAGCTGCACAAGATAAAAAATTTACACAGGTGACAGCACATGACATCTTAGACAAGCTGGTGAATGTCCGCATGGTAGTTTCATTACAGCCCACTGGCTCCATGGCTTTATCTTGAAATTGTATCGAAGTTGTATTAAGGCACCAGCAGCCATTAGCAGACGTCAAAATATATAGTAGTTGTAGAATGTACATCATTTTTATAACGCAATGAAGTTTTTAGAAAATGTATGTATGACAGTCAATTATCTGAACCCATTGGCCGGCAGCCAGCCTGGAAAATGAAAATTCCGATATAAGACCTACAGCTGCATCTTTCTGTCATCCATAGCCAGGGCCGGCCTTAGGTTTAGGCAATCTAGGCAACCACCTAGAGCCTCCGAATGTTGTGATCCTCGCACAGAATTCAAAAGAAATATTTTTTTAGAGAAAAAATTGCGAAACAGGGATCAAATCTCAAACATAAGAGAACCATATTGTTCTGTATCTATTCGCCTAGCTCTAAGTCTTCGCTGTGAGTTATGGTATATTCAGAAATGTTTAGAGGTACTTATTAGACTACGTATGTAGAAGGCCATTGTTTCTTCCTGTTTGTGAAATGTCGAAACGTTATTATTAGTATTTAAAACACATTAGTGCTATCGGTGTTATATAAATTAAGCTTACTTGTTGATTTAGCTATAAATACAGGAAGTTTTTTTTTTTATTCATTGCGTATTTTTCGGTCTTAATATTGTATTGTTCTATTTCATTTGGGGCCATCCAATTCCCTTTGCCTAGGGCCTCAAAATACCTAAAGCCGGCCCTGCCATAGCCGAGTCAAATCGAGACCAATCGCTATAGAAGCCCTGACAACTGACCTGCAACGTTACAATGTGGGCCGTTTTGAATAATAGCTCGTTGCCTTGTCACAGGTATGTACGACAAGGCAAAGAACTATTGGTCTAAACTGCCCACAGTGTGGAAGCCTTCTATAACGAGCGGCCTAGGTCTAATACCCGTGACATTGTGGATGACATTAAGCCTAAAATAGTAACCCTGGACAGACAGTGTTCACTGTAGCAATAATTAGTCACAGGCTGCAGGCCTTGCTGTATTCAATAATAACTAGCCTAGATAACTTAGAACGAGTCGAAGAGCGTATATAAACCGTGGTCTGCAACGTTCACAGATACGAGCAATCTAAAGGCCTATCTAGGTGTGCGTGATGACATGCTCCTATTTAACCTTTGAATTCTAACACAAGCCTACGAGTTTGACCTTTCCCCTTCCAAACGAATCTACATAATAAATAGTTATAAAAATTATTTTTTTAAATTAAATTTTCTTATCTTGTCTTATAAATGACAGACGTTACTTTAAAAGCGAAGATAATTATGCCCTACGCATTTCATGTGTCAGTCTAGTCAAACATGTTAATGATTTAAATTCTGCTAAGTCGTTGGTTTCCCTGGCTAATTCAGCCAACCAATGTCATATTCTTACGGCACAGGGGGTTGAAGGAACACTTGTACGAATTCGTCCCAGCACAATGAATAAGAAATGTTTTCACTTTAACGCATCACCTCAACTCAGCACTTTAACTCACGCATTATATTCAGCTCAGCTCACATATTATCATTAAAAAACACTTTTGGGATTAGATACTATAAAGCATTATTACTGCATAGAATTCTATAATAAACTTATATTCATGCAAACTGAAGCAAACCAGTTCATATATCGTGACAAAATCTAACTGATTCTTATATGCAAGCGCGATCTTTTGTTAGGCATGGCAACACTAATGCCAATCGCGACCTTCTCTCGTCTCAATGTCACAGGTTTAATCAATTATTCACTCACAGGTTAAAAAAAAAATAACGTAGACATCAAATCTACTAACCAATAATCAATTATTTGTCAACAAAAGGGGGCAGAAAATTAAATGCTTATAGCTAATTTGCTTTCTCCAAGCGCAAAGAGGTGTGACTGCGTTTGTTGACAGGAAATGAGGTCAGGGAGTAATGAGTTAAAGTATTGTCTCATTGTTTGCTTTGTGTATTCATGGCGTCATTACGGTCATAACGTGTCTTTGTTTAGATATGAATTGTTTATGAGTTTAATCAATTTACTTAATACGGGGATAAAGGCTATGTGCAACTATGCTAGACAAACAATTAAATAAGTGTCCTAGTGTTATGATACATGTTTGATAGTAATTTGTGGAATAATCAGGTGATTCATGTCCGGAGGAATTCCAGCTCCCGTCGCCTCTTCGTGGCCCTCCTGTGGAACCGTCCGCCAAGGGAGTCGGATAGGCCAAGTACGGTAGCACACATAGCTCTCAGTGGGCTACCACACGTACGGTCGAGAGACTGTACACTGCACGTGGTAGGGATGTAACAAAGGCTCGCTAACCCGTCCAACCCCCCATCGATTCCGGGGCCATACGCGCTGTGATGGACTTTCGCACGGGTTCGGTGGGGCATTATAGGCATACGAAGGGCCCCCAAGCGGTTCGGCCTCCGGCCTCGCACGGGAGAGGCAACTCGTGCGGGGCTCAAAGGGGTCGTGACTAGCGACACACCGGGTGTGAATACATGATCACTTCGGATAAGGCGGGACGTCGGATAGAGGGATTGGTGAAGAGCCGAGGCCTCATCGTGGCCATGGATAAAAGCCTTTCCTTGGTCAAGAGGTCCGTAATAGGGAACCGGACGTTCTCGGACCTTAAGGACATCTGAATCAGGTGAGTCATGTCGTTGGTTCACTAGACCGTGTCCTACGACCTGACGGATGTGATTAAATGATCATCTAGTCGCAGGAAGTCTCCTGACAGAGGGGTTGGTGAAGAGCCGATGCCTCATCCTGGCCACGGGATAAAATCCTTTCCCTGGTCAAGAGGTCCATTATAGGGAACCGGAAGTTCTCGGACCTTAAGGACCGAAAGAGTAGATAGAGCATGCTTAGAGACGCTATAAGGTGTGACAATAGAGACGCTATAAGGTGTGACAATAGAGACGCTATAAGGTGTGACAATAGAGACGCTATAAGGTGTGACAATAGAGACGCTAGAAGGTGTGACAATAGAGACGCTAGAAGGTGTGACACTAGAGACGCTAGAAGGTGTGACAATAGAGACGCTAGAAGGTGTGACAATAGAGACGCTAGAAGGTGTGACAATAGAGACGCTAGAAGGTGTGACAATAGAGACGCTAGAAGGTGTGACACTAGAGACGCTAGAAGGTGTGACAATAGAGACGCTAGAAGGTCTGACACTAGAGACGTTAGAAGGTGTGACAATAGAGACGCTAGAAGGTTTGACAATAGAGACGCTAGAAGGTGTGACACTAGAGACGCTAGAAGGTGTGACACTAGAGACGCTAGAAGGTGTGACACTAGAGACGCTAGAAGGTGTGACACTAGAAACGCTAGAAGGTGTGACAATAGAGACGCTAGAAGGTGTGACACTAGAGACGCTATAAGGTGTGACACCAGAGACGCTAGAAGGTGTGACACTAGAGACGCTAGAAGGTGTGACAATAGAGACGCTAGAAGGTGTGACAATAGAGTCGCTAGAAGGTGTGACAATAGAGACGCTAGAAGGTGTGACAATAGAGACGCTAGAAGGTGTGACACTAGAGACGCTAGAAGGTGTGACAATAGAGACGCTAGAAGGTCTGACACTAGAGACGCTAGAAGGTGTGACAATAGAGACGCTAGAAGGTGTGACAATAGAGACGCTAGAAGGTGTGACACTAGAGACGCTAGAAGGTGTGACACTAGAGACGCTAGAAGGTGTGACACTAGAGACGCTAGAAGGTGTGACACTAGAAACGCTAGAAGGTGTGACAATAGAGACGCTAGAAGGTGTGACACTAGAGACGCTAGAAGGTGTGACACTAGAGACGCTAGAAGGTGTGACACTAGAGACGCTAGAAGGTGTGACACTAGAGACGCTAAAAGGTGTGACACTAGAGACGCTAGAAGGTGTGACACTAGAGACGCTAGAAGGTGTGACAATAGAGACGCTAGAAGGTGTGACAATAGAGACGCTAGAAGGTGTGACACTAGAGACGCTAGAAGGTGTGACACTAGAGACGCTAGAAGGTGTGACAATAGAGACGCTAGAAGGTGTGACAATAGAGACGCTAGAACATTTCTCCCTGTAAATACATTTCTCCCTGTAAATACATTTCTCCCTGTAAATACATTTTTCACTGTAAATACATTTCTCCCTGTAAATACATTTCTCCCTGTAAATAAATGTACTCCATTTTTTTAACTCTTTATCTCCGTAAATTTTTTTCCGTGTTCTGACGGAATCGTTCATTTTATCTCATTTATACATTCTACCGTGTTATGATTAAACTACAATAACATTTTTGTTTGTAACCAGAAAACGTTTTACTTTTGGTCTAGAATTTTTGAAGAATGCATGCTCTTTTTATAGAACACAAATACAAGTTTACAAATCCAAAGATTAATTTAATTTAATGGGGTCAAATCAAGGTAAATATCGTCAATTAGGTAAGAAAGAGTTCTCTCAATACAGAACTGACCAGTGCGGAACTACCCCCCCCCCTTTCACCGCTAGTTAGCATCGTATAGCCCCCTTTTAACACTAAACCGACCAGTGTAGAACACAAACATCCTATTACACCAAGGTTAGATCCAACCACCAAATTATAGGCCATAAACACACATCCTAAGTTACGCCCTAAACGCCGAAACAAACGTACGCAGCCTTTAAGTCCAGGAACATTAAAATTGAAAGTTACCCCCCAAACGCCAGAACAAACACACGCAGTCGTAAAGTCCAAGGGCATTAAAATTGAAAGTTACGCCCCAAACGCCAGAACAAACACACGCAGTCGTAAAGTCCAAGGGCATTAAAATTGAAAGTTACGCCCAAAACGCCAGAACAAACACACGCAGTCGTAAAGTCCAGGGACATTAAAATTTGGTGTCCACGTATATCCCTTTGAGTCGACACTCCTATCGCCCATGGCTATTCAAATCGCTTCCGTCCGCTGTGTCATCGAACGATGGTCCAGCCTGATAATTGTTGCATGGTACCGCTTTCATCCTCCTTCGCTCCTCCCTCCCCGGGTCGCGGGTTAAAGAAGTCAGGTGAGTGAGCCCCAAATGAAAAGATTGGTCCAATTTAACAATTCTAAATTCGAAAGACTCGATGGCCATTGGATAGTCACTACTCTAACATACCGCTCGGGAACCTATAAAAGCCGGAGACGAAAGTTTCAGGTTAATGCCATTCTAGATCAGAATCACTGAGAAGTCAGAGGACTCTCAAGTCGACGATTCTTTTGGGAACTTGTGTGTGAGGCAAAGCGGGTGAGTTGGAAAAACTGTATCATTATTATTTAGTGTGTCTTCGCCTGTAACATTTATGTTCATGTATCATTACCATGATAACACTTGTTTGCTTCTAAATATTACAATTGTAAATCTCTATGAATATGTGTTCCTCTTTTACTCGTCAATGTTGACTGTACTCCCCACGGTGGACATCCACCCTATAAATTAGCTAACCCTAATGTCTTTTTATGCATTTGTTATTCATTCATACCCATATTCATCTGGACCTACTCGAGTCTAGATTATTTCCTTACCTGTGCATATGTACCTGTATATGTGCGCATATATATACATATATATTAATGCTTGTTTTTGTTATGCACATACTGTGCTGTTACCATGCATCCTTAGGCCCGAGAATTAGTCTCGCGTGTCTACCCCACTATTTTCGGCCTGTCGGCCTGCATAGTTATGTGCCCTTTTCTACCCCCCCCCTTCTTGTCACGTTCCCCTGGTCACGAGCGGCCGTGAACTTGTTTACCTGTTGGTCAATAAGGTCACAGGGGTTACAACCCTGTAATATGGTCACCCTGTTTCCCTCCTCAGTTATGCCCCTGCCTTGTACATTTATGAGTATTCGCAATAATATCATTGTATTATTTGTACAGCAATTATTATTAGACCTAGTAAAATGCTGATTAGCATGTATCTTGGTTAGCCTGAGGGAGACGCTCCTACCCAGGATGCGCCCCTCGCCAACCAGCCTGTATGGTTTAATAATTCAGGCTCCTCTCATGTCTCATTTCATAGCCTCCTACACCAGGGCTGGCGTGTTTGGTTGCCGGAAGGCAGTCCTCAGCAGCTCTCCACACATTCCCGTTGAGGGTGAGTCACTCATCCCCCTCGACCAGAACTGAAGGCATTCTTCTTACAACAAAATCTGATGCATTTCTATTGCAGTTATAAAGGAGAGACCACTTCGTCCATATCTGAATGTAAGTTTGGATTTAAAGGTACAGAATTTGTGTGTTTCAGAAAGATATCGTCCACGAAAAAGTCCAAGAGATGTTCATGCTATGTCGTTAGTGGGGGAAACTCTATACGTTAAGGAACTGGCTCATTCTACCATTTGTCTAGATGTTGTCATCTTGTCTTGTTAGACAGTGGTTGAGTGTAGTGCTCTAATCACTTATGGGGCTATCCAGCATTGCTGTTTAACTCGTCACAATTTAATAGTCATAGCGGCATATTTCTAAATTTCGGTGAACTATCATATAAACAGATTACGATAGTAAAACAGGTGCACATGGAATGTAATAAATATACATATATGAAGCGATGCTTGACTAAGTTCATACAAAGAACGTTTAAGGCATAACGCCTTCGTCAGTAACAAACAAACAAACAAACAAACAAAACCACTTCAAACAAAATAGGCCTATAGTCAAATTCTGTGTACGATGTAGTCGTCTTTCCAGGCAGGAATGTAATGAGCTGCGCTGGTGCAAAAGCGCGGGAAATCGGAAGAAGGCAGGTCGGTCTGACCTAAAGGTCCAACACTCTTATGAATTATCATTATTTATAATTCATAAGATATTTATTTATAAGTTAAAGATACATTTGTCATTAGACATGCTTAAACATATAATGAAGATATTTTTTTACATATTTCATTTTCATGTTTATATAAACTCAGTATCTTAGAAAAAAATATGTGTACATGCAGGTGGCTCAGTAATGCAAATCTTCAAACTGTGTACAGGAAGGGCTCTTTTTCAATTTGTGGTAGGCTTAGATTGTCGGACTTAAGATTTGTTAGTATACATATTTAATACTAATTTTAGTATTAATCTCGGAAGCAAAAGGGTAGACAGAACAAGGCAGGATATGCGTCAAGTTTAGAGACGCTTTTATGGTCCTCTTCAGTCGATAAACGACATAGATTGTCCCATGGAAATGAAATGAATTAGCTGTCGTCGAAGTCGAAACGATGTCGCTCATTAATCAGTTCCCCCCCCCCCTCTCGATGCAGCTGATGCATTTATAATAACGCCAAGCGCAGATACAGTGCGGGGTATGCGGCGTCGCAGGTTGTAGTATTGCTACAAACTGTTGAAGTTTTATTTTTTTTTCTCAGAGTTGACTCCCGAAGCCATTTCCTTAATTGGTAATTATTGCAAGGCTGAAGAGTTTTTCTTCTACTAGATGGGTAGCCAGCCATGACTAACTCGCATTTCTTTCACGAAGCTTATTGGTTAAGGCGCCAGTTATTCCCCTTCGCCCCTTCTCCTGTTAGTGAAAACAGTTCCGCCGGACTCAATATCTGAAGTCCAACAGTTGGACTGGTTGTAAAAGGCATGCCATTATGAAGCAATTTTATAGTTTAGAGAAGAGCCTATATCCATTACCACTTCCGGACGCGCTAGAGGTAATGACAACAAGGAGGCTTAGCGTAAAGGACTCCGCGACAATACCCCTTGTAAATAAATGTTGAAAGTGTGATTAACTCTTACTCTCCTAATTAACGAAACCATCGTTGTTTTGGCCCCATTAAATTAATTTTTGGTTTTATAAACGTGTGTTTATGTTCTATAAAAAGCGCACGCATTCTCCTATAATTCTATACCAAAAGTAACGATTTCTGATTACAAACAAAAAATGTTATTGAAGTTTAATCAAAACAGGGTAGGATGTACAAATGTGAAAAATGAACAGTTCTGGCAGAACATGGAAAAAAAATTACGGAGACAAAGAGTTAAAGTGTAATCAAGTTATTTAGAGAGAGTCTGAGAAGCCGAGCACCTCTGTGGACTCGCATTAGATTCAAGGTCTTGGCTGGAACACTGCAGATATCGGATTTAGGAAGCTAAGTTTCTTTTTTTTTTTTAAGCGAAAAAAATTAAATTAATCAATTGTAACCATTCTAGCAATTTAACAACTTTATTTGTTTGGCCACAAAAAGCAAAAAAAGCAACAAAGGCAGTGAAAATTACAAATGATAACAAAATACACAGAATCCAAATGAAAAATTAAAAGTAACAATAATATAAGTAATAATTTAAAGTATAATTATAACAATAACAAAACAGAATCTTCTTCATGTGACCAACAAGCAAGTAATGCTTTTCTCAGCGATATTCATCAACTGTTCAATTTACAGAAAAATTGTTAGAGCCGTTTTTGAGATCAGCGTCCATGTTCCTCCCTCTACCTTCTACGAAGTTCCGAGTTGAATAGAGGAATTCTAAAAATAAAATAAACTTCACAAATTCATAAATCCTGATTATAAGGTGATTGGTAACAAACAAGCTCCATTTTGACACCTAATCGAGAAAACCTTTGTTAAGAAAGCGACAAGAGTTTTAAAAATAGGTCATTAGGTCACTAGTAGGTCACTAGGTCACTGTTGTAACATTTTATCATCATAAACAAGATGAGAATATAATAGAAGCAATCACACAAACAAACAGACACGGAACGATTTTGTTCCTTTGGTAATTGAATCATTGAATCAAAGCTAATGTTTTCAAATGGATAGACCCACATGGGAGAGCGAGCATAAAGGAAGCGCCTTACACCACAGCACTAGATAGAAGGGTCAAAATGCAGCGGCCCCTGGTGATTACAGATGCCCCATCCTGTGACCGCAGCTGTGCATCAAGGCTCTGCCGATTTAGTCACACAAGAAGATGAAATGGGAATAGATTGTCTCTCCAGACGTAACAATGCCACAGATTCAAATGTAAACTTCAAATTTATGTTAGTTTGCTATGACTGTCTTGTCTAGTCTTGTGTAATAAACAATTGTAAGACAAATTTCCTCAAAGATAAAAAAATATATTATTATTCTTTATTCTTTGTATTTTTTCCCCAATTTAATTATATTATATCGTTAAAGGAATGCGAGGTGGCTGAGTGGTGAAGCAGATGGATTCCGAACCAAGGGATCCATGGTTGATATCCTTGTAGGAACTGGGATCTTTAATTTCGGGATTCTTAGGGCGTGTCTGAGTCCACCTAGCCTGAAATTAGTTAAGGGAAAGTAAAGGCGGTTGGCCGTTGTGCTGGCCACTTGACACCAACGTTAACCGCGGGCCACATAAACAAATGATCTTTACATCATCTGCCCTACTGAAAGGAAAGCTTTTCTTTTAACTATATCCAGCCAAAAATCCTTTAAAAAAACAACACTTTTCTAAGGAAATAACTCCACACAGCTATATCTCTCAATAATATTAAAGTTATTTCCCTTATTCAACATCAGACATGATTTTTTGGGAGTAATTAATTGACTAATTGGTAAATGTATTCATTTTTTGTTACGTAGAATAAATAGTTGTTTAAATTATCAACTTGATCCCATTACGCCAGCTGTTCTCAACCTTTTACGCTTGGCGATCCCTTTTACAACTTCCCACTCTGCCGCGAACCCCCCCCCCCCAAACACATACACATACAGCAATAGAAGTGTAGACAAGGGGGTCGCGACCCACAGGTTGAGAACCCCTGCATTACGACTATGGGATAGATAGCTTTAAAAACTATCTAAGTGGCAAAACCCTACAAATGTATATTGTATATTGAAGCATTCATTTCTCTTGTTTGTGTCAAACAACGCAATAAATTGCCAGCAATTAATTCAATAATTTTTTATTTTTATTTTTTTTTAATCCATGCATTGTCCATGCCAAGGAATAAAAGTGGTAAGTTTCAATTTGATCCGAGATTGGGTGTGGTAGAAATAGCATGTACAAACTTTTTAAAAAGACAGACGGACAGACAGAGTTGATAAAATATTTTGTACAAAAAATCAATACACTCCTAGAAAAACAGCTCATCAATATCAATGTGCCCCGTTATCCGCACAAACATTGAAACATTGTACGGCAGAAGGTGAGGCTCGAACGCAATAAAAGTCTGGTCCAGGAAAACTTGGTAACCTCTCTTGGCCACCAGCACGTCCACTGAATGGGTGGAATTCTCTTCAATGGCGTCAGGACTTAACTGGACATTCTTCGACTTGCTCTTTGGGTTCAGTGTGCTATGGATGACTATGTAGCTGTAATTCACATGCAGACAGAAGGGATAGCTGGGGGCCTCGTAAGAAGGGTTTAGACGCAAAACGATTGGAGATGTCAGCGGCCCGTTCATGTATCCAGACATATGAACCTGGGGAAAAAAATATAAGAATACATTATCTCATATTATGTTGATACCATTGAAAAGAAAGCAACAGTGGCGTAGCTTTGAATTCGCCATTATTTGGGGAGGGCTTGACCTCTTTGGAGGCCCCTATATTTTGCGTAATATTTGATATTTAATGTAAAAAAACAACAACACCCATTTGAGGGCCCCCTTAAAATTCTCCCCCTCCCTTCACCCACCCTAGCTACGCCTCTGGAACGTGAAGCACCCCTTAGACATATGAACCTGTAAAAACAAAAAAAAAGAATACATGATATCTATCGTTACATAAGTTCTGTCATACTAACTACCATATTTCACAAAAGACGTTTCCCTTTATTTTGAAAGAGAAAAAAATCTATTTAGTATGAATATAAGTGGAACATAATTAAAACGAATATTACGAAGTAATTGTTCATATTATGGCTTGTACTGCAGCGAAAGAGCTTACCAATGGAACACTTAACTAAAGGGGGGAAAAAAAAGGATTTTAAAATATTTTTTTTAATTGACCCTTTACAAAACAATTAGATCATTTAGATAATATCATTATATGAGATCAGTTAGGCCAGGTTCACATCTGACTTCACCTTCACTATCACCTATCCTTTGGTATGCTAGAGCGTAGGGGCACCCCACAAGATCTGTCTACCTTCTTTCTCCATTCTTCTCTGTCATGTGCCTTTATATTATATATAGATTTATAGCTTTCATATAGCGCTACTTTCATGCTTATAGCATGCTCAGAGCGCTTTGGTCCAATCTCATTTGTGGACCAGTTGGGGGGGGGCGGGAGGGGAGGGGGTACCTCGGGCCCCCTTCTAGGTAGCCAAGCCAAGTTCAAGCACGCTTCTCACCTTTGATACACTATCATTCATTCTGCTATTCTTTCCGAAAATAATGAAACCTGCCTTTTTATCTGCCGGGGTGGATCACTTTTGGGGCCGATTTAGCTTCCACACAATCTGTCTTTCTAACCTTGTTCATTGTGTTTTGATACACATTTTTACGCCCCTACCCCCCGGCACATGAGGACGG
This sequence comes from Biomphalaria sudanica, assembly GCA_036873155.1. Lineage (NCBI taxonomy): Eukaryota > Metazoa > Mollusca > Gastropoda > Planorbidae > Biomphalaria > Biomphalaria sudanica. The sequence continues at coordinate 908,263 of JAZGLO010000707.1, read as the reverse complement.
AGCCCCCCCCCCCCCCACACACACACACGAATTCTCTCCATCGGGACTCCTCTAGTGGTAAATGCGGAACAAAACATTTAAGCAAAAAAATGCTTTTTAAATGCATCAACTTTACCTTTCCCACTTAACCCATTGCACTCTGTTTTTATTTGTTTTAGTTATACCTTTTATATAGCACTACTTTTATGCTTATAGCATGCTCAGAGCGCTATCATTCAATCTCATATGTAGACCAGTTGAGGGGGGGGGAGGGGTATCTGGGAGAAAGTTTTCAGTGCTGCCTTTAGGCGCTCATTAAACGCAACTCTATTAGAGTCGGGTGTCGAACCTCGAGCCTCCTTGTAGCCAGCCAAGCCTTGCTCAAGCGTACTTAGCCTCTCGGCTATGCAAACCGATAACAGATGTCATTTCAGAAAGTTCTTGGAATGCACACAACTAGAGGGTTCTAGAATAGAATTCCACAAGGGTAGAAACAGGTTGGAAGACCAAACTAAACATAGAGGAAATCGGTAACCCAAGAAGGAAAGATGGCAGGATAGACATGAGGATAGAGTAAGGATAGACATGAGGTTATACGTCATAATAGACACGAGGATACACATGAGGATACACATGAGGATAGACATGAGGATAGACATGAGGATAGACATGAGGATAGAGTGAGGATAGAGTGAGGATAGAGTGAGGATAGACATGAGGATACACATGATGATACACATGAGGATACACATGAGGATACACATGAGGATAGACATGAGGATAGAGTGAGGATAGACATGAGGATACACATAAGGATAGACATGAGGATAGAGTGAGGATAGACATGAGGATAGACATTAGGATAGACATGAGGATACACATGAGGATACACATGATGATACACATGAGGATAGACATGAAGATAGACACGAGGATAGATATGAAGATAGACATGAGGATAGAGTAAGGATAGATATGAAGATAGACATGAAGATAGACATGAGGATAGACATGAGGATAGACATAAAGATAGACATGAAGATAGACATGAGGATAGACATGAGGATAGACATGAAGATAGACATGAGGATAGAGTGAGGATAGACATGAAGATAGACATGATGATAGACGTGAGGATAGACATGAGGTTAGACATGAGGATAGACATGAAGATAGACATGAGGATACACATAAGGATAGACATGAGGATAGAGTGAGGATAGACATGAGGATAGACATTAGGATAGACATGAGGATACACATGAGGATACACATGATGATACACATGAGGATAGACATGAAGATAGACACGAGGATAGATATGAAGATAGACATGAGGATAGAGTAAGGATAGATATGAAGATAGACATGAAGATAGACATGAGGATAGACATGAGGATAGACATAAAGATAGACATGAAGATAGACATGAGGATAGACATGAGGATAGACATGAAGATAGACATGAGGATAGAGTGAGGATAGACATGAAGATAGACATGATGATAGACGTGAGGATAGACATGAGGTTAGACATGAGGATAGACATGAAGATAGACATGAGGATAGACATGAAGATAGACATGAGGATAGACATGAAGATAGACATGAGGATAGACATGAGGATAGACATGAGGATAGACATGAGGATAGACATGAGGATAGACATGAGGATAGACATGAGGATAGAGTGAGGATAGACATGAGGGAAATTGTTCATTGCAGTGTTCATTAGCGAAGTACGTAACTATGCGTCAAATGGATTAAGTCAATAAAAATTAAAAATTTTGCGATTGTAGGCTTATTGCTAAGTGTATACGTACCAAAGCACCAATATTTATCCCATCTGAAACATTCACATTCTTTTCTATCAAGGTTTGATACTGATACTGCCAAGAAAACACTTTGTCTGTGCCAAAAGTCAAATTCTCTATTAGTTCACCAGGGCACAATGAGCAGGTGTTAGTGTCACTGGAATATTTAAACGCTGCGCATGAATTGGATGCCAAGCAGGACATTGCACAGGACAACTTTGACCAGCTTGGGAATGTCCGCATCGTGGTCTCGTCACAGCCAACCGGCTCAGCGGACAAGTCCCGAAAATGCTTTAAACAGATGCTGTCATTTTCACACAACCATCCAGTACAATACTTTAAGACGCACAGCAGCAATAGTATGTATTTCATTTTTTTTTGGAAGATTAGTTTTAAAAAGTATAACACATGTTCAGTTTTCAAAACAAAATAGAGTAGTCTATGTCTTGGCATTATCATTGGTCACCTACTAGTCATTTCCTTATTTTAGACATTTGATTGACTCAATAGGCGTATAAAACAGTGTATACTCTCTCTTTACAAGTATTTCTATATAATATACGTACGAAATTAATTACCAGCGAAGCACAAAATCAAGCAATGTACCAGTGGCGTAGCTAGAAATTTGACATCATTTGAGGGCCCTGGGAGCTTGACCTCTGTGGGGGCGTAATATTTAATGTAAAAGAACACAGTAATTTTGGAGCCCCACTCGTGGGGGCCCGGGGGATTTTCAAAGTGTCTCACCTACTCCCTCGACTCTAGCTACGCCACTGCAATGTAGTCGAAAATACGCGTAAAACGTCATGCCTAGTGTAGTAAGTAGTTGAACAAAAGCTACCTATGACGAATCTATGTTTTGTTTATCTGGAAGGAATAAAAGAACTTAATGTGTTCACTCTTTCTTATAATTTTTTTGAACATTTTTTTTTAAATATTTGCTATTCTAACAATTGAAATAGATGATTCTAAAGTTTTATTTCAAGGCGAATATAATTCTTGTATTTGGTCAAAAGCTTTTTTTAGTATTTTGCCTTTTTCTAAATAGCCAAATAAGTAAAAGTGTCAAATATTTCAGACAGGAAAAAGGGAATGGCCCTCAAACTTTGTCTAACTAGGAAAAACATGAAGATTAAGTTTATGATAATCATCACAGTGACACATTTCATCAGTCTATAGATTAAGATCTAGTCATACAGAGATCAAGATCTAGTCACGTAAAGATCGAGATCTGGTACATGGAAATTAAAATATAGAAATATAGTCACATGTAGGTCGAAATCTAGTCATGTGAAGATCATCATCTAGTTACGTGGAGATCGCGATATATTCAAGTGGAGTCTAGTCACGTGGAAATCAAGATCTAGTCACGTGGAAATCAAGATCTAGTCACGTGGAAATCAAGACCTAGTCACGTGGAAATCAAGACCTAGTCACGTGGAGATCAAGACATAGTCACTTGGAAATCAAGACCTAGTCACGTGGAAATCAAGACCTAGTCACGCGGAAATCAAGACCTAGTCACGTGGAAATCAAGATCTAGTCACGTGGAAATCAAGACCTAGTCACGTGGAAATCAAGACCTAGTCACGTGGAAATCAAGACCTATTCGCGTGGAAATCAAGATCTAGTCACGTGGAGATCAGGATCTAGTCACGTGGAGATCAAGATCAACCCACGTGGAGATCGAGACCTAGGTCGGACGAAATCATCATCGTCTGCATTTTATAAGATAAGGTAAGATCAAGATGTAATCATGTGGAGCGTTCTTAGCGGTAACCGTCTTCACATTATCATCTTCTCTCTTGTACACTGCACAGTATAACACATGTTCTGTATCAACAATGTACCAACCATAATAAAGTTGTGTCAACGTAAGCACACTATACCATTATAAAATATATAGTATTTATCTGACTAGAGAGATACGAAAAAAATATAAATATTTATAATAAATTGCGACATTAATCCGAGTAACCAATGTTATGAATAAAATAGTTAAAATCAAAGTTTCACACTTTGATCGACGTAGATATAGTCATTATAAAGAATGCTGGATTTTGTACTCTGCAGGAACCATATATAAATATATATAGAATAATAATTATACTTATTATACAATACTAATAGTGATGGTGTCAGTGTCTGTTATAGCTTAATATGGCAAAGATTATGTTGTGATTATCCCCCGTATCGTCCTTTTATATAAAATGTTGATATCGATACCAAAGAAACAAAGGTCACATATTCTGGTATCGCCTAATCTGTTTTGAACCCGATGTTCCTGGATCGTGTCCTTGATCGATACTTTATCAGCATTCAAAGCAGAAATGTGAATGTTTGTCTCTAAATATTGGCAGAAGACACAGGCCTGGTGTTTACTTAATGCAGGTTATTCACCGTTCATAAAGAAATAGCCCCTAGTTACGTGAGATCCGTAGAATAAAAAAATGCGACGCAAGCATTGTTAAAAGTACGTGCACTTGCACTGGATAAAAAATAAAAGTTCCCCTTTGAGGCCATGCAGTCTATAAGGCAGATGCTGTAAAGATCGTCTGTATCTGTGGCCCACGGTTAACGAGGGTGTCGTGTGGACACCACAACAACCAACCGCCTTTTACATTTCCCCAACTAATGCTGGGTACGCTGAGAGGACTCAGAGGTGCCCTAAAGAATAACCTGCATTAATGGATGGCTGCCTGGTCGTGCGGTTTGCGCGCTGGACTGTCGTTCGGATTTATCGACGGTCGAGGGTTCAAACCCTGCCCGCTCCCATCCCCCGTCGTCCTGCGGGAGGTTTGGACTAGGAAGTAAACTATCTTCAACTCTGAAGGAACATCCGAAATATGTACAACATTTTTCAAACATCCCGAAATTTATTAGAGAGGGTTTCCTTGAATTGGGCGCGTCTAAATAAAATGGACTAGGGGAGATAATTCACTATTACTTTCTAAGCGCAGTGTTGATGTTCTTTCTGAGTCATTAATTGAGGCTGATTGTTATTCCCCATAGGAACGGATAAGAGGCTTTTTGTTATAGATGAGTTACTTTAAGGCAGTAGCAACAATCTTCTAGTTAGAGGCAAGAGGCTTCCAAGTACAGACACGTGGTGTCTAAATAGTGTCGAGGGGGCTTCTAAGCAGATGCGAAAGGTTCTAAGTAGATGCGAGAGTCTTCTTTGTTGTGGAGAAAGGCTTCCCATTCGAGTCGAGGTGATTCCAAGTAGATGCAAGAGGCTTCTAGTTAGAGCAAGAGACTTTTATTTCGATGCAAGTGGCTTCTAGTTAGATGCAAGAGGCTTCTAGTTAGATGTAAGAGGCCTCTAGTAAGATACAAGAGGCTTCTATTCAAATGCAAGATACTTCTAGTTAGATTCAAGAGGCTTCTGGGTAGTTGCAAGAGGCTTCTAGTTAGATTTAATAGGATTCTAAGTAAGACATTAAGTTTCTAAATAGGGTCTAGGAACTTCTATGTCGAGGTGAAAGGCTTCTATGTAGAGACAATGAGGCTTCTAAATAGAGGCCAAAGGCTTCTGAAAAGAAGTGAGCGTTTTCTTAATCGAGTAGATGCGATAGGCTTCTAAGTAGAGGCAAGAGGCTTTTAGGTAGAGGCAAGAGGCTTTTAGGTAGAGGCAAGAGGCTTCTAAGTAGAGCTGAGAGGCGTCTCCACTATATGTCAATAAAACGTTTTCAGGAAGACGATAAAAATGTCTCTTCTATCCAACTCATTTCAAGATGCTTAGGTCAGAATTTTCGTAAATCGCTAAGCTGACGATTTTTAGAGAGCTGCCTGATTTGTAAACCACTGCGGAGTACATCTCTTATATTGGTCTTTCTAAACGCTCCAACAATAATAATGAGAACGAGGAAGAAGAAGACTTTTGTGTCAGAAACAAAAAAAAGGTCAGTCTTGACCAAACCATTACGGACTAACGAGCGCACATACGCTTTAGATACAATGTCCCTCCAATATTTAGCAATTTAATGGCCACTATTGGCTCATTTTTTAAATATTTTTTTTACTCACTATGTCTGTCTGTGGAGGCGCTGTGGCTAAGCGGTAAAGCGCTTGACTTCCGAACAGGGGGTCCCGGGTTCCAATCCTGGCGAAGACTGGGACAACGGATTTTTAATTTCGGGATTTTTGGGCGCCTCTGAGTTTACCCAGTACCTGATATTTCAGCTTGATTGAAAATTGAATTTCGGAGAAAATGAGGTGTACAAAGTATTGATCTGACAGACAGAAAGAGACAGACAGACAGAGTGAGTTGATTGAAAGTTTTGTAACAACATTCTCTTCCATTACAACGATCCAAGATCTTGAGGGGAAAAAATTTTACAATTGAATTACCCACTAAAAGTGGATAGATGACAATGGCTACATTAACATCTGTTACTAGACCAAAACAGTAATTAAGCCAATAACATGGTAAAGTTACAGTGATACTTTCCTTCTCTCTACACTTTACACAAGGGTCATTCTCGCAAATCAAAACATTGAAGAGCCAATCCGAGGTCAGTTGGAGTCAGACAAAGAGTCATAATTTAAAAAAAAATAAGCATCAAGATACTGAGAGACTCCAGGAGACTTAATCTGTGAAAAGGCTCAAAATATAGTAAAACGGTTGGATACGGCCCAATATCTAGCTTATTTAAAAATTATATATATATTTTTGACTCTAAAAAAAAAAAGTAAAAAAATATTTAAAAACAAAGATTATATAAGAAAAAGAGCCGCACAACAACTATATATATTCTGCCGATAGGTTTATCTTTCTTTTTTTACTATACAAAACCCCTATCTAATTAATTAACTGGCTAATTTTTTTATTGATTCGTGTGTTGTCATAGACAATGAAAAATTGTGCAAAGTTTTAATTTGATCTGAGAATGGGACGTGGGAGAAATAACGTGTTCAATCTTTGTACCGGACAGAATGACCTACCTTTAAACAAATCTGTATTTACCCATATTGTTCATTTACGTGCAAATGAACATACAGCACATTGGGTTATAATTATGTGTCTATAAGATTCTTTTCTTTTTCTAACATTCTTAAAACCCTCCTGTACTCAACATGGATACTTACAGTGCCATACCCCCTCCCTCTGTGAAGCGTCCAAAAAGGTTCGAGGTTAATCCGTTTTATGAACCTTGGAGCCGGGAAAGGATTGTATCCCGGCTCCAGGATGAAGGTATCCCCGCCAACCAGATCATCATTTAATCACAGCCGCTTGTTCATGGTTCACGGCCCCTTAAGCCAATGCAATGGGTACCCTCATCCCATGCGAGGCCAGAAGCTGATCCCACGAGGGGTCAAGCTTCACTTCCCTACACAGTATCATCGCGCTATGTGAAGGAACCATCCCCGCACGTACGGTTCCCTCTGCAAGTACACTCACTGGATCCCCGGAGGCTTAGTTTGCTCTCGTTTTTAGCCTTAGCACTCCCCCTGGCGGACGTTACCACGGAGGCGCCACACTGAGGCGACGCCTTCTATTTCCTCCACCACCACCCCCTCTCTTGAGACACCAAGTCGCTAAGTGGGACGCAAACGACTTTTTTTTATTAGTTTAGGATAAGTTTGAGAAACACTTTAATTAATTAATTGTTGACCCTTCCTTCCAGTGGCGTAGCTAGGGCGAGGGAAAAAAGGGTCCAAATTCGAAAATCCCCACGGGCCCCCAAATCAGTGTCCGAATTTTATTTTTATATTAAATATTACGGCAACATCTTATGTAATGATGTCGAATGTCAAAATGCAGTGGCCCCCTCCCCGGGCCCCAAAATCCCTAGCTACGCCACTGCTCCCTACGAATATTCTTGGGATTTTTTTCCTGCATTCTTGCATATTTGTTAACACAAGTTTAAAGGTTTTTAACCCACCTTCTATTTTGACCTCATGAACCCGGCAACTGAACAATGTGCGATCGCTATCGATTTACTTTATTATGATACGTAAGAACGGAAAAGGCCTATCATTTTTTTTTAAATAAAAATTATGTCATGGAGGGTCAAATAAAAAGCTCATTAACTGAATTCATATTTCGTCATTTAGGTTTATGTAAATCTAAATACGAGCAATTATGTAAATTACTTAAAACTAGAATATAGAAAATTTTAAAAAATAATAATATGCTGCATTGTTTTATAGTGAAACTGTTTACACATCACAATCTAGTAATCATTCATTTTATTTATTCTATTTATTAGTTATTTATGATATAATATGTAAATATTTAATATAGAGAGTTTTAGGTTTCTGTCACAATATTCTAATCTAAAGAGTAAGGAAAACAAAAAGAATATATATCGTTTTTTTGTTGTTTTTTTTTACATAGCTTAGGCCACTCTGTCCGTCTGGTGAAAAGCTTGAATTGAATATATTTTTTTCCATCGGTGATATATATATATATATAATTCTTCCTGGAGTTAGTGGATAGACAGTAGACACCATGCTCCTTGCCTGGCAGTATTTATGGTACTAAAAACAAAAAACAAAAAGGATATTCTGAGGATTCTACAGTGCATTATCATGCTGTTAAAAAAATTTGGTTCAAAAACCAAATCTGATATTCACTGCTTTTAATTAACGGAGCCCAGTAACTGGTAGAAATTCGTAACCCCTTCAGGCTACGCTCGTGGAGTTTGGTGATTATCATTTGTATTATTTTTTGTTTTATAGAAGAGAGGTTTTTAACCTTAAAATCTCCTGGAGGGGGGTGTAAACTCAACCCCCCTCCCCCTTTAGCTGCTCTGGGGTAAGTAATGGCTTAACACAGTGATGCCCAACCTCATTCGATCCGTGGGCCATTATAATTTCTAACACTCGTCTCGCGGGCCACATGAACGAAAAGTTGTAAAATGAAATGAAATTGTTCAGAAACTATTTTGGTCGAAACCTATGGATTTGATACTTAACCAATACGTTTTTTGACAATTATATTTTTAACGCGATCGAGTGCATATACATTTCTCTACTTAAATGTGAGCAACTTTAGGCTCATTTTGTGGTCTCATTTTTTATAAATATTTCCATGGATCCTCCAATATCTAGGCATAGTTTAACAATGTTTTATTCGCGGCTAAAACCAAGAATGCCACCATATTAATTTTATAATGCCGTTTATATGTTGTTGTTTTATCAAACAGCCAGACACTTTCTTAATAAAATAAATATGTTGGCTTATTATCATGTTCAACAAAAAAAAAAAAAAAAATCTGTTCACTTTTCCAGGTAGATTCTACATTCAGAGTCCCATTTCATAAACACATAAATGTTAAAGATCATGATACCAATTCATCAAGGAAAAAGTGAGGGCCAAAACGTTGGTAAAGATACATTTTTTTTCAACTTTTTGTATGCTTGGAAGGTAGATTTCTACACTTAGTGCTGACGTTGCGGCGGGCCGGATGGAACCACGTCGCGGGCCGGATATGGCCCGCGGGCCGTAGTTTGGGCACCACTGGTTTAACATTAAAATTTCAACTAAAATAAACAAAATCAAAGCAAAAAATCAGTCATAAAATGTCCGTGGGAGGGGGGGAGTTGAACCCATTACCCGGCTACGCCCATGTTTTTTTTTTTCGTTCCCGTTCTCGGATCTAGTTAAAATTTAGCACGTTTTTTCATAGTCGAAGACAAAATACCCTTTACCTTTACCTTTACCTATCCCTTAGTCTGTTGGACCGTTGGGGCACCACGCAAGATTTGTCGACCGTCTTTCTCCATTCCTCCCTTTTTTTTGGCTTGTTTAGAACCTCTCTCAATGGCAGGCCCGTCCATTCTTTAATGTTGTCCTCCTATCGCTTTTTCTGTCTGCCTCTTCTTCTTTTTCCTGGTACTGTTCCCTGAAGGAAGGTCTTTGCGAGCCTCGTAGATCTTGTTATGTGGCCATAGGTTTTAAGCTTTCGACGGAATCTTAATCAATTTAAAAAAAGCTGTTGTTTTTTTTTTTGTTTGATCTTTTAAAATATGAAAATAAAAAAAATATTTTTTACAAATGGATGCAAACTATAAGAGAACGCAAAAAGCTCAATAAGAACCTTTTACCGCTGTGCATTTTTAATTTTATTTACTATTCTCTGACATCATTCTCAATTCCAACATAGTTGTTGGTTGGGGGATGTCTGGGTGGTAAAGTATGTTGGCTTCAGTGGTCTCGGGTTCGTGTCTCTGTTTATGTCGGGATGTTTAGGTCGCTCCTAAGCGCGCCTAACTGTTATGGGTACCTGGCATTGGTTGATGAAAATTAAAGGTGATTGGTCCTTGCGCTGGTAGCACCACTCCCTCGTTGACTGTACACCACAGAAACTTGATCTGCTCTACAGATCTCAAGGTCTGAAAGGGAAACTTTACTTTACAAGCACGACTAGATTAATACGTGAAGTCGTAGACAATGTAGAAAAGGGTTGATTTTACTTTTTCTTTCACAAATGTATATAAACCGATTACCTTAGAAAATGTGTCTAAATATTGCAACAGCGGCTGAACCGAGGTCCTAGGTTCGAATCCTGGCGAAGATATTAGTTGGGGAAAAGTAAAGGCAGTTGGCCCATGACACCCTCGTTAACCGTAGGCCACAGAAACAGATGACCTTTACATCATCTGTCCTTTAGACCACAAGGTCTAGGAGGGGAACAAATATTGCAACTGGACGTCTCATTACTCTTGTCTGTCTGTCTGTCTGTCTGTCTGAATAAAACTTTGAACACGTTATTTCTCCTATTGGTTAAAAATTCATTTGTTTGGTATCTCGAACAAGGGGGAAAGAAATAATACTTGACTGAAGTTGTGGTAGAAGCTGAATTAGTCCCCTTTATAGATTGTCGTTCGAGACAAATTTTATTGCATGACTGATCCAAACTAATTGATACACTTAATATAAGCTTTGTTTGTTTGTCTTTTAAAGTATTTTTAGCGGCTATTCGTTTTGTGTGGAATGTCTCTTCCCTTCGTCCGTCCGTCCGTCCGTCCAGTTTAGATCTCGTAAACTAGAAAAGATAGTGAAAATCCGACATCATGATATTTTAGACCATTCAAAGTTATGATGCGACGGCAACTTTTTTTATTTTCTGAAAGCTAAAAATCAATTTTTTAAAACCTCTTATGCAAGCAGTGTTTTCATAAACATACACCACTTTTACATCTATTCACTATTAGTAGTAACAAACACATTTATGTAAACGGTTTTAGATCATATATAATAATACCTTTTGCTTTACATTTGTATTGCTAAGTTGGATAAGTTCTGTTATACTAACTACTACTTTTTTGAAGTAACGTCTGTATTATATAAGATAAAATAAGAAGATTTACAAAAAAATATGTTTATTTTTTTAAAGAGAAAAAATCTATTTAGTTTGCGTATAAGTTGGATATAATTAAAAACAACAATAAATAAGTAGTTTCTCATAATATCGCGTGAGCTTTACAGCTGTAACTAAATAATTGAACACCAAATTAAAGAATTTATAAAACTTATAAAACTTGAAATAACTTGAACAACTTCCTTGTGAACAAGACTAAATAGAACTTTTATTAATAGAGACAAATTTACCTTGCGCTGAAATGAAATAAACTGATATTTCAAACAAATCCAATTCAAGATTAAAACACGTCTTTACGCTCTGGCATCCTAGAGTCGTCTGGCTTTCTTAACACAGATTACGACAGTGCCGCTTATCTTGCATCATTCACACTTCATAGCCATCAACCAACCGCTAACGTCTTCTCAACATCACCATAGAAACACACAAACACTCCATAACATCTCGACAGAGCTCTAGTCATTTCCTACTACCAAGTTACCAACTACAAAACGGGACAAAAATTAAACAGTACAAAACATTGATGGACAGACATATATCATTATAAACTTATCATCAATTTCTAAAAAATCCATTCATCAATATCAATGTTCCCACTAACCCGCACATTCTTAGAAGCACTATACGGAAAATCGTGAGGTTCGAACCCGATAAAAGACTGGTCAAGAAAAACTTGATAGCCCTTTTTCGCCACCAGGATGTCCACTAAATGGGTTGAGCCCACTTCAATAGTGCCAGGGCTTAACGGGAAATACTTCATTGGGCTCTGTGGGCTCTCTGTGCTGTGAATCACTGCACAGGTGTAATTAAAATGCAGACAAAATGGGTAGTGGGGCGCATCTTGGAAAGGATTCAGACGCACAACGATTGGAGTTGCCAGTGATCCGTACATGAAGCCAGACAAATGAACCTGAAAAAAGAGAATAATGCATAATATTAAAACAAGGTTGAATTATCGTAATTATTACTCTTCTTCTTCTTCTTAATATTGTAATAATTGAAGGGAGGCAACTCAACGAGACATAGATGTTTATTTACAGGACATCACAAATACAGGTAGAACAACATGTCTTAAGCACAGCATCTTTACACCAGCTCTCACTTGGGGCGGAAATCGTTCTCTCTCTCTCTCTTATGTCAACATCCGACTTGGTCTTGTCACTAATAGTGCGAACCTTCTTTCTGCACTAGCCTGGATTGCGGTGCGCATGGCAGAGTTATAACAATATTATTATCATTATTGTATTGGAATTTTAGAGGCTCCGTGGCTAATCGGTAGAGCTCTTGGCTTCCGACCTGTGGTCTCGGATTTTTTATTCCAGGATCTCTAGAGCGCCTCTGAGTCCACCAATCTCTGACATTGGGGGGAAGTAAATGCAGTTGTGCTGGCCACACGAAACCCTCGTTAACCGTGGGGTATCGGAACAAATGCTATTTACATCGTCTGCCCTATATGTCACAAGGTCTGGAAGGGAAACTTTACTCTTTATTATAATTATGTAAATGAAAGTAATTGCTTCGTTAAAGGGAAACAACATTTATAGTAGTCTCCCCATAGCGGTGTCCACTGACGAAATTTCTGGTAATGGGGCAGGTCTGCAGCGATACTGCACTCTGGAGGGTAACGAAGATCTTCTGTGGATTGCTTAACTCTTTCTCTCGGTAATTATTTACCACATTCTGGTGGAATCAACGCTGGTATCGTCAGTTAGGAGAGAAAGAGTTAAGGCTTCGGATCTGTCTTCGAGGTCATTTGTTATATTCCCTTCGTTTGATATAACAGCAAATGATATTGTTTCTGTTTGAGGGCAATGGCGTCCAGCTTTAAGCCACGCGCAGGAAGCAGCCTTGTCAATCTTGTCAACATGTAACAACGCCGGAGCCTTCCGCGGACTACTTTTTGTTCACATTTTGGCGAATCTCAAGCCATGCGTCATTCAAATCAATATCAACACCATTTTTTTTTCCTCAGATTTCGGGCAGGAGAGGCTCGTTAGTTTTTGGCAGGTTTTCACCTAGAAGAAGCAAAACGGTGAATTCAAACCTCTGCTGTCTTGCAGCTAAAGCCGCAGATGAGAAATGCTTTGCGAGTCAACCCTGAGAAAAGAGCAGGAGCTTATGACCCTTAGGTAACTTGCTTCACATTTGTACATCTCAACAACGCTGATCCCAAACTGTATGGGTACTAGCTATTCATTTGGATACATCAGCTACGTGCAGAGGGGGAAACTGCTGGGTGGTGTACATCAGTCCGACCATAGCTAGTGCCCAGGCATTCATCTCATTTCTTTGAGATGGTCCATAGTCTCTTTGCTACTGAAGGAGGCCAAAGTGATAATATTAAAAACAAACATCGATCGTACCTTACTCAAACATTTCATTACTCTCTTGCAGTGGCGTAGCTAGGAATTTGACATAATTTTGGAGGCCCAGGGAGCTTGACCTCTTTGGAGGCCCCTGCAATTTGCGTAATATTAAATATTTAATGCAAAAAAAAACACGTTTTCTTGGGTGCCCCCCCCCTCAAGTGGGGGCCCGGGAGGGAAATTCTCCCCCTCCCTCCCCCCCACCATAGTTATGCCTCTGCTGTTTTGTTCCGATTACACATAATAATCTCAGAAAACTCTTACATTGCCAATAACAAGCAAAAATGTTTGCATTCGTGATAAAGTAATTGTATACATACCAAAGCACCGATATTTATTCCACTTGAAACATTCACAGATTTCGAATCGGTGTCCTGATACTGATACGGCCATGAAAAGAGTTTGCTTGTACCAAAAGTCAAATTCTGTATCAGTTTCCCGCGACACACTGAGCAGACGTCACCTGAGTACGTGAAAACTGCGCAGGAAGTAGTGGTCAAGCAGGACAAAGCACAGGACAGTTTGGACCAGCTGGCGAAGGTCCACATCGTGGTCTCATCACAGCCAACAGGCTCAGAGGACAAGTCTTGGAAATGCTTCGAGCAAACCTTATCATCACCGCACGACAATCCAAAAGCAGAATTAGAACTAAACCACAGCATTATTATGTATTTCATTGTGTTCATCAGTTTTTCAAATTGTTTCTCACTCTCAATAGTGGGGAAAAAAATTATATCGATATCTCTGGGTTTTTTTTTATCTGACTTTAATAAATCGTTTCCAGTTATTCATTAATAAAGACATTTTATTGACGTAAGGAATGTTTCAATACTAGCGATAATTTTGCTACATGTAATATGGATGTCTGTATCAATTATGTAATTGTTATCTATACATATGATCAATGTTTATCTATAATATAAAGCAGAAAGTAAGGCGTATGTATGTATGTATGTAAGTATATATGTATTTATGTATGTATGTCCCGAATAGAAATAAAAACAGTTTGAGCAATCTTGATAAAACGTTGGCATACATGTTCCTTGGATACTAACTGGAAATATAACATATGTGCAGTAACCCTAAAACAAGCTTAACTATTTCTCTCCTAACTGACGATACCAACGTTGATTCCACCAGAATGTGGTAAATAATTGCCGAGAGAAAGAGTTAAGACTAAAAAAAAGTTGCCCAACTCTATGAAAGTATTACTATTTCATGAATCTAGGTCATTTTAGCAATGTTTACAGGAGATAAGACAGAAAGGTCTCGCATCCGCGGATCAGAAAATCTCTCGAAGCCTAGACCTAGATCTAATTCTAAATGATATATCTGCTCTTCGCAAAGATAGTTGTTTTTTTTTTCTTCAACACATGTATGTACAGAATATAATCCATTTATTTCTTTCATAAAATTAACCTTTACATTTGTGTTTCAAAAGCACTTTTACAGAAATTCGTTCCCTAGTGGAACGACTTATGGCTGCCTGCTCGTGCGGTTTGCGCGCTGGACTGTCGTTCAGATTTATCGATGGTCCAGGGGTTCAAACCCTGCCCGCTCCCATCCCCCGTCGTCCTGCGGGAGGTTTGGACTAGGAAGTAATTATCTTCAACTCTGTAGGAACATCCGAAACATTGTAAAACAACAACATCCGTCTTGAAGTACATTTAACCCTTAAAGTGCTGAGCTGTTTTACAATGAGTGCATACAAAATGGAATGACAATTCTGATGTTTAGAGGCTAAACTACCGCACGCGTTTTAAGGGTTAATAACCATTTATGATAAATCGCGCTTTCTACATTCTACACTACCGAGAGGTCACGCATGCGCAGGTCATAACAATTATTACATTCACGCATTTGCTTTATTTATAATTATAATTATTCTGTATTGTTTCTAATACTCTATATCAGTGACAATATCAGCGATTAAGACCCGTGGGCAGCGGGTACTATATAGCTAGTATATATATATAAACTTGTAAAGGCTTGAAGGCTTTAGTATCTATTAGTTACAACTAATGTAAAATATTTAAGATTATGCTGTGACAGTGTCGTCACTTGTACCTTCTCCCTTATATATAATGTTCATATTTGTTTGGAATAGAAACTCAAGGGCCACTTATTCTCACCACGCCTTTATCGGTATTGACCTCGATGTCTTCACTGCAAGGGGGCGTTTTCCTAATCAATACTTCGCGAACCTTCTAGGCAGAAATGCAAATGTTTGTTAGTAATTATATGCCGCCAATACATGTCTGGAGTTTACCTAATTGATCTTGGTCTGCTACTTGAACTGGCGCAGTGTCGTCTGCTACCCTGGTCAGACATGTGAAGATTACGTCCCTTTGTTGCTCGGACACACCTACACCCCCCCCTCTCTTCATAGCAGTGTTCTCCAAACTTTTTCCCTCAGGGAACACTTCGCCCATTCTGAGTATTAGAACACTTTGCATATTTTTGTAAAATTCCTCTATTCAAGTCACTCCTTCTTGGAACCTCAAACCTGGAAGCTGATCTCAAAAACGACTCTAAAGATTTTCCTAGAAATTTAACAGTCATCGTTGTGCAAAGAATCCTTAGCTCCTTGGCCACACGGAAAAACTTTTGTTTGACCGTTGTAATTTTTCAAAGTAAAAAATAAATAAATGTAAATTTGGCTGGAGACTATATCTAGGTCTAGAGCCAACAAGGTGTAGTCAGCCGTATTACCGTATAACTGATTGCATTTAAAGTTTTATTGAACTTTGGGTTTGATTATATTTTTACGTAAATCTGATATAGTTTATATTTAGTTTCTACATCTAGAAGTAAGTGTATGTAGACGAGATCTTAAAGATTTTAAAATCAGAACTTTAGGTCAAGCGTTAGATCTAGATGTCCATATCATGAACATACCAATAAATAATCGCATAAATGTCTTCTCGCTAGCCTAATCTAAAAAATGCGTTACGTTCCAGCAGAAAACGGAGTCTCGGGTTCGATACCCTAATTGAACCACAGATTTAAAAAAATATATATTTCATTATATTTGAAGTTTAATAATGTAGGTATTGTCTTTTCAAAAAAAAAAAATTATTAAAATGTTTTTCTAGTTAGATAGACCAATGCACGTTTTGCCAAACTAGTTTATTATTTTAGTAGATCTTGGGATTCCTATTCATACCTCGAGGAATACTAGGGTTTGAGAAACACTGTCTTAAAGAGATCATTTACCAAAACACTCCACTGCTGCTAAACTAATTTATGTTTTCAAAAAAAATATATAACATTGAAATTAACACTCTTCTGTTTTACGGGCGAACTAAAATTCATTAACCTTGAGACCAAGATTCAACCCCACAATACATTGGTTGTCCTGACGGCCACCTACGCCTTCGAGACGTGGGCGGTCAAACATAAACAGGGCCGACCTTAGATAATTTGAGGCCCTCGGTGAAGTGAATTTGGTGGCCCCACGCTCTCCTTTGCATCGATTAACTCTTTCTCTCCTAACTGACGATACCAGCGTTGATTAAACCAGAATGTGGTAAATAATTACGGAGAGAATGAGTTAAACCTGCATTTCCCGTGACCTTGTTCTCGACTTTTTCCTGCAAATTCGCCGACTCGTTGACCTCTACTTCTAACGCTATTTCGTTTTCGTTTTCGTTTTGATACGCAAATCTCGAAATCACGTCTAGACATTTTCACGAAAAGGTCTTGTATCAGCAGTAGCCTAACAAGTAAATGTAAAGCTTTCGTTAATAAACCTAGAGTCATGGTAAAAACCTAGATCTTGTTTAGCAGGCAGAGAGAAATACAGCTTTGCTGTGTTTGAGGGGTGATCCAAGTTACATTGTATTTTTTTTTTCAAATTTTTATAGTCCTATGCAAAGCCCCCACTAATCGGAGGCCCTAGGCGGCTGCCTAGTTTGCCTATGCCTAAGGCCGGCACTGCCATAAAGGTCTAACATGAGACTAAACTTGGCTCAGTAGGGTATGTACGAGAATGGGTCCTAGGTGTGACATACCGCGAGCACGCTACTCTGCCTCATCGTGGCGCTCGTGTGGAAACGACCATTAGAGGAAGTGGTTAGGCTAAATGGGTAGCAACACAAGGCTATCGTGGGGATGCCCACGGGTAGACAAGAGTCCACCCATTGCACCGGCGGGGTTGCGAAAAAGTCCCCACAAACCTGTCACACATCCATGCGCTGTTCCTTAAAGGGACCGTTACATAAATGGCGAGTCCCCCACGGTTAGCTTGGTATAACGAAGGAAAATGGCGGAGGCTCCCGGTGTCCTCGGCCTTCGGCCATGTGCAGCCAAGCATGCGTCGGGGGCCAAAGGCATTGGAAACAGCAATGCTTTACATAGGCATTGACTCGGGTCTCTCTCAAACAGAACTGTGTTCTCACAGGTTTTTTTTTTTTTTATTGTTTGGCGTATAAACAGGTTTTTTTTCAAACTTAGGGCTCGAAGAGCCTTCGGCTCAGTCCTTGGACATCAACAAGGTGTGACATACAGAGATCATGTTACCAACTGGACAGTAAATGAAGACAGTAAGAAAAACAGAAAGAAAGAAAGAAAGAGAAAAGGAGGAGAAAGAGAGAGAGATTGAGAGAGAGAGATAAAAAAGGAAAGAACAAAGGAGAAAGAAAGAGAGAGAAAAAAAAAGGAAAGAACAGAGGAGAAAGAGATAAAGGAAGAGGAAAAAGAAAGAATGAATAAGAAAGAGAGAAAAAGAAAAAAGAAAGAGCGGGGATAAAGAGAGAGAGAAAGAGACAAAGAGAAAAAAAGTAAAGAACTGGGGCGAAAGAGAGAGAGAGAGAGAGATTGAAAATATAAAAAAAGGACGACAAATAAAGAGAGTGAGTGAAAGAAGAGAGCAAGAGGGAGATAGAGGGAAAAGAAAAGCAAAAAAAAAAAAAAGTAAAAGAACGAGAGAAACATGGAGAGAAAGAGAGACGGAAAGATATAAAGATAAACAAAGAAACAAAGAGTAAGAAAGAAAAAAAAGAAAGAAAGAAACAGAGAAAAACAGACAGAACTGGAAGTAGGCCAAAGAAAGAAAGAAACAGAGAAAAACAGACAGAACTGGAAGTAGGCCAAAGAAAGAAAGAAACAGAGAGAAACAGACAGAACTGGAAGTAGGCCAAAGAAAGAAACAGAGAAAAACAGACAGAACTGGAAGTAGGCCAAAGAAAGAAACAGAGAAAAACAGACAGAACTGGATGTAGGCCAAAGAAAGAAAGAAACAGAGAAAAAAAGGACAGAACTGGAAGTAGGCCAAAGAAATAAAGAAACAGAGAAAAACAGACAGAACTGGAAGTAGGCCAAAGAAAGAAAGAAACAGAGAGAAACAGACAGAACTGGAAGTAGGCCAAAGAAAGAAACAGAGAAAAACAGACAGAACTGGAAGTAGGCCAAAGAAAGAAAGAAACAGAGAAAAAAACCGACAGAACTGGAAGTAGGCCAAAGAAAGAAAGAAACAGAGAAAAACAGACAGAACTGGAAGTAGGCCAAAGAAAGAAAGAAACAGAGAAAAACAGACAGAACTGGAAGTAGGCCAAAGAAAGAAAGAAACAGAGAAAAACAGACAGAACTGGAAGTAGGCCAAAGAAAGAAACAGAGAGAATCAGACAGAACTGGAAGTAGGTAAAAGAAAGAAAGAAACAGAGAGAAAAACAGACAGAACTGGAAGTAGGCCAAAGAAAGAAAGAAACAGAGAAAAACAGACAGAACTGGAAGTAGGCCAAAGAAATAAAGAGACAGATAAAAACAGACAGAACTGGAAGTACCCCAAAGAAAGAAAGAAACAGAGAGAAAAACAGACAGAACTGCAAGTAGGCCAAAGAAAGAAAGAAACAGAGAGAAACAGTCAGAACTGGAAGTAGGCCAAAGAAAGAAAGAAACAGAGAAAAACAGACAGAACTGGAAGTAGGCCAAAGAAAGAAAGAAACAGAGAAAAACAGACAGAACTGGAAGTAGGCCAAAGAAAGAAAGAAACAGAGAGAAAAACAGACAGAACTGGAAGTAGGCCAAAGAAAGAAAGAAACAGAGAGAAACAGACAGAACTGGAAGTAGGCCAAAGAAAGAAAGAAACAGAGAAAAACAGACAGAACTGGAAGTAGGCCAAAGAAAGAAAGAAACAGAGAGAAACAGACAGAACTGGAAGTAGGCCAAAGAAAGAAAGAAACAGAGAAAAACAGACAGAACTGGAAGTAGGCCAAAGAAAGAAAGAAACAGAGAAAATTAGACAGAACTGGAAGTAGGCCAAAGAAAGAAAGAAACAGAGAGAAACAGACAGAACTGGAAGTAGGCCAAAGAAAGAAAGAAACAGAGAGAAAAACAGACAGAACTGGAAGTAGGCCAAAGAAAGAAAGAAACAGAGAGAAACAGACAGAACTGGAAGTAGGCCAAAGAAAGAAAGAAACAGAGAAAAACAGACAGAACTGGAAGTAGGCCAAAGAAAGAAAGAAACAGAGAAAAACAGACAGAACTGGAAGTAGGCCAAAGAAAGAAAGAAACAGAGAAAAACAGACAGAACTGGAAGTAGGCCAAAGAAAGAAAGAAACAGAGAAAATTAGACAGAACTGGAAGTAGGCCAAAGAAAGAAAGAAACAGAGAGAAACAGACAGAACTGGAAGTAGGCCAAAGAAAGAAAGAAACAGAGAAAAACAGACAGAACTGCAAGTAGGCAAAAGAAAGAAAGAAACAGAGAGAAACAGACAGAACTGGAAGTAGGCCAACGAAAGAAAGAAACAGAGAAAAACAGACAGAACTGGAAGTAGGTCAAAGAAAGAAAGAAACAGAGAAAAACAGACAGAATAGGAAGTAGGCAAAAGAAAGAAAGAAACAGAGAGTAACAGACAGAACTGGAAGTAGGCCAAAGAAAGAAAGAAACAGAGAAAAACAGACAGAACTGGAAGTAGGCCAAAGAAAGAAAGAAACAGAGAAAAACAGACAGAACTGGAAGTAGGCCAAAGAAAGAAAGAAACAGAGAGAAAAACAGACAGAACTGGAAGTAGGCCAAAGAAAGAAAGAAACAGAGAGAAAAACAGACAGAACTGGAAGTAGGCCAAAGAAAGAAAGAAACAGAGAGAAACAGACAGAACTGGAAGTAGGCCAAAGAAAGAAAGAAACAGAGAAAAACAGACAGAACTGGAAGTAGGCCAAAGAAAGAAAGAAACAGAGAGAAACAGACAGAACTGGAAGTAGGCCAAAGAAAGAAAGAAACAGAGAAAAACAGACAGAACTGGAAGTAGGCCAAAGAAAGAAAGAAACAGAGAGAAACAGACAGAACTGGAAGTAGGCCAAAGAAAGAAAGAAACAGAGAAAAACAGACAGAACTGGAAGTAGGCCAAAGAAAGAAAGAAACAGAGAAAAACAGACAGAACTGGAAGTAGGCCAAAGAAAGAAAGAAACAGAGAGAAAAACAGACAGAACTGGAAGTAGGCCAGGTTATGTTTTTTTATGTAACTTCTTCAAAATCGATTGATGGCTTCATCCGCAAATAACAAAGAGATGTCACTTCAGAAATGTATGGTACTCACAATAACAATGTCTTCGATACATATAATAAAGGATGATTGCAGTGTTTCACACGGCCATGCAAACCCAGTTCTGACCTGCACATTTTTTTCACACATGATTCATAAAAAGCCGCTGACCACCTGGGATTGAAATGTATTAATATAAAAGCTAACATGGTAATTTACTTTTAATTACCTTTAACTACCATAAATTAACATCCATTCCGTTTAATTGCCGTTTCCTCTTGATTTTCCTAACAATAACAAAACACAATTTTAGTCCTATATATTTGTTGTAGTGTAGCTGAGTTGATTTTCTGCGTGCGTCCAGCGTGTCTGAAGGTCATGCCCAGTGTGTGTGTTTCATGTCCAGTGTGTGTGTGTGTGTGTGTATATAGTACTGCATCAGTGTTATGCGAGACATGCTGGTTTCATTCACTGTTTACTGCAGTCTAATTTTGTTGAATAAAGCCATGGTATTGGTATACTAGTATTTGTTGTTTTATTACAATCGTATTAAAGCTTTAATATATAAGATAACCAGCAAAATATAAAAAATCGTTTAAAAAAAAACAACCAACAAACAAAGCCTATCTAAGGGGAGGAACTTCCCAATTACAAGTATATAACTCAATAATGTAGAAGCTATTTCCCTTTTCGATGTCGAAAAAAAAATTAGTTATCAATAGTAAATTGACCTAATTAGATCTGAAAAAGTAAAGTTCCCCTTTCAGACCTTGTGGTCTATAGGGCAGATGATGTAAAGGTCATCTGGTTCTGTGGCCTACGGTTAATGAGGGTGTCATGTGGCCAGCACAACGACCAACCGCCTTTACTTTTCCCCAACTAATGTCAGGTACCCATTAAGCTGGGTGGACTCAGAGGCGCCCAAGTATCCCGAAATAAAAATCCCAGCCTTCACCAGGATTCGAACCCAGAACCCCCAGTTCAGAAGCCAAGCGCTTTACCGCTCAGCCGCCGTGCCTCCAATTAGATCTAGTTTTTTTTTTTTTTTATTTCAATGTTAGGTACAATAAATAAATGTTTAAATTTTCCACTTGACCTGAAAATGGGCCATGGGAGAAATAACGTGTACGATTAATGAAAGGCACAAAACCCATCATATGTTAATACCAAGGATTAATTTCTCTTGGAATAAAAAAAATAATTAAAAAGCAGTAATTAATTCATTAGCAGGTTTATTTTTTAGCGATTCATGTATTGTCTACGCCAATGAATAAACGTGAAAAGTTTTAACTTGATCCGAGAATGGGTGTGGGAGAAATAACGTGTTCAAACTTTTTCAAACAGACAGATACAAAGACAGAATTACTTGATAATTTAGTTGATATAAGCTTTGTAATAACATTTGCAAACTATATCACTCAAATAAATAACAATTACTATTCGGAATTTTTTAATTTTTTTTTCTAAAAAATTGCAAGCATCCTAGACTGCCAGTTCCAAAATTTCAAAGCTACCGTCTAGCTTAATGTATCGACTCATACTCAAAGAGAGATAGTGTTGAGAATTACAACAGTAGGACTTGTCAAAGTATATGTTGTAGCCATCCTTTGTCACCAAGATGTCCACTGTATGTGTCATGTTCTTCAGAAGAGGCCCGATGCTGAACTTTGTTATGATGGGAAAAATCAAACTGCTTTTAACTGCAACATTCACTTCTCTGTCTTGAAAGACACATTTCAGAGGTATGTCCACATCCTGGTCTGCGGGCAGTAGCCTTATGGTAATAGTGGGTGTTGGTTCAAAAAGCGAGAGGGCAACCGATAGATGGATCTGAAAAGTATATACAGAACCTATTACTTTATGCTTTGGTTAAAGTAAAAATAAAAACTGTATTAGAAAAATAATATTTTCCTATATAGAATAGAAATAGTTCCAACAGGGCCGGCCTTACAAATTACGGGCTCAATTTAATTGATACCTTCGAGGCCCATCTTCTAAATGTATTTTTACAAAGCCGACAATTAATATGTATTAGATCACTATATTTACATTTATTAACCGATATGCATAGGAATCTACTTAAGTGCAATAGGCGCTAGAGCAGGGGCTCTCAACCTGTGGGTCGCGACCCACTTGGGGGTCGACTGACGATTTGCCAGGAGTCGCATAACACCGTCGAAGATACGGATTGTTTTTGTCTATTCTTCTATTGCTGTGTGGGTGGGGGTCGCGCCAGAGTGGGGGATTGTAAAAAGGGGTCGCCGAGCATAAAAGGTTGAGAACCGCTGCGCTAGAGGGTTAATAGAAGTCGTTGCTCATCCATCTGTTTCTCGACTTTCTTCTTAGGGGTGCTGTGACAGTTCGTGTAACTAAATCCCTCAATAGACCCCTGTCAGCAGATGTTCTTAGCAGGATGTCAAGAGAGAGGCCGGTCCATTCTTGTATGTTATCCAGGCAGCTATTCCTTTCCAACGAAAAAATAAAAGTCAAGCGTATGATACACCAAAAGTCCTACGTATTTAGAAGCCTGTGACAAGAGCAGTGGCTGATAGTGATATGCTAAAGATATATGGCGGGGCCCCTAGCAAAACTAAAATCAGAGCCACCCTCGTAAGAGATTTGCTCTTTGCGGATGACGCAGAGGTAGTGGCACACACGCAAGAAGAACTTCAGTCACTAATGTCCCGCACTCTCAGGCCTGAAAAGAATATGGCTTGACTATTAGCACGAAGAAAACAAATGTTATGGGACCACCTGCTACAGCACCACCCTCCATCCTCATTGACGATAACAAGCTGGACGCCTTAAACGAATTCTGCTATCTGGGATCCACAATTACAGATGACCTTTCTCTAGAAGAGGAGATGAAAAAACGCATAGGTCGCCCCCACCTCCGTTACATAGATGTAATAAAACGTGACCTCAAATCAGTGAACATCAATACTGACTATTGGGAAGACATAGCTCTAGACCGCACCAGATGGAGAGAGACAGTGACCAAGAAAGCTATGGACAGTGAAAGTACATGGGTCTCAGCTCAGGAAGAAAAACGCACAATCCGAAAAACGGCCAACTCCTCTACCACCGAAGCAAAAGCCACCTTAACCTGCGCTATCTGTGGACGGGAGTGTCTCTCCAAAAAAGGGCTCCACAGCCACATGAGGAAGTGTGCTCTGAGATGAACCATAGTCGTTCTACGACTGAAGGAGGCCAATGAATGAATGACAGTTCGCGTAAAAAATCCCTCCATTGAGCCCTGTCAGCAGATGTTCTTAGCAGGATGTCAAGAGAGAGGCCGGTCCATTCTTGTATGTTATCCAGCCAGCTTTTCCTTTCCAACGAAAAAATAAAAGTCAAGAGTATGATACACCAAAAGTCCTACGTATTTAGAAGTCTGTCACAAGAGCAGTGGCCGATAGTGATATGCTAAAGATATATTGCGGGAGCCCTAGCAGGCGTAGGGCCCAATTATGCTCAGTCAGTCTAAGGCTGGATCTGTTTGCCGAAACATGTGGGTAAGCAAAACGACAAACTGAAAACTTACAATGGCTTTATCAAACATAGTTTTATGAATCATGTCTTTATGTAGCATGGCTTTATGAAACATAGTTTTATGAAACATGGCTTTATGTAGCATGGCTTTATGAAACATAGTTTTATGAAACATGGCTTTATGTAGCATGGCTTTATGAAACATAGTTTTATGAAACATGGCTTTATGTAGCATGGCTTTATGAAACATAGTTTTATGAAACATGGCTTTATGAAACATGGCTTTATGAAACATGGCTCTAAGAAAAAATAACTTTAAGAAAAATGTTATTTGATAAGTGTTAAAAAGTGGATTATTGCACAAAAATTCTGCCATGGGTCTCCACATACTTAAATCCGACCCTGGTCAAAATATAATGCAATCAGTAATGTCATTGAATTCGCAATAGATCTAGACTAACAATAATAAATCTGTGCTATTAGAAATACTTTTTTTTTACCAATCGTTTTTCGTAAGCGCAATTTCATACTTTTAGCTTTCTCAAAACGCTATGATCCTAACAATTGTCTGGACCAGTTGGAAAGGGGTAGAGGGAAAAAGAACAGGGTATCTGGGTGATCGCTTCTTAAATATATTTACAAAAAAGTATGGACCTGAATTCGAACTTGTGGTCTAAAGCTTTCTCAGGTTTCTTAAGCCAAAGCGCTAACCACTGTGCTAGCGAAGAGTCAATCAACATGGAAGATTGTTATCTATTGTTTCTATTTCATGTTTGTGTTCACTAACATTAACAAAGACAGTCCACTTCAGTTAAGTATTATTTCTTTCCCTTGTTTGAGATACCTAACACAATAATTTATTCTCGTTAATTAATTAACTACTTCTTTCCCTCTTTTAAGATACCAAACACAATAATTTATTATCAATATAATGAACAAATTGGTTATTTTTATTTTAAAAAAATGATTCTTGTGTTGTCAGACAAAAGAAATAATTGTGCAAGATTTCAGCTGGGTCCGAGATAGGGTGTTGGAGAAATAACGTTTGCAATCATTTGGCCAGACAGACACACAGACAGAGAAACAATAGATATACTTACCAATGATCCTACATGGAGTCCGTTTGGAAATTGCATTATTTTATTAATAGCAACATTTAAATTACTTCGCGCACTAGTTTGGAGAATTTGATTGGGAAACGTGAACTTTTCATTCCCACTGAACGTCAAGTTCGTTATAAGGTCACCATGACACACCAAGCACTTTGTCGTCTGCTGTGAATAAGAGAACGCCACACACGTTTGATGAGCCACGCACACTAGGGCACACATGATCTTGGAACTTTTGGCGCCCTTCCACGCCATGACCTCGCTGCAGCCGAGTGGCCTGAGGTCGACTCGGTCCAGGAATTTGGTTGTGTTTATCACCCCGCTACACACAAAACTACCACAATACGATAAGTAGATAAGTGCACATATCAGGTATTCCATTCTTAAGTCACATCCAAATAACTCGTTCTCTCCTAACTGACGATACCAGCGTTGATTCCACCAGAATGTGGTAAATAATAACGGAGAGAAAGAGTTAACATAACTCTGGTCTACCGTCTGCCTCCCATTAAGAGTACAATGTTCAGAACTGAACTTATTTCTGAATAGACTGACACTCTTTTTTGTTCAATTCAATAAAATGTACTTAATAGTAAGCCAATACCATCTAAAAGAGTAAATCCATATTTACTATGGAAGCTAGCGAAAGGCTATCCTACTTTTGACTAACTCAATTCTGTAACAAAACACATTCTGATGGCCCCAATAGGCCATTGCTCCAGTTTGTAAAATAGGGCTTTAACTCTTTCTCTCCTAACTGACGATACCAGCGTTGATTCCACCAGAATGTGGTAAATAATTACAGAGAGAAAGAGTTAACTAAAAAACTCTCATACACACGCTTTCCTTTCATCTTTTAATTGTATTATCAAAATGTCAGAGAGAAATCTTTAAAGCACGTTCTCTATCAATCGTTTTATTTTTTTTTTTACAGGAAGTCATTCGATATTTCCACTATTTCATGTTTTGTGTTTTGTTTCTTGTTATCAATTGTTTTCTTCTGAGTGTAAAAAAAAAAAATTAAAAAAAAAAAGAACTAAATCTATAACCCCTACACCTGTTTTAAAATCACGATCACAACCTTTATGATCATAACGCAATTTTTTTTCCATTCCACAAACAACCCACAAGCCGTATTGTTAACAACTTTTTTTTCGTTTGTTTGAAGTTACTTTTGTAGATAAGAAGCAAACAATATATGAATGCCCCCCCCCCAACCCAACAATACAACGATTTCATCTGTGTTAGTTTGAGCAATATATATATATATATAGGTCACTATGTCTTCGTGGACATTTGAAGACAATGTACAATACCTCAATGTACTAACTTACAGGTTATCTCTCTCATAAAGGTAAGTAGGTAGATCAGAATCTAGTTAGCATTTCAAGAAAGGAAATGTACGTAAAACTGATCAATCCTTTGCAGATTCTCTAAACATCTAAAATCTAGAATGAATGTTGCAATAATTTCTAATAAGAAAATTAACTGTACTATTTGGGTAATTGTTTCAAGTGTTACGATTATAAGATAATAAGTTATATTATGTAGTGTTAAAACACGTGGTTTCTGTTTCAACATTTTAATTCATGCAATAAACTAAAACAAATAGGACTAAAATAGTATTTTGTTACATCACTCTCTGACAAAGCATTCATGACATCAATGCCTTTAATTACATCCATGACATCAATGACATTAATTACTTCCATGACATCAATGCCTTTAATTACATTAATGACATCAATGCCTTTAATTACATCCATGACATCAATGACATTAATTACTTCCATGACATCAATGCCTTTAATTACATTAATGACATCAATGCCTTTAATTACATTAATGACATCAATGCCTTTAATTACATCCATGACATCAATGCCTTTAATTACATTAATGACATCAATGCCTTTAATTACATTAATGACATCAATGCCTTTAATTACATCCATGACATCAATGCCTTTAATTACATTAATGACATCAATGCCTTTAATTACATCCATGACATCAATGCCTTTAATTACATTAATGACATCAATGCCTTTAATTACATCCATGACATCAATGCCTTTAATTACATTAATGACATCAATACGATTATTCCCTTCCATGACATCAATGCCTTTAATTACATCCATGACATCAATGCTATTAATTACATCCATGACATCAATATAATTAATTACATCCATGACATCAATATAATTAATTACATCCATGACATCAATGCATTTAATGACATCCATGACACCAATGACTTGTAGAAAATCCAAGACATTGAAAACATTATTGACATCAATGACAAACAAAACTTCATTGATACGCAGGACTTTAATAACAAGCATGGCATCAACCACAAAGAAAGCATTAGTGACACGTTTGACATCTATGAAAAGCATAACATCAATGACAGAGAAAAATGTATTGACACGCATGACATCATGACTCATTATCACATCCATGACAGTGAAAATTATCATTGACACGTATGACATCATGACTCATTATCACATCCATGACAGTGAAAATTATCATTGACACGCATGACATCATGACTCATTATCACATCCATGACAGTGAAAATTATCATTGACACGCATGAGTTTAATGACAAGCAAATGCCATTCATGACATACAATTCATGAAAAGCAAGCATGACATATATATCAAAAGGAAAAATCCTAACATCAATGAATCAATAGATTGGGTGGCTAACCTATGACGCATGCGCCCAAAATTAGCGCATGGCACAATTACAAGTAGTGCATTTAACCCCAAGAAAAAAAATCAAGAAAAAGCAAAAAATTATAATAACCTATTTTTAGAAAAAAAAGTTTCACAGGAATTTAATTTATTAGCAATTACGACGCCCAAACTGACCGAAATGTTTATAAAACTAATCATACCAAAAAACAAAACCGTTGGTTTACAGAAATTGTTCACATGTAACCGTTGGCTGAATACTTATGCTCTTTCTTTATGTTAGACTTCGACATTTTTTATGTTACCTATTTAAGCTTTTGGTTATTAGAAAAAAAAATTATGACAATTTTAAAATTTTTAAATAACTTATTGACCGTAAGTCGCTTTAAGGAAACACCAGATGATCAAACATATTTGATGAAGCAAAGCCATGTCTAGGAAATCATCAAATAAATAATTAACTAAAGTAAACTTAGCTGTCTATGACCAGTAGAGTTACCGGAACTGTTATTGCGCTTACGCCTATTAGACAGCAAGTATTAAATTTTTGAAAATGATGAAAAAAAAATTGAGGTTACTATTACAGCAGGGGTTCTCAACCTGTGGATCGCGACCCCTTTGGGGGTCGATTGACTATTAGCCTGGGGTCGCCTAAAGTGTGTGGATGGGTCGCGGCAGAGTGGGGGATTGTAAAAAGGTTGAGAACCGCTGTATTACAGATTTGGGGGAAAGCAATACAAATTGTTAAAACCTGCTAAAGCTAATTTAATTAGGAACTGCTAACAGTCTTCATATATTATAATTAATCCATAGGTCACTCACGAAGGCCGCGGGATACATATTTGAGACCAAAAGAAAATCAGCTGCCGAGGACAAACGCAGACGGCGAAAAGAGAATCTAAATCGACCACCTGCGGACAATGGTTATGCTTGCCCTAAATGTGGCAAAATATGTAGGTCAAAGCTGGAACTGCGCAGCAACGGGAAATAATGCATTACTCATTATTATTAGTATAGGTCCTACAGAAATAATAAAATAAAAATTTTAAATGCAAACTAAAACCTCATAAGTAAAAGTTTATTTTGTTTTTATTTTCTTTAATCCTCTCCTCTGCTATACACACATGTGCATAACAAACCAAATGTGTACATATTGTCATACTTTAACTCTTTCTCTCCTAACTGACAATACCAGCGTTGATTCCACCAGAATGTGGTAAATAATTACGGAGAGAAATAGTTAAAAGACTGAAACTAAAGACTAAAATTTTAAGCGGTGCATCTGAATCAGAAGTGAACAAAAGTGGCGCATGGAACCAAAAGATTGGCCGCCCCTGGTTTAGACCCTGACCTGCACTCAGTGAGTTTTATATAGTCCTATTCAACAAATTATCTAACTTTGGCACTCATTCACTTGGCTACTGCATAGCGGTGCAAAGAAGTATACCCGATGACAAGCTGCATCGCATTCAGAACAACCCTCCACGAAGAGTTTCCCTGTGAAAGCAAGATTCGACCACAAGGTGGCCACACTTTGTCATCAATGCACCTATAATAAAGAAATGCCTTTGCACATTAGTGAACTGATCACTCCATATGTCCCTCGGAGAGTACTGCGCTTCATGGACTCAATGCTTTTAGTAGTGCCACGCTTTTCCCTCAAAAGCTACGGTTATCGAGATCTATCTGTTCAAAACATTTTTAGATTAGTTTGTTATATTAGCTCTCGTGTTAATGTTTGTAATATTATTATCACAGCGCCTTGTGACTACATTATATGTTTGTTAACAGCACTCTATAAATTAAAGTATTTTTATTATTACTGTATTTTTATCCTGTAATTGTGCTTTGCTGTTATAAATATGTGTTTGACATCGACAAATTACTCAGGAGGTGTGTGCGTGTCTTGTAAGGGCAAGAGTGTCACCAAAACACATGAAGAACTGAGTCCAAACTGTTCAACAATATGAACAATATTTGAGACATAAATGACCACAGTCGAGTCTCTGTCAATAAACGATGTTGTCACCTTCTAGTTCCAATAGCAAACGAACGATTATAACATAAACAAGGTTACAATGACAGTTTGTGTGTGAGAACACAAACTCAAAATCGGCCCCCGAAGTGGTCCACCCAGGCAGGTAAAAAGGCAGGTTTCTTTATTTTCAGATGTTGTCACCTTCAAGTTCTAATACCAACTGAATAGTGATAGGCAAAAGTTAACTAAAAAGTTACTAACTTTTAGTTTAACTAAAAAAAAAATTAGTTAAGGCCAAAGTTTAATTTTAAAAAAAAAAGGTCCTCGTTTAATTATTTTTTTAGTTACAAACTAAAAAGTTTAATTACAAATTTTACAAACTTTTTTAACATACATACCAATAGATATTTAGATGTATGTAATTTGGAGAATAAATATAATGAATTATAGAGAGGAGAATAAACTAGAGGGTGCACAGGTCACTAGAAAGCCTTTTGACCTTTACCCTATAGTGGCCGCTATTCCCGCCTATTCAAGGTATTTGAAAGGCGAGAAAAAAAAACGTGTTCATTATATTTCTAGCAAGTTTCGCTGCTTGATAAATCCTGATAATTCCTTGCTTCTATAGATCTACATTTTGCTGCTTTTCATTAAACACCAGTGTGTTCCTGTATAGCTGCAGGCAAAGAATTTTGCTTGACTATAGATCTAAAAGAAATGTCGACTCTTTTTATTTTAAAACTTTTTACTAGATAGATCTAGAGTTCAGTTAGAGTCTAGTAACGTCTAGTCTATTAGTATTAGTCCATTACTACTTTTAGATCTATAGTCATAATAGTCTATATTTAATTATTTTAGTCTTAAGTAGAGTCTAACTCTTAGTAGGCCTAGTCTTAGATCTAGATGTAAATTTTAAATTATAAGTCAATAATATAGATCTATTAATTGAAATCTATATTACTTTACTTTATTATTATTAGACTACTAGATCTATTAGTTTAGAGATTCTACTATTCTAGAATTAGAGTCTAGATTAGATCTAGATATATCTAGAATCTAGATTACTTATTATACTAAGACCTAAGATGCATAGATGATAGATCTATAATGACTATAATACTAATAATAGTCGCCACTATACTAAATTTAATACTAAATAAACTAAATCTACACTAGATCTACATCTACTTCTTTTATAATTATACTTATATCTACTATCTATAGATCTAGATCTAGTATTATCTACTAGAGACACTAGGGTATATAGATCTAAATACCCATATGTTATAATCATAATTATAATAATCTAAAATCTCTAGATCTAGCGCTAGAGTTACTAAGATATCTACTAGACTCTATCTAGATTTTAAATCTAGTAGTAGTAGTAGTAACTAGTATTTCTTTGATTATTTTTAGATTAAAATATTAATCATTTGATCTAGGTCTAGTAGCTAGATCTAATTCTAGATCCAGATTATATTTCTGATCATTTCGTTTGTAGAAGATACTAGATCCTGAGATGAACTCCTATTGAAAAATCAGAGCAGGAAGGACTAGTCCTCCCGTAGTGCTCTGGCAAGAAACTTAGCCGTCCGGCGTAGTGCCTCATAGCTACCATACAAGTCGAGTGACTGCACAGACAGGTCCCCGCTTAGCTCGCGGAGCTGGGGACACTCGTACAAGACATGCGCCACTGTTTCAGCGCTCTCTCCACAGTGGCGGCATCGGGAGTCAAAGTTCGTGCGGAACCGGGCAAAATATGCCCCTATAGGACAGTGTTCCGTTCTGCATTGTGCAATGATCGATTGCTCTGACCTCTTCAGTCGCCACCATGGATCGTCGCGATCTGGGTGACGCATGTGCTGCCAGACACCACGTGCTCTGTCGGATTCCTCCCAGGACTTTAACCACTTCTCCTGAATGAGTGCTCGGGTTTGTGCCGTTGCTTGTAAGTACGTGCTTGGTGCTTCGAGGTGTGTGGCTGCCATTGCACCCTCCCTTGCGAGGGCGTCTGCCGTTTCATTGCCCTTCACGCCGCAATGTGAAGGCGCCCACTGCATAAAAACGACAGCTCCAATAGCCCGGCGGATGTTATCTGCGGCGCCGACTGCCTCTTCTATTACGGGTGACCCTCCCCCGCCGCCACCCATAGCTAGGAGACTGGAGCGAGAGTCGGTGACCAGCACCACCGTAGTGGCGCTAGTCTCGTGTTGGAGCATTCGGGCCCTAATGGCCTCGAACGCTCTAGTTATCCCTGTTAATTCGGCGTCCATGGAGCATGCAGCGTAGCTGCATGGACCAGAGAGCCTGTCTTGTTCAGTCCGGTCGGTGTATACTATAAGGGCCCCATACCCCGATCTATTCGGGTCCCTCATTGCCGACCCATCAGTGTAGCAGAAAATGGCATCCGATGGGTAGGGCTTAATTGTTATAGATGCAAAATTTTGTAGTATGGCTGGTGTTAATCGCTATGTGGAGGAACGATCGCATTTTAATGCGGTTCCTCTCTCTCCACTGACGCACTAAAATAGAGGTGGGTAGCCTAGAGTCGCCCCTTTTTTAGCGCTCGTAGGCCATGAGTACTGCCCTAGAATATTCTAGAATCTAGAATTAGTTAGAGAGTCAACAAGCAGTTTTATCATTACTTCTAAAGGTAACTTAGAATATAAGAACTTGGACAATTAGGCCTACTTCTAATTTCTTTCTATAAGTATCATTCTAGTGATTCTATTAAGATCTACATCTATCCCATAAAGACATTTAAATCTTTTTTCATGTGCACAAATTATTGTTTATTACATTTTGCTAAAGAAATTCGTTGTGCTTTATATTTTTCATGTTTGGCTGTTACGTCCTTAAAAAAGGTCTAAATAGTAAGTAAAAGTTTAACTAAAGTTTCTTAGTTTAGTTTAACTAATTTTATATTATGATTATCTTATTGATCGAATTGTTTTGTATAGGATCAATCTCTTATTCAAAGCTTCATTAAAAAAAAACATTTCGTAAAAAATAAAAATAAAAAAAATCCTTAGTTTGTGGTATTGTCGGCAAAGCTACGCCCTGCAATATGAAAAACTACGTATTAATTTTTGTTTTAAATTATGCTTCACTTATATGTATAATAATTTTTTTTTTCTCTTTAAGAAAAAGTAGAATTTATTTTTAAATATAACAGTAGTAGTTAGTATGACAGAATGTACTTAACTTAGCAATACATGCGTAAAAAAAAAAATAATTTTCTCACAAATATTTAAAACCCTTTGCATAAATGTGTTGAAATATTGTACGCAATGATCTCTCTTGCTCAATCGCCTACTGTGTTGTTACTATTAATAATAAATAGTTGTACAAATGGTGTATTTTTATGTAAATTTGTTCCCTGGCTTTATACCTCCCAATATCCCATACCTTTGGTTGGTGTTGTTTTGTTTTTGCCATAGCGATAAGTTTCCCCGAACAGATTTTAGACCGGTGAATTGTATCTGCTCCAATCAACATGAAAAGGGCTCGCTCTCTTTCTTTCCTCTTCACTATCTATAACCCCATTTTGTTGGGGGGTTTTTTTTTTCAACCCGTTCTTCCTAAATTTTTCTGACAAATTTTTGAATTGATTTCCAACGACGCACTATAAAACGCCTCCCCCCCCCCCTTTTTCCCAAACCTCTAAACACAAACAAGCTTTTGTCCCGTGAATTCTATTATTACTTTTACTTATCCTCTTCCCAGCCCACTCGCCCACATAAAAAAATAGTACCTACAATCGCTGACTATTTTTCGACTTGTCAATGCAACATCAAAATACCTAATATACCTTATGTGGCTTTTCGACCGGAACCTTAGACCCCCCCCTCCCGAGTTCACATACACAAGCACAGTTGCTTTCACATATTTCGGCCCTTTTTTATGATAATTGGTCTCAGCACCCACGCCCCTTTAACCCTTAAAGCGCGTGTGGTAGATGAGCCTCTAAACATCAAAGTTGTAATTCCATTTTGTATGCACTTGTAAAATGTTTTGTAAAATGTTTTACATGTTTTCGGATGTTCCTTCAGAGTTGAAGATAGTTTACTTCCTAGTCCAAACCTCCCGCAGGACGACGGGGGATGGGAGCGGGCAGGGTTTGAACCCTCGACCGTCGATAAATCCGAACGACAGTCCAGCGCGCAAACCGCACGACCAGGCAACCATCCAGCAAAGGGTTAATACCGGCATCCAATGCATCAAACATTCTTTGCTGCCGTTTTAACATATAAATACAATGAGTTAAAAAAAAAAGGTGTACACCATAATGCATCGAACTTGTTTTTAATCAAACAAATATTTTAAGGGGTTGGACAAATCCTGAGAATCTCAAGTAATTGCTGCCCGAGTAGGGGACGTTGCGGTCATAGAGACAACAGAATGACCGATCGATGTAGATCCTGTAGCCTGAGCTGGTCACCAAAATGTGGATGTTGGTGGTCGAGTTTAATTGAATGGTTCCAGGACTTAACTGCAAGTCTTGAACTTGTCCTAAAATTCCTTGACTGTTGGATTTTAATCTTATAGCGTCGTTCCGGAAATAGAAGTAGAGATCGTATTCAATGCCAGTGTTGCTGGCCTTCAGTTCAAAAGAAAATTCTTGAGTCACGAAGAGGACGAGATCAATCTGAAATGAAAATTTTAAAGAAAAAATAACTTCACGCTTAAGTGACTAGTAGGAGGCACGATGGCTGAGTGGTAAAGCGCTTGGCTTCCGAACCGTTGGTCCCGTGTTTGAATCATCGTGAAGACTAGGATTTTTAATTTCGGGATGTTTGGGCGCCTCTGAGTCTACCTGACATTAGTTGGGGAAAAGTAAAAAAGTAAAAGCGTGTGGTCGTTGTGCTGACCACATGACACCCTCGTTAACCGTAGGCCAAAGAAACAGATGACTTTTACATCATCTGCCCTATAGACCACAAGGTCTGAAAAATGCTTAAAAAACTAGATCATTTTAAGCATAACAAACATACGGCTCATAGATTCTCTGGCAAGGAAATGCATCATTTTAAGCCTAACAAACATACGGCTCATGGAGTCTCTGGCAAGGAAATGCATCATTTTAAGCCTAACAAACGGCTAATAGAGTCTCTGGCAAGGAAATGCATCATTCGGACTTCTCATACGACCTTGACACTAACTAAGCCCGGTGTAACTAGCGGGTAGTAGCAAATGACAGCGTAAACCTGTCGCCTCAAAACCCGTCGAAGTCTTACTTAGACTTAGATCCACTAGCGCTTTGGGCCGCAAGCTGTTTCCATAAAGATCTCTCCCTGGCTATGTCTGAATCCACATCTCACCTAGTGTCCACTTCTCTGAGTTCCTCCATGAAAGTGGGGCGTCATATTATACGAGGATATCCCTGTTTACGATTTCTTCATATTGACTTACTATGTCATTGTAACTCTTGATATTCGTAATTCATTCTCTCGAAGGAACTGTCCCGCAAATCTCATGCGACGCTCCGTCACAACCTCATTAAGTGGTCTAGGTCGAGTCGCAGTGCGGCCTATGGTTTCTTGGTTTGAGACCCGATCTCAACAACGTCTAAGACAATTCATCCAGGGTATAGGTACTTTGTATTCAAACCCGTCTTTCGGTAATAAGGCTCCAGGAGACAATTTCTAAGGAAAATCGGGAGTGGAGCCCCTTCGGCGCTAATTCTATTCTCTGGGAATGATTCTACAACTAAATTGGTGCCAAATTGTATTGTATTCCTTCAGTCGTAGAACGACTATGGTTCATCTCGAACACTTGTTCATGAGGCTTTGTAGCCCTATTTTGGAGAGACACTCCCGTCCAAAAATATTGCAGGTCAAGTTGGCTTTCCCTTCGGTGGTTGAGGAGCTGGCCATTTTCCGTGTGGCACGCTTTTCTTCAAGAGCTGAGGCCCATGTTTTCTCGCTGTCCATAGCTTTCCTGGTCACTGTCTCTTTCCAACTAGTGCGGTCTAAGGCTATGGCTTCCAAATGGTTAGTATTAATGTTCATTGTTTTTACACGTTTATTGACATGTTTATTGACATGTTTATTGACATGTTTATTGAAATGATCATTGACATGTTTATTGACATGATCATTGGCATGTTTATTGACACGTTTATTGACATGTTTATTGACATGTTTATTGACATGTTTATTGACATGTTTATTGACATGTTTATTGACATGTTTATTGACATGTTTATTGACATATTTATTGACATGATCATTGGCATGTTTATTGACATGTTTATTGACATATTTATTGACATGATCATTGGCATGTTTATTGACATGTTTATTGACATATTTATTGACATGATCATTGACATGTTTATTGACATGTTTATTGACATGTTTATTGACATGTACATTGACATGATTATTGACATGTTTATTGACATGTTTATTGACATGTTTATTGACATGGTAATTGACATGTTTATTGACATGTTTATTGACATGTTTATTGACATGATCATTGATATGTTTATGGACATAGTCATTGACATGTTTATTGACATGTTTATTGACATGTTTATTGACATGTTAATGACATGTTTATTGACATGTTTATTGACATGTTTATTGACATGTTTATTGACATGATCATTGACATGATCATTGACATGTTTATTGACGTGATCATTGACATATTTATTGACGTGATCATTGACATGTTTATTGACATGATCATTGACATGTTTATTGACATGATCATTGACATGTTTATTGACACGTTTATTGACATGTTTATTGACATGTTTATTGACATGTTTATTGACATGGTCATTGACATGTTTATTGACATGTTTATTGACATGGTCATTGACATGTTTATTGACATGTTTATTGACATGTTTATTGACATGTTTATTGACATGATCATTGATATGTTTATTGACATAGTCATTGACATGTTTATTGACATGTTTATTGACATGTTTATTGACATGATCATTGACATGTTTATTGACATGATCATTGACATGTTTATTGACATGTTTATTACATCTACGAGTTCATCGGGATTGCGCCCCGAAGAGAATATTTTATCTTTTGAGACAGAAGGAAACTTGTATCTATAACTCAATTTGAGATTCGTCATAAACTTTACAAAATACATTTTTGAAGAAATTTTCTATAACAATATTTATCAGAACAATTTCATATATATAGATAAGATAAGATAAGATAACATTTATTGATCCAATCAAATTGAAAGTTAGTTTGACTACAATTGACAACCTCAGCGTAACTACTGTACAATAACAATAAAGATGCACATACGAACAACACACGAAAACACATACACATTTATAGCAAGCGCTTTATGAATTAGACTTTTATGTATTTCTTGATGACGACAGCTGATCTGCTAACACTCTGACCGACAATGGGATGAAGGAGTTTTTAAAATCTTTCTGTTTTAGTCCTAATGGAAAGGAGACGACCACTTCGTCCAGATCTTATGTAACAGTGGTTTAATGGGTGCAGGTTGTCTTTAAGAATCGTGAGTGTTTTGGAAAGGCATCTTTAATGGAATAGCTCTTCAAGAGATGGTAGCTGTGTTCGAGTGATATACGATGCTTTTTTAATTAATCTATTGAGGCTATATATAGGTTATATTCACACTTACCACAGAGCCTGCTATTAATCCGTTGGGAAGATCTAGCGTATCGGTAAAAACAGAGGTCCTTAAAGTCAGTTCATATGTTTTCAAACATTGACAGGGCCAGGTATAAAGCTTGTTAGTATTGAAACTTAGATCCTGTATCAGGTCGCCGTGACACAAGGAGCAGACGCGAGACTTACTGAAATATTGAAAAAAAGCGCAATTTTTACTGGAGAAACAGAAAGCCGCACACCCAAACTTCGACCAGGTGGTAATATTGGACATTGTGGTACCATTGCAGCCAATAGTCTCAAGGTCAGTTCTGTCTATAAATGTTGTGGAATAGATCCGACAGTAACACACAGACTGCCAGGAAAATATACTTAAGAACCATAATTCGTAGTTCATTTTCATTCCAATGTTAGAAATCACTCAAAAGGCTTTTAATTTGAAAGTCTTTGCAAATTATTCACATTGTACTACACTAATCAAACATGTAATACTTTTTAGTATATATAAGATGCGTTTTGAATCTGATTAGTTAGCACATTGGAGATATTTATTAAGGTTGCAAAGCTTTGTAACATATATGAACGTTCAAGTATCCATTCATTGATAATCATCTATTATTTCGAAAAGCTGGGAACTCCACATTGATGTTACTAGATTGACAAAGCACATAAACAAAAAAAATATTTGTATCTGAGAATAGGTCTCCGTGACTATCATTTGTTTACATGATGACGACTTTTAAAAAAAAATCAATGTTTTAAAATAATCTATTTGCCAGACCAGTGATCAAAGCTTAAAAAATTCAGAGGTGAAAGAGGCGTTATTGATGCAACGCAAAAAAAAAAAAAACACAGACAAAATGTACTGATAGCGAATGTATTTAAAGTGAGAGATTATCTATGACGTCATTCTGGATTTCATTCGCCAGCAGAAGTGGCGCTAGCGTGACCTACATTTACAAGGTCACGGCTGCCCCCCTGGTCTAACGTTATAGTGCAGATAAAGTTGCAGACCATGCCGAACTATAATGCAGTTAACTTAAATGCCATCTTTTTCTGCGGCCCACTGTAAACGAAGTAATCATGTGTCCAGCACTTTGTTTGTTTTATATAAAGTTGTCCTTTCAGACTTTCTATAGGGTAGATGATGAAAAGGCCATCTGTTTCTGTGGCCCACCTTTAACGGGGGTGTCATGTGGCCAGCACAACGACCATCCGCATCTACGTTCCTTAACTCAAGTCAGTCATGTACCCATGGGTGAACTCTTAAGCGCCCTAAAGATCCCAAAATTAAAAAAAAATCCCTGTCTTCGTCAGTATTCGAACACAGGACCCCTCGGTTAGGAAGCCAAGCTCTTCATCACTCAGCCACCGCGCTTCCCTTTAAAACGATATACTTAACTTAAATGGAACACAAAATACA
Organism: Biomphalaria sudanica; assembly: GCA_036873155.1. Lineage (NCBI taxonomy): Eukaryota > Metazoa > Mollusca > Gastropoda > Planorbidae > Biomphalaria > Biomphalaria sudanica. The sequence goes on along the minus strand of JAZGLO010000707.1, from coordinate 868,952 downwards.
AATAATAATTAGAAGAAGAATACGAATGATATATCTTAGTTTTATATTTGAGGACATTTGTCTTACAACTGTTCATTTTACTTAACAAGACATTATAGTGATAGCGAGAGGTAAGACTTGAATTTAGATTATATGGTTGACGCTGAAGCAGAGGCGTAGTGAGCAAAATATGCGCCTGGGACAAGGTACAGTATTGGCAACCCACCCCATTTTTTTCATGAACATCACTTAGAAAAATAGGCTGCGTGTGGCGCCCCCATCTGAGGGTGTCTCCAGGGGCATTGTGTACTTTGCCATGCCCCCACCCCCTCCGTAATACGCCTCTGCTCTGAAAAAGGTAAAATATTGTCACGTATTACGAATTGAATTCTACTTTTAAATGGCTTGCCTAGGGGAACGTGACAATAGAAAAGGAGTTGTGTCACTTATCATAAGTCTGAATTTAATCAAAGACTTACAATGAATAACAAAAAAAAAAAAAAAAAATGACACAAGAAATCGGAAGGTAAACTATCAACTTAATGTTTAATCAAATATAAAGTTACAAGAAGAAGAATAAACATTTACTCAATACAGACTTGATGTGTTGACCAAAACCCTTTTACAAAAATGGCATGTAAAAATATTACAATACAAGAGTTTGAAAATGTAATTACAAATACAAGCAAGCAAGGCCTTAAAAAAAATATTAACTTACACGATTAAGTGGTATACCACGCACGGGTAACGCAATGTCTCCGCTATTCTGTCCCACGGCTGTCTCCGTATGTCTGTCTGTCAACGTTACGCGAGCGGTCTTATATAATCTACCGCGCGTCGATATCTCGTAATTTCTAGAATAGAAAGTCATAAACACCCAGATCTAGAACGCTCTTCAAAGAGACAGAAAAAAAAAACACCCTCCTTTCAACAGAGGTACACACAGGTCAAGGACCGGTCACTGTCTGTGTGGCTTGACGAATAAAATAAAAAAAACTTATTACACAAGGGGCAGACAACCTACCCGTCTCTTGACCGCAACAGGTCAAAGAAAGAAAAAAACAACGCCTAGATACGTAACACCTCCCCCCTAAAAATAAAAAGTTTACATTTCCACGAAATGGAAAATCTTTTTAGAACTACAAAAAAAATATTTACATTACAGAATGTATTTATCATGATATATATAAAAAAATATATACATCAAAATACTTTTTACAATCTAGACAAGGCATCGGCGATAACATTTTCGCTGCCTTTTATGTGTTTAAGATCTAGGTTGTACTCTTGTAAAAATAAACTCCACCTGAGAAGTCGTTGGTTCTTGCCAGACATTTTGTGGATAAATGTAAGGGGATTGTGGTCAGTAAATACAACCAGTGGCCCATCTGGACCCACTGATATAAAAATCAAAGTGTTGTATAGTAAGAATCAACCCAAGACATTCTTTTTCCACAGTAGAATAATTTCTTTGATGTCTATTAAATTTCTTGGAAAAGAAACAAATAGGATGCTCTACTTGGAAATTATCTTCTTGGTAAAGGACTGACCCAACACCTGTGTCACTGGCGTCAATAGCTAACCTAAAAGGTTTTCCGAAGTCAGGGAGCCATCAAAATGGGGGAGCTAGATAATATCTGCTTGATTTGGTTAAAGGCTTTCTGACATTCATCCGTCCAAGTAAATCGGACGTTCTTTCTCAGGAGGTTTGTTAAAGGACTGGCAATGACAGAAAAATTTTCGCAAAATTTTCTATAATATCCAGACATTCCCAAAAATCTTCGGAGTTGTTTCCGATCAGCAGGGATAGGGAAAGCTTGGATAGCTTCTACTTTGGCCATTACAGGTTTCACCTGGCCTTGTCCTACAATATGGCCAAAGTATTGGATTGAAGCCTGGCAAAAAATCACTCTTACTCAGGTTTACAGTAATTTTTGCATGTAACAGTTTAGTAAAAAGACAATGCAGTTGTTTACAATGGCTAGAAAAATCTTGGCTAAAAATTACTACATCGTCTATGTATGCGTGGCAATTCTCCATGTCAGCAAGCAGGGCATTTATCATTCTCTGGAAAGTGGCAGGAGCATTCTTCATGCCAAATGGCATCACTTTGTATTGGTACAGACCATCAGGGGTGACAAAGGCGGAGATTTCCTTTGCCCTATCAGTCAGGGGAACCTGCCAATAACCTGAAAGTAGGTCTATTTTGGTGATGTACTTAGCGTCACCAATACGATCTATGAGATCGTCTATCCTAGGGATAGAAACGAATCGGTCTTTGTGACAGCATTTACCTTACGGTAGTCTGTACAAAAACGATAAGTCTTGTCCTGTTTAGGTATCAAGACACATGGGAGCTCCAGCTACTGGAACTTGGTTCAATGAGGTCATTTTCAAGCATATACTTGATTTCTGACCTAAGTATGGCAAGTTTTTCAGGGTTAACCCTGTAAGGATGCTGCTTGACTGGAGTAGCCTCGCCAACATCTACATCATGCATTATAACATTAGTCTGTTTTGGTACATCAGAAAAAATGTCATTAAATTCATTAATGAGCTTCATGATAACTGGCCTTTCTGTCGAAGACAGATGAGACAGTTTTAATCCAAATTCTGTAATACAAAAGAATTAGGTATTTTGTATTGTCCAAATTTCTCCTTTACAATATCATCATCAATAGGAGAAACATGGCTATTTGAACAACTTTTGACTGTATTTAAAACACAATTACTCTTATCTGAGTGATCTGGCCGAGATACATAAGGCTTCAGCATGTTTATATGACATAGCTGAGTCTTTTTCCTGACGGGTCAGGAGTTTTGATTGTGTAATTGAGGTCACTAATTTTGGTCTCAATTTCATAGGACCAAAATATCTGGCTTGCAAGGGTTGACCTGGTATGGGCAAAAATACAAGCACCTTATCCCCGGGAGGAAAATTCTCTAACACGGGCCTTTCTATCATACCAGCGTTTCATGCTGGATTGGGTGTTTTGTAAGTTATTTTTGGCCAGAACACAAGCATCATAAAGTCTAGTTTTAAACTTAATTACATAGTCTAAAAGTCCTTCAGTGGCTGTTGGTGACAACAAAGTCTCTTTATACATTTTCAAGGGACCGCGCACCGAATGGCCAAAGACTAAGTCAAAAGGGCTGAATCCCAACGATTCCTGGACGGATTCACGGGTTGCAAACAGCAGCATGTGGATTCCTTCGTCCCAGTCTTTTTCGTGCTCAAAGCAATAGGTTCGGATCATGTTCTTGAGGGTCTGATGGAATCGCTCAAGAGCGCCTTGCGACTCGGCATGATACGCACTCGACATGCAGTGTTTGATGCCCAACTGAGTCATGACTTGCTTTGAAAAGATTGGCCGTGAAATTCGTTCCTTGGTCCGATTGGATGGACTTTGGTAGACCAAATAGAGTAAAGAACTTGATTAAGGCCTTTACAATGTTTGATGCTTTTATGTTCCTTAGAGGAATAGCCTCAGGAAAACGAGTTGAAGCACACATAATGGTCAACAGGTATTTGGTTGCCAGCTTTTGTCCTTGGGAGAGGACCAACACAGTCAATAAGTACTCTGCTGAAAGGTTCTTCAAAGGCTGGAATCGGCTTCAGAGGAGCAACAGGGATCTTTTGATTTGGCTTGCCAACCATCTGACAGACATGACAGGATCGGCAGTACTGGATGACATCTTTCTTCAAACGTGGCCAGAAGAAGTGTGACATAATCTTGTGGTATGTCTTGTGGATGCCGAGATGACCTGACATTGGTGTGTCATGAGCCAGATTCATGATGTACGCTCGGTATCTTTCTGGTAACACGATTTGATGGCATATTCTCCATTCTTCTTCGTTGATGCGTCTGGAGGTTTCCATTTCCTGAAGAGCATATCATCTTGGATGTAGTAGCACGTTGATGCTAGCTCTGCCTCTTGTGATGTCATTGCGGTTTCTCGAGTTTGGCGAGCTCTGGATCCTTCTTTTGGTCCTCAATCAACTGTTTTCGAGTTGATGCCGGCTTTTCAGAATTTGGCGTTGGTTCTTCTTCAAGAGAAGCAAAGAATGTGGTGCTCAAGTCCACATCATCTTGGTAACTGTTGCTTTGATGACGTTTTCTTCTTGAGATGCTTTCAACCTCATTGCCCTTGTTACTGCACACGCTGGATATAACTCTAGGTCTTCCTCGGGTGTGGCAGATAAGTCGGGTGTTTGAGTGACGATGGGTTCGGCTATCACCTTTCCACCTGCTAAGTCATTGCCTAACAGCAACGAGATGCCTTCCAATGGTAATGTTGGTCGGACACCTACAACAACCGGTCCAGTAATGAGATTTGTCTTTATGTCGATTAGATGTAGAGGCACATCTATACATCCAAGCTCTACGCCTCGTAACAGGATGCTCTTCCCTGTCGATGATGATTTAGACAAGGGCAAGATACCCTCTAGAAGTAACGATTGTGAGGCACCTGTGTCTCTCAAAATGGTGATAGGTCGTAGACTTGTAGAATCACCGGGTAGTGATACAAATCCTTCCGAAATGAAAGGCTTAAAATCCTCTAATAAAACATCAATTTTGGTTGATGCAGACTGGACTTGGGTCGAACTCTCGCTGGAGTCATTGACATCTCTAGGAGACGCAGTGGAGAAACTCTTTCTTGAGTCAGTAGAACATCTTGTGGATGTATTGGAGAACTCTTGATGGAGTCATTGGAACATCGGGGTGATGTCTTATGGGAACTCTTGATAGAGTCATGGGAACATCGGGATGATGTATATGGGAACTCTGGATAGAGTCATTGAAACATCGGGGTGATGTCTTATGGGAACTCTTGATAGAGTCATGGGAACATCGGGATGATGTATTATGGGAACTCTGGATAGAGTCATTGGAACATCGGGGTGATGTATTATTGGAACTCTGGTTAGAGTCATTGGAACATCGGGGTGATGTATTAGGTAAACTCTTGTTTGAGTCATTGGAACATCGGCTTGATGTATTTGAAAAACTCTTGTTTGAGTCATTGGAACATCGGCTTGATGTATTTGAAAAACTCTTGTTTGAGTCATTGGAACATCGTAAAGATGAATTTGAAGAAACTCACTGTTGAGTCATTTGAACACCGTGGAGACATTTTCGGAGAGTCTTGTACAGTCAATACATTTGAAACAGGTGGTGTCGAGGTATTCTTGATATGAACTTGAGGATGAGGGAGTAAACCTCGACGACCACTGTACTGTGCAAGCGCTGACTTTTGAAGGAGCTTTTTCGTTTCTCTTCCTCAGTTTCCAACAATCGTCAACTTTATGGCCTTCTCGTTTGCAGTAGGAACAAGTAGCTTTACTTGTAGTAGGTTTTCTGTCATTTGTACTGCTGTTCTTGATGGAGTTGCTAGCAATGGACTCAGGCTGTTTGACTTGTTTTGCTTGACATCCGTCGTATACTTGGCAAATTGATGTGATATTATATAATCGTCTGCCAACACTGCAGCCTTGTGCACATCTTCCTCGCCACGATCAGCTATATGCGTACGGACGTCCAGCCGCACACAACTCTTGAACTCTTCCATCAGCATTAGGTTCTTGAATTTTGCAAAGTCGGTGCCGATTTCCCCTGGAAGTGAGCCATTTCTCAAAGCGTCGCTCCTTTTCCCGCAGGAATTCTACATGGGTTTGGCCATCCGATTTGCGACAATCCCTGAAACTGCTTTCGGTAAGCTTCCGGAACAAGTTCATATGCCTTTAGAATTAAGGCCTTAACAACATTATAATCTTTTTGTTGTTCAATGGTCAAAGAACAAAATACCTCTGCAGCTCTACCAGTCAAAACTGTTTGCAGCAAAGTGGGGCCACAAAGTTTCAGGTACATTAAAATTTTTCACAGCAAGTTCAAATTGTGGAAAATAATTGTCAATTGTGGCTTCATTAAAGCGTGGAATTATTTTCAAAAATTTTATTGCTTCAACAGTATGACTGGCAGGGGAAGAATCTGGGTCTTACATTAGCAGCTAACTCTAATTTTTTTAACTCTATTTGTAATTTCATTTCCATTTCTTTCTGCTCTCTAGCCGCTGCAAGCTCTAATTCTTTTTGTTTAATTTCTCTCTGCTCTCTAGCCGCTGCAAGCTCTAATTCTTTTTGTTTAATTTTCTCTCTGCTCTCTAGCCGCTGCAAGCTCTAATTCTTTTTGTGCGGCCTGTTGTTTTAATTTCCTTCTCTTTAAAGCTAACTGGGCTTCTATTTCCATTTGTTTTAATTTTATCTGAAGTTCTAAATCTGATTTACCCTCATCGGGTCTAAGGGTTTCTAAAAGGTCTTCAGAAAACACTTCCCTCGTCTACATAATGGATTACAATGTTATCTCTGATTTCTTGTTTAAGGGCATTTGATTTTATTTTTAACCCTAAATGTTTAGAAATAAGGACCAGTTCCTTCCTAGTAAAAGCATCAAGCTCTTCCACAAAGGGATTTGCAAGAAAAACCTGAATATCCATGACTAACTAGCAACTATTACAAGCAAAAATATGTATACAATGTAAATATACAGTACAAAATCAGTACAACAAAAAAAAACCTTAAGAGAGTTTGGTCAATACTATTGATACTTTACTTCCGACTCTTTGAACCAAAAAAAATTTTGTTAAAGTCAACTTCGCCTTTACAAAATTACTCAAGTTAAGACGAAAATAGGTTCAGAAAAATATCCGGGACGAAAGCCCTCAAACTTCTTTTGTCACGTATTACGAATTGAATTCTACTTTTAAATGGCTTGCCTAGGGGAACGTGACAATAGAAAAGGAGTTGTGTCACTTATCTTAAGTCTGAATTTAATCAAAGACTTACAATGAATAACAAAAAAAAAAAAAAAATGACACAAGAAATCGGAAGGTAAACTATCAACTTAATGTTTAATCAAATATAAAGTTACAAGAAAGAAGAATAAACATTTACTCAATACAGACTTGATGTGTTGACCAAACCCTTTTACAAAAATGGCATGTAAAAATATTACAATACAAGAGTTTGAAAATGTAATTACAAATACAAGCAAGCAAGGCCTTAAAAAAAATATTAACTTACACGATTAAGTGGTATACCACGCACGGGTAACGCAATGTCTCCGCTATTCTGTCCCACGGCTGTCTCCGTATGTCTGTCTGTCAACGTTACGCGAGCGGTCTTATATAATCTACCGCGCGTCGATATCTCGTAATTTCTAGAATAGAAAGTCATAAACACCCAGATCTAGAACGCTCTTCAAAGAGACAGAAAAAAAAAACACCCTCCTTTCAACCAGAGGTACACACAGGGTCAAGGACCGGTCACTGTCTGTGTGGCTTGACGAATAAAATAAAAAAAACTTATTACACAAGGGGCAGACAACCTACCCGTCTCTTGACCGCAAACAGGTCAAAGAAAGAAAAAAACAACGCCTAGATACGTAACAATATCCACAGTTACGTTTGTTGTGGAGTATATTTTTTTTAAAAATGTACATCATCAAAACAGCGTCGCTTTCATCTAAGGTCGATGACGTCATTTGAGGTATTAATATTTTGTGTACATTTATTTTTTCATAGTAGCATCTTCATGATTTAGAGCAGTGGTCTTCAACGGGGGTGTAAAAGGCATTGACGAAGTCGGTCGTGAGGGCAAATCGCTGGCATGTAAATGTAAATCTACATGCAAATCTCTCCTTTAGACATTAAGATAAAGGCACATTCCTCGTTCCATATGCTAGGATCAATTTTGCCCAAATATTACATCTTCCCTAGTGCTATTAGAGCATGGAATGGGTTGCCTGAGCTAGCCAGGAAAACCAGTGACTTGGCAGAATTTAAGTCATTGGTTAGCATGCATGACTAGATGCATGACGCGTAGGACGTAATTATCTTTTTTTTTTTTGAAGTAACGTCTGTATAAGATAAGATAGATAAGATAAGATAAAGGTTTAGTGAATCGACACCTGATTAAAAGAAAGTATTCCAATGTTCTTCTTTAAATGACAACATTTTAAATGAGGTTGTGAAACCAATTCGGTTTCACGGGCATGTAGCTATCTCTAAAAAGTAGACAAAGAGCATTCATGAACAATTAAAAGACCTTTTATTATTCAAACAATATTTAAAAAACGGCTAATCAGAATATGTTATAATGGCTTCTTAGAAAGTTGAATAGATTTTTTTAGCCCCCCCAAAAATACCGTATTTTTTGCCGTATAAGACGCTCCGGCATATAAGACGCACCCAATTTTAAAGGAGGAAAATCTAGAAAAAAAAGATTCTGAACGTACCGTATTTTTCGCCGTATAAGACGCACCAACTTCCCCCCCCCCCCCCAGTTTTGGAGAAGAAAAAGTGCGTCTTATACGGCGAAAAATACGGTAAGTCTTATGATGTTATTTGAAAATTGATTACAACTAAAATAAGCCTAAAAGTATTTTAAAAACTTATCTGTGACACAAAAATACTTTTTTTGTTTTGGTTAGTGTTTAAATATTATTTCAAAATAGTGTTGTTATGTAGCTTTTTGTGGGTTACCATCAGTAGCTGTATACTACAAAGGCTTTATAAGTAATATAGAATAAAGGAAATCCAAATTTTGTGAGTTGTGATACATCTTTTTAAATACTTAGCCCACAATTGCGTTCTTATTTGAATCTAATTATAAAAATAGTAAATAAAATAGAAACCCATGGCGAAAATAAGCTCATCTTTCATCAGTTCTGTTCAATAAAGGATGAGCAACATGTTAAACTCTTATTGTAAACTGAGTTTCACTGGATTTCGATATGGAGTTGTATTTATCGTCTTGGTAAGATCTTTAATAGAATTTTTAGATTTCATTTTTGGAAAAACAGAAAGATTCATTGATATGGAGATGACTCATAGTTTCAGACCTTGCGATCTTCAGGGCAGATGATGTTAAGGTCATCTGTTTCTTTGGCCAACAGTGAGTGAGCAGAGTGTCAAGTGGCCAGCACAACGACCAACCGCCTTTACTTTCCCCAGCTTAAGTCAGATACCCATTAAATTTGGGTGGACTGAAAGTCCAGAAATTTAAAATGCAAGTCATCAACGAGATTCGAACCCATGACCCCAGGTTTGGAAGCCAAGCGCTTAACCGCTCAGCCCCCGCCCTCCCCCCATGATGACACATAGCAGGCTAAAACAAAAATTGTTTTACATGGCAGGCTTCTCAAGTAACTGCAAGAAACATCCAGCTGCGCGATGGATGTATGGCTTTCATTAATCAAACCGTTTTCTCTTTTATTGAGATATTAATTGTATTTTAAAGGGTTTGACGATCTCGCATAACCTTTTTTTAAATTGACAAATGAATTACTGCCTAAAAACATTGATGTGTATGCCACTCCCCTAACAATGCTCTATTTAATATATCACGATTCGTTTCTATGATGTAATAAAGTAACACATTTAAATATGAATGGCATTGTTACTGAAGTTACATGAGTTCATGAAGAAGAAATAAATTGAATTACAAAAGTATGTCTTCAAGTAAAAAGAATGTTAGCCTAGGAGGCACATCTACTTCTTCTAGCCAGCTTTATTGCTGCTGAGCTGTCAGCTCTTTTGCAGACTGTGCCAAGGAGAAATAGTGTGCTGTTCTCTTAAGTTGTTCAGCGCTGACGTACAGGGTGTTTGGTTATGTTGGGCTGTAGTGGAAGTAGGGTCTGCCTAAGGTGGATTAGGAAAGGGGCATTCAAAGAGGATATGGTTTACGGTTTCAAAGGGGTGGGCGCAGTGTCTGCGAATGTGGAGTTTATTTGGTTCAGATGGTAATTTAACAGAGGTGTGTCCTGTTCTTAGTTGGAAGATTGTAGATTGTTCTTTGCGGGGGAGGAAGTTAACACTGTCCAGTTTGTCAGGCGTAGTAATTTCTTTGTACATGGCTCTGCCTATGTTTCCTGATGCCCATTGGTTGAGCCACTCCTCTTTGAGATTGTTGACTAACATTGACCTTATTGTGAGGTAGTTAACAGGTCTATCTGGTTGTTCCAAAGATGAACCTGCCTTTGATAGCTCAAATATAAGAGGTTTACGAGGGTGTCATGTGGCCAGCACAAAGTCCAACCGCATTTACTGTTCCCCAACTAATGTGTGGACTCAGAGGCGCCCAAAGATCCCGAAATTTAAAAAATCCCAGCCTTCAACTGGATTCGAACCCGGTACCCGGTTTGGAAGCCAAGCGCTCTACCGCCCCAGCCACTGTGCCTCCTACAACAGAGACACGGCTGCACCTAAATGGTGCAGTAAAATTCAAAAACTGTGTTCAAAAATGGAATTATTTTTATACCTTTAACATCAACATACCGAACTGAATCCAGTTTGTAACAAACTTTGTAAGCAAAGAAATATACTGGATGTAGCCACAAGAGGAGATCTTCGCCTCGCTTTGGCTAATTTAAAGCTTGACATGTCTAATATTGTCCGACTGCATAAGGCGCAAAGTTCCCATTAGCTTAATTTCATTTTTTTTTAGTGAATTCAGCAATAATCATATTCATATTTAAAAAACCATAAATGTACAATTAAACCTAAAAATAGCAGGCCCAAACTAAAATAATAACGTGCGTAGGGATAACACAAAAGATGTAAAAGATATTCATGACAATGAGATTAATTTTCGAATCACTAACATTATTTACTTACTCACGCTTCTTTCTTACTATTTTCCACAGGAGGGGGGGGGGCGCTAATGGATTTTTAAAAGAAAAAAATAGGAAAGGAACGATAGGTCAAAAAAGGTTGAAGGTCACTGATTTCGAGCTCTTATTTTGGTGGATTGCGCTATCTTTTACTTGATAGACAAGCTGTACTTTTTGTGGTCCTAAATATTTTTTGGTCTTTAGCTTGGCCATATTGCCTTGGAGTTACTCTTAAACCTGACTTTGACCCCTGTTTAGGTAAGTTTTATTTAATATTGTAATGCTACTTTTTGTACGCGGATTCTTCATTATTTGTAGTATTAGATCAGAGCGTTAGAATCTCTGGTATTTATTTCTATAGGGTTTCACTATTCATCATCATCATCATTCCTTTGGGTTCCTCAAGGAACATAGTGCCTCGACAAAAAACACGCCTCTCTCCACGGTCTCTTGCTAGTTTTTTGATGGCTTCCCAGCTCTTTCCGGTCCTCTCGGATTCCTCTAAAATACTGCGTCGCCATGTTCTTTTTGGTCTTCCTCTACGTCTTGTTCCCTGGGGGTTCCACTCTAAGGCCTGTCTAGCTCTGTTGTTGGTATCTTTTCTAAGGGTTTCAGTATTGGCGTTATTTATTTTATAGTTGATTCAATACTGCGGGTTCTGGTACTACCCTAGACATTGTTGTCGACTTCTTTGTCTGTCTTGTTGGTCAGAAGTTAACGACAGTACTTGTATGCTACAATCACGATTTAGACAGTACCTGTTACAGAGACGAATCTTTGGCAGAAGTTATGAAACTGTGTTGTTGTTAAAGTCAATGGTATCAAGACAACGCTATCTTATCTTATCTTATCTTATCTTATCTTATAAAAATAATAAAATACGGAGCCTGCAATGTACGTCATTTCTTAGAATAACCTTTTGACATATTATTTTCATATTTATTTGTGATTACTTATCATTCACATTATTCACATCAACATCATTTTACAAATATCATTGTATTAAATTCATAGTTTATTTAAAATCATCATACACATTGTTAATTTATGTACAACTGAGTTTGTATGGTGAGTTTCTTAAGCTGAACTTCGGAACTAGTATAATCATCAAGAAAAAGATAACAAAATTATTCTTTCAAAAGCAAAATAATTCTAATTAAAATTATACTTAATTACCTAGACTTTGTAAATATCTAATAATAAGTCCTCAAAGTCTTGGTATATGTCAAACATCCGAAACATGTCAAACACCCGAAACATGTCAAACATACGAAACATGTCAAACATACGAAACATCCGAAACATGCAAAACGTTTTACCAACAAACAAACGCTTCCTTTTTCCCTGCTTATATTTCTGTGTTGATCCTTGGTTTATTATTTAGATAGATTTGAAGGAAATCTTTGTATTCAAACTTCTACCTTGAGGCTACATCCAGACATGGGAAAAACTTAGTGTCAACACGAGCCCAAACTATATCAACACCTACAGTTCTTTTTGATACATCAGCTGCGTGGAAAGTAGGAACTGCTGTGTGAGCAACATCGTAATGCCCAGGCGACTGAAGGAAGCTACAGTAAATTAGTAATAGTAGGTTTTAATTCCCTTAGTACCATTGCATTGTTTTCCCAAAATTATAGAAGATACCATTGTACCTGGATCTTTGGAGAGGTTTTACTGTTATGTACTGTTGACACTAGGTCGTTAGTTGGCAGCTTGAAACAGCTGATACATTTAAAAAGATGTTATTGTGTTATATACTAATGCTCTCTGCTACCGTGACGACACTGTTGGGGCACACCAGTTCAACACGACTGGGTACTGGCTAGGTCTAGTAGCTCAAGGCTCTAGATATCTTTAGGATGTCGTCATTTCGTGTATGTTACCTGCTTGAAAGATTTTTAAAATCTTTCCTGAGTATATCTCATTATAATTAGGAAAATAAGCATTTGTCCCTCAAAATACACATTTCCATTTTGGCTCTGTAAGAGTCGTCCTTTGGGCTACCATCGATCTGTATTGAAGTACTGTAGCGACACTCGGAAGTGTGTCGGTAGTCTGTACTAATGGTTAGGTCGAAAAGAACTTGTAGAACGTATGACTCCCTGTGACTTAACAACTCAAGTCCATGTCTCACTGTGTATTTAATAACTGTACATAAATAATTCATCTGCTATTACCAACTTTAACTAAGTGCCTAGGTTTACTACAATATTCGTTGTGTAGAGCTTGAAATAGACTATAACAAACTTCTGGTTTAAACAAACACTTTAGTGTTTTATTAGAGGACTCTGTTCATGTGGGAGTCGAACAATTAGTGAGGTTGTGACTGAGCGTCGCATGAGGTTTGCGGGACATGTTCTACGACAAAATGAGCTACGCATACCAAGAGTTGCGATGACATGGAGGCCAATACGAGGAAAGCGCAAACAGGGACGTCCTCGTATTACTTGGCGCCACACCTTCATGGAGGACCTCAGAACAGTGGACACCATGTGGGAGGAGGCTCCAGAAATTGCCAAAGACAGATATTTATGGAGACAGCTCGCCGCCCAATGCTCCGAAAGGCTCGGGAGGACCTAAGTCTAAGTCTGAGTCTGTTCATGTGTATATTTCTGTAAGAGTTGAAATTAAATTAGACAAGAAAACTATAAACTATACTTTTAAAAAAAAAGCTCACATTAAGTGTACCTTGTATCAATTAGTTTGGATCAGTCATGGGATTACATTTGTAATAGACCTTGACTAACAATGACAAATCTGTGCGCTTAGATTTTTTTTTTTACCTACTGTTTTTGTTTACCGCTAATTTCATGCGTTTAGCTTTCTCGCTACTCTCTATTCATATCACTGCGAGCTGGGAGAGGGGTCAGGGGAGAAACAAGAGGGGGATATCTGGGTGAATGTTAGAGGGATTGCTTTTTTTTCAATGAAGTAGAGGAAGATCAGAACTAGATCTTACGAGCTCTAAATCGGACGTCTAAAATTAGTTCTAGATCAGGGGTTCTCAACCTGTGGACCATCGGAAATTTTGGTTTCTCGTCTATTTTTCGTTGGAAGTTGTTTTTTGTTTTTTTTTGTCATGCGATTTCTTAAGTGTTGTAACAAGCACATGTTTAAACTTTTATTTTGTAATTTAAGCACAAATTTATTTTACACTAAGTAAAATTAGATACTGCTTTGCTATATAAATACATCATGGATGTCAGATATATATACATTTTAAATTTGATTGTGATCTTATAACATTAGCAAAATCATATTTAGGCTCCACCTACGCCTATGAACGAGATAAATTTTACGGTTGGGGGTCGCCGCTTAGTGGAGAATCGTATTGGGGGTCGCCGAGCTAAAAATGTTGAGAACCGCTGTTCTAGATCTAGATGTCCATATCATGAAAGTACCTAAGAAATAAAGGCACAAGTTTGTAGTGCCGGCTAGACCAAAGATCAACATCGTTCCATCACGGTGTGAAATTAAAAAAAAAAATATTTTATTATAAAAAAAGTTTTAAAATGGGGGTTTTGTCATTTTTTTTTTTTAAAGTATTTAAATGTTTTTTTTCTTGTTTAGTTTTTAAAATGTATTCTAAAATGCTTTGATATAACTCCGCCACCTGCCGTTCCCAAGCACGGGTGAGAAAGAAGGAGGGTTTGGCGTGTGGAGCTAGCGACCCCACCCTGTAAAACCTCAATTGCCACAGAAACGGCAAACTTGAAACCTAAAGATAATTATCTTTGTGGGGAGGATATAAGTTTATTATAAGTCTTATTTAGAAATCTTGAACTAATCAGGCTAGAATCAATTTGGTCTGAGTAAGTGTATATTCAAAAATTTGATAGTCTTTTTATGTACTGATTTTACTCATATAATATTTAGAAAAATTCTTGACATTAGGTATAAATTCAGACACCCTCAATCCTTGGGTCGCGACTCCCTTGGGGGTCGATTGACGATTAGCCAGGGGTCGCCTAAGACCATCGAAAATATAGATTGATTACTCTTCTATTGCTGTGTGTGTGTGTTGGGGGGAGGGAGGTCGCGGCAGAGTGGTGGAATGTAGAAACGGGTCGCCGAGCATAAAAGGTTGAGAACCGCTGCTATATAGCATAGACAGACAATACCATCTTTAATTTGACTCCATTAAATGAAATTAATGTTTGGTTTTAGAAAGTATAACTTGTGTTATATAAAAAAAGAGCATGCATCCTCCTATAATTCTCTTTCAAAAGTAAAACGTTTTCTGATTACAAACAAAAGGTTATTGAAGTTTAATCATAAACAGGGTAGAATGAACAAATGTGACAAATGTGACAATTCTGTCAGAACGTGGAGAATAATTACGGAGAAAAAGAGAGAATGGCACCTCCTGTAACACTGTCCTGATAAAGGTAATCGAGTGTTTTTATTAAAAACTGGCTTTAATTATTTGGATATTTCCTCTGACATACAGCAGTGTAGCTTTCTGAGGTGGCAGTGCGTGTTGGCTGGAACAAAAGTACGACCCGTCAATGTAAATGTGATAGCCGTCTTTAGACACCAGTATATCCACTTGGTGGGTGGAGTTCTTTACAATGCTTCTTAAGATCGGGTAAGTTACAATTGTATTCCCAGGTATTGAGCTGTTCACGTAACCCACTTTAATAACCTTGACATCAACACCAAATGTTAATGGAATCAGTGGAGAAGTACCATATTGTAAAATTATCGAAAACTCCGGCTCGCTGTGTGGCAGAAGGTAGAGAAACAGGTGAATCTGAGAGAAAAAAAAAATTATATTTCTTTATTAATTTCATGGTGGTCGAGTGGTACGCGAATAGATTACGAACCGAGAAGATTCCGAGTTCGAATCTCCGCGAAGACTTGGACTTTTAATTTTGGAATTGGGCGCCCCTGAGTCCACCCAACTCTAATGAGTACCTGCTATTACCTGATTTTAAGTTTCAATATCACTGCCTGGTATGGCAATCTGAGCATTAAAAATAAGAATAAACTTTATAGAATCCTAAGTGCTGCTGGTAAAATCATTGGCAAAAAACAAACCCCATTTGGGCAGTTGTTTGAGACAAACATCTATAAAAAAGCTTACAAGATCCTCGAAATAAAGAATCACCCTTTGTGTCAGGATTTTGTGATTTTACCATCACAAAAAAGATACAAGACACCGATGGCAAAGACAAACCGACACAAGCACTCTTTTGTTCCCCTGGCAATCAGATCATTAAATAAGAACAATCTGGTATACACTTTGTCACATGTAAATTATAAGTGAGTCTGGTGTGAATATACACTTTAGTTTCTTATAGTTATAATGTTTTTTGTTTGGTGTAATGCACAAATTGTAAGACAAATTTCCATACGGACAATAAAGATTATTATTATTATTATTATTAGTTCAGAAAGTAAAGCGGTTTTGTCGTTGTGCTGCCATATATATATGTACTGTTTCTTGTTTAAAATAATGTAAGAAAAAAAAAGCCCAATAGAGACGCCAATAGGCAAAAAAACTACTTTTTAAGAACCAAGTACAATTATAATACAGAAGAATTGTCATGGAAGGCTTTACCTCAAAAAGACTCTAACAGACTCAAGTACCACCTCAATGATGTTAGAGTCCTCTTTGTCCTCTTATATCTCAATGAAACCTTCAAAATCTGTTATAAGAAGGATCTTCTCTTTCTTGGTATCCATTTTTCATGTCCGAGGGATCAGATTAGTAATCCTATATCTTAGATGCACCACGCAGTAGTTTCGAGATGTAATAAAAGTAAGAAAAAAAACGTAAAGATGATGTTAAGTTCATCAGTTTCTGTGGCCTACGGTTAACGAGGGTGTCATGTGGCCAGCACAACGACCAACCGCCTTTACTTTTCCCCAACTAATTATAATTGTCATGTCTAATAATGTTTCAAGTTTTTCACGCCACTTAATTAACGTATTATAAACCTAATGAAACAAAATATTTTTTTATTTGAAGTACATACCAAAGACCCTATAGCTAATGCAGGCACTGGTTGACTCAAGCTCGAAATTAGGTGAACATTGGTATTAATATATTGGTAAGGCCAAGTGTAGTTATGAATAGTGTTGAAAGTTAAGTTCTGAATGCGATCTCTTTGGCACAGTGAGCACAACTTTGTCTTGGTATTGTATTCAAAAGCTGCGCAATTTTCATTAGGTTTGCACGTCATTGCGCATGACAACTTTGAACTTCCGGTGGCCGTTGAACTCGTCTGACTGCAGCCTACAGGAAGTAGACCCACTTTGTCAAGAAACATTTTAGAACAAGCCGCTTTACTACTGGTACATACCGCAGCGCAAGAATACATAAGCAAAATGTGCAAAAATAGTTTATAGAGCATTGTTAACTATCTAGGAATGAAATGTTGTTATTATTCAAAAACTTAAGCACCACATTTAGTCCTGGAATTATGCTTTTTTCACGATTTTAGCGTGGCGTCATTTAGAGACACTATAACATGCTGCAAAGAAATATAGTCCATAAAATGATTTCTCGTTTGTGAATGGAAGTAGAAAATTTAGAATTGGAATAACGTCGTTAGAATTTGTAATCTAGATAGTCGTGAGAAGCACTGTTCAAACGTCTAAATAAAGCTATAGTCCTAAATCTAGTTACCATTGATTGCAACGTAATATGTATACTAATATATATTATTATTTCACAGTAAATGATTTAAAATGTATCGTTTAAATATTAGCTGGACAACAGTTTATGTAATATGATTTAATCTGAATAACTTGTCATCATGAAGATGAAAAGTCGCTGATTGATTAGTTTGTTGTTTGTTTTTTTTTCATTCAGATAAGACATTTTTTCCCATTGACCTGATGCTGAGAAAGTAGGTCAAAGGTCAGACTGATTATTCTAATTTTCATAAACACAGAGGCAAACAAAATGACCGACCAAAAAAAAAAATACAACACTGGGCTTAGATTGATGCGTCCGGTTGTTTTATTGGTCAATGTTCCCTGAAAGATAAATGGATTTAAGTCAAAGTAGATACTTAGATATCAAGGCTTACACATCAAATACGTTGTACACGATTATCATTGATTTTTTTTACTGCTTCTATAAGCGTGATTATACTGTCTGAGTTTAATCCTTTTTTTAGCTCTTTGATAAGACCATTGTTTTTAAGATATACATCAAAAAATGAGCTAATGTACGTATTTGTATATTTTTTCGTTTTCGGTTTTGCTTCAATAACGCTTCTTTTTTTACAATTGCTCTTATTAGCTTGCAAACTCTTCACGGGTGGAACCTGAAACCTGGCTGGGTGGACCCGGTTCTCGAAAACGGCTCTAACGTTTTCCTAGAAATTTAACTGCTGGTGTATACGTTGGGAAACGAATTACTAACCATTGGCCACACTGGGAAAACTATGGTTTTACCGTTATAATTTTTGAAATATAATTATTTTAAAATTAAATTTGGCTGACATAGACATAAAATCATCTGTCAAATTTGAGAAAAGACTAAATATGGCTTAACAAAAATGGCTAAAAAGGATTTAGCTATAGAGATAGGGTCTCAAACAAGAAAATCCTATGCCAAAATGGGACTCAACAACTTAGTGAGGTTGTGATAGAGCGTAGCATAAGATTTCTTGGACATGTTCTCCAACAAAATGAACTACGCACACCAAGAGTTGCGATGACATGGAGGCCAGTACGAGCAAAGCGCAAACAGGACGTCTTCGTATAATTAGGCGCCACATTTTCAAGGAGGACCTCAGAACACCAGATGGGTAGAGGCTTCAGACATTACCAGTGACAGATGTTTGTGGAAATAGCTTGCGCCCAAAGCGCTGAACGGTGCGTGTGTATCTAACTCTTACGCATTATGTAGAAATTTTAAACTACAAATGCTAGAATCAATTTGGGACAATTTATTCATATAATTTGGGCCCATTAAAGTCTGTCGCCTGTAAGCTCAAGAATCAGTATTAATAATCACTATTATTAACTGCAATATTAATGAAGTAAAAGGTCCACATTTACTAATTGTATGCGATTTCATATTTCGAAACTAACGCCTTTAAACTGTGATATGTGGACTAAAATGTGTATGTTTTAAAAAAAGGTTAAACATCTCATCAATAATATTTTTATTCATTATGGAAATGCAAAATGTATTGGATAACGTGAACATAAAGGTAGTAGCACAGGAAAGCATGGGCCTCCTGTAAGGCTCTGGTAAGAAACTCTGTTGTTGAACCTAGTGCCTCATAGCTCCCTTGCAGTTCAAGTAACCCTTCAGTTGTCTCCCCTGCATTAAAAAATTCCAGTATGTCAATTGTAACGAAGTTCTTTAAATCTATGGAGCCGAAATAACTGTACATTTTGATAGCTAGCATTCGAAATTTATCGTCATGGATACTCAGTATTTTAGAGGGATGGTTAGGCATATAAATGTTGGCCATTTAAAGATTTATGCAATTCACTACATACAGTGAACTTGTTAAAGAAAATGTGTTAATTTTTTGAAAAGTGTACACTTATTTTGAAAAAATGTTAGTGGTGTCTGAACATATGGTGCTCCAGATACCGAAAAATATTGTTTTGAATATCAACAGAATGAGTCACCAAAAGTCATCTCAACTCAATATGTCATTCATCGTCCAATATTAAAAACGAGGACAATGTTTGACTAGAATTACAAAAAAGCAATAAAACAGGTCCACTGCAAGGATCAAGTGCAGTTGATAATTTTGTGACAGAACATTTGCTAACACATTAAACTTTCCAAACTTCACACTCCATTTGCACTTGCCAGAACTCCAATGAAAGTCAAAGTTGAACATGTTGAGGAGACAGAAATAGTTTATTGAACTCATTAATACAGATGCAGCGAAAAAGGTCTCTATAATTACACCAATCTGAATCAAGCGTTTGCAGTCATGTCCCGATTTGTCTGTGTTGCACCTTCAATTAGCACTAATACATTATTTGCATAACAGCCTGTTCATTATCAAGTTTCAATACAGAAAATCGTCACACGTGTATGAAATGTGGATAATGCGAAAAAGAAATAGAAAGGTTCATGAAGAAAGTATTTAATTTATTTTTAATTGGATGATAATAAAAATCATATTAATCAAGACTATGATATTTTGTAACATATTGTTTCATGATTAAACATAAAGCTTTGGCAATGCTAAACAGATATTAACATTAAGTCTAAAACTATAATTTTGTAACATTAGCGAAAGCATTGTTATTTATACTAAAGAAAGAAAATAATTGACATTTGCGAAGGGGGTCGATGCATAGTGAGGAGAGGAAAAAAAAGGGGGTCGCCGAGCTGAAAAGGTTGAGAACCGCTGATCTACATCGACCACCTACAGACAATGGTTATTCTTGCCCTGGGTGTGGCAAAATATGTAGGTCACAGCTGGGGCTTCGCAGCCACGGGAAATACTGCTTTCTTCACTTAACTTCGGGCTCGAAGACAAGCCTTATTAATATTATGGATGTATGTATGCATGACCCACAGGCAAATCTAAACCGTTTGACCAATATAGATAAAACTTGGTATAAATGTTTCTTAGATCATGGCGGAGACAGTAGTGTATGTTTAATGTCCCTCCCATAACCGGAGGACCCTACAATAAAAATAAAATTAGGGTAAACCCGTTTTCACATGATTTTAGATTGATATGAATATGTCGGCTAAACGGGTAAAATCGCAGGCAGTGGGTCATAGCCGGTTTATCAGAGTTACAACGAGTAAAATAAAGGCTCTTACAGAAGGTCATCAACTACATAAAGGAGGATTTTTAAAAAACCTATATTGTATGCTACTTGTTGCAATGTCATGTGATTTATTTATGCGAGAGAGTCTCATCAAAAGGGATTCAATATATATATATAATTATAAGCTTGGACTTACAACATGGGTCTTTGCTGAACGGGCGTGCATTGTCACTCGTCACGGTTGACCGCTCGTCTAGCGCTGGCCTGGGCGACTTGCGTGGTCTAAAAACACACAGAGCACTACCCCCATCTGTCTCACCACCAGGTTTATAACAATATACTGCATGTAGTCTAGTCTGTGGCTCTCAGCACTTGCCTATAAAAAATGAACGCTACGAGCACCTTTTCTTCTTATCTTCTTATCTAATATAATACAGACGTTACTTCAAAAAAGAAGATGATTTCGTCCTACGCGTCATGCATTTAGTCATGCATATTAACCAATAACTCAAATTTAAGTCACTGATTTGTCTGGCTAGCTCAAGCGACCCATTCCATGCTCTAATAGCACTAGGGAAGAAGGAGTATTTGTACAAATTTGTCCTAGCATATGGGACGAGGAATGTGCCTTTATCTTTGTGTCTTTCAGAGTATTTTATTACATTTTGTTTTTGTATTTGAAGATTATGGTTCAGTGTTTTATGTATAATTGCTACTTTACTTTTGAGTCTTCTATCCTGAAGACTTTCTAAATTTAGTGATTTTACTAAAGGTGTTACTCTAGTCAAATGTGAATATTCGTTTGTTATGAATCTCACTGCTCTATTTTGTGTCTGTTCCAGTTTCTTACTGTTTTCTTGAGTTGAGGGGTCCCACACGGTGGATGCATATTCTATTATTGTTTATATTATTATTTATTATACTATTTAAAATGTAAGCAGATACTAACATATAATATTCTCACTAAACAAAAAGTTTAAGGATTTGAATTCTTCCAGTAATCAATATTCTGTTGAATGTATCATACGGCGTCGTGTTTTCAAAGTAACATAGGACATAATGGTCCAAGTAAAACAGATAGCCGTGTTCAGTGACTAGAATATGTAAATGATGTGTTGTGTTACTTAGTAGAGTGCCAGGGGTTAAAGTTAATTTTGTGGTTTTCCAAGACAGGATATGGTTTTTAGATGTCATGACGATATCCTGGTCTTGCACTCTCACATTAAGCAGGGAGTCATTTTTTTTATCGTTTGAGAACTCCATGTAAAAGTCTGGCCACAAGAAAGGGACAAAATAAACAGACAGTTGGATCTGAAAAGAAAACAATTTATTTCATTATTAGTAACAAAAAAATTTGTAAAGTTACAACTTTGTTATTTAAACACAAAGTAAGAACTAATTGTACTGATTTTAATTGCAATCCATCCATCCATCCCAGTAGCGCGACAGCCTATGGAGGGCTTTGGCCTTGTTCCACACATCCCTCGATTCAGATCTCTTCTGGGCCTTTCATCTGTAAGTCTGAACCCCCAAGTTGTTGTAGATCTGATTTTAATCACAATTCCTCTATTCAAGTCATTAAGTACTTTAAATGTTTTTCCTGTTACTTACTAAATTATTAAATTAAGTATAAAAGACGCAGTTGATTGAACAGAATTTACTAACGATGTCCTGCTTTCAGAACAAAAATACACCCCTAATCAGCAAAAATAAAAAAATTAAACATAATACATAAATAAAAATAAAAAATAATATTAATTCCTACTTTCATATAAGCTGAATTAGTCCCCTTTATAGGTCACCGCTCTAAATTGAAGCAACTATAACATTTTTCTATAGTCATAAGTACCTAACCAGCTGAGTGGTTAGCACGTTGACCCGAGGTGGCGTGAGCCACGAGCTTAAAGTCAGGTCGTTCCACACCCGACACCCCCAATTTTTTTTTTCGCAAATGCTTTTATAAACCAATTACGGTCAAATCCACCCCAGATGTCCCTTTCTTTCTCCCCCCCCTCCCCCATTTTCCCATTTGGTCCAGATATGTGCTAGGATCACAGCGTAGTGAGAAAGCTACAAGAATGCAATAGAGCTAAAAAAAAAACAACAGCTATTAAAAATATTATTAATCGCGCAGATTTACTGATGTCGGTCTACGTCTATTGCTAATGTAATGACATGACTGATCCATACTTATTGATACAATTACACTTCAGATAAGCTTTTTTAATGTATTTTTTTTTTATGTTTGTCTTGTCTTATTGGACTGAGTTTGAAACCCTAAAATCATGGAAAAAATTGACTACACCATGTTTCTTCAATGTTCAAATCAAGATACAGACGCACCTCCAAACTCTCGTATGGCATGTAAATTGGGCAGGCAATAATAATAATATTATTGCCTGCCAATTTACAAGCCTGGAACACATGAGCCAAACTTTGTTTTACAGAAGAAATAGCGAAAGTGTTCCTCAATGTTATTGGTGAGTACAATAGGTTTTTAAGAAGTAATTTGATTTGTTTTTTTCAATATTTATTTCTTTATTTTTCTATTTCATTTGGGGCCACCAAATGCACCTCGCCTAAAGCCTCTAATTATCTAAGTCCGGCCCTGATGTGGGAGAGTGTTTGACACTTAACAAACACTCCTGGCGTACACCGGAATTTGAACTCGAGTCCATAATCTAAGCGGTTTGTATCACTCAGGGTTGTATATTATTACAAACAATACAAACACTAATCTTATTACACTACTTCCAGACATTGTATATTAATAAATAAAACTGTATTGTAGTTATGTGAAATCATGTTCTACGAAATGAACCATAGTCATTCTATGCTGGACTTTTTCTGCCACCATTTTATGGACCTTTGCTGTCACCTTTTTCTGGGCCATTGCTGTATCATTCTATTGGACTTCTGCTGTCATCATTTTCTGGACCCTTGCTGTCAGAATTTTATGGATCTTCCCTGCAGCCTACTTCGCGATCATACCGAAAATCCTGGAATATGACTTTGATATGATTTTTTAAAATGAAATTTTCCTTGTGTTATTATTAATTTAGAACAATGTTTTGTGTGTCTTCTTTTTAATTAAAGAAAAGGAAAAAAAAAAAAAAAAAAAAAAAAAAAAAAGCCCCAATAAGGAGGCCAAGAAAAGAGGCAAAAGCCCAAGGATTCCTAGGATGTACTAAGCTCGACAACTGAAGTCTAAAGCTAAAAAGCTGAGGTATCCTTGAAAAAAAAAATAAAAAAAAATAGTCATTCTATGACAAAAGTTGGCCAACAACTTCTACAAAATTGTTATTATGTTTTTACATACCACTGCCCCAATTTTGATTCCTGCTGGAATAGAAATTTCACGAATACAATTTTTATAATACGTAGACAGCACATAGTCCTCCATAACTGTATATGGCCAGGAATAGACTCTATTAGAAGTGAATGTTATATTCCTTATTACGTCCCCTGGACATAAAGAGCACTGGTTAGACTCGTCCGAAAACTTAAAACTGCACAATTTTCAGCGAGCATGCAAGACACTGCGCATGACAGCTTGGTGGTCCGCCACATTGTGGTCTCTGTGCAGCCCACAGGCGCAAAGTCAGTTATATCAATAAAAGATTTATAGTATGTTTTCCCAACGCAGCTACATGTAAAACTTATTGTTAACAAGAAAACAAGGGAAATAATTAATAGTTTATAGCTCATTTTTAGATCTTTAAAACGTGACAACTACAAAATGAAACTGAGTTGGGGGTTTTTTAGGCTCTTATTTGTTAATGTTGACTGACGTCCAAATTAGTCATTTTTTGTAAAATTATAATCTATTTCTTAAATTTGAAACTATTTTATTGAATCAATATTATTCTGCACTCGCAAAATTGTTGTTGTTTTTTTTTCATGCAAAAATTAACTCTTACACTGCTGAGCAGTTTTACAAGTGGTGGATACGAACTTGTATTACAATTATGATGTTTAGAGGCTAAACTACCACACGCGTTTTACGGTTAAGCATTACACAGATTTAATTAAAAACGCTAAAGACATAGAGTACATCCATAATTGATCACGATTCATAACGACAGCGTAGGGACTCTACAGTTGTAGAGATTTATATAGAGATATTTCACAGTTATGTTAACATAATTTCTCAGTTTTATATCTTGGATCAAACTATCAAACAATTGACTCGTGGGTTTCCGTATTTGATTCATGTTTTGAATCTTTTTATCAGTTGTTTTTATCCAACTGAAGCAATCCTAATTAAATCAAAGCTACCGCTTTCAGGTACTTTGATGGAGATTAGGCTTCTGTGTGCTAGGCTTTTGCTGTTGGATTGTAAATACCTTTTTAAAATATAGGCTACTATGGAAAAAAAAAGTTTGTCATTCTTAGTTGCTGTACTTTGCTATATAAATTAAATAAAAATAAATTATTAAATCTATAAAATATAATAATGTATTTTATATTTGAATGGACGTAAAAATACATAGCCTATTTACTATACAAATAGTTTACACCAGCGGCGGAATAGCTATGAAGACATTAGGGGCAAAAGCTCTGTGGGCAGAAGGAACCTAGTCATTCGAGTCGCAGCCAAATGTGCATTGTGTTTTTTTATGTTATTATTGCTAATATGTTAGAAACGAATTAATATCCATTCGTTGTATTTCCAAATTAGTTTTTCTTAAATTATGACATAGTGGTATGGCGATGTCAATAATGGTAGAGGCTTTTTCTTTTTTATCAATGAGCATCAGATCAGAGCGATTAAAATCTACCGTTTTGTCTGTCAAACTAGGCCTATCCAGCAGATAATCAGTAGACTCGAGACCTTCTTGTAATAAGAAGGAGTATCCTTACCGATCAAATTATGTGTAAAAGCCAAATGTTGTTGTATTAACTTTGCAACTTGGTTATGGCAACCTAGGTAGGCAGATTCTGATAAGGCTGAACAACCTGCCATTAAGTGTTCAATAGACGCACCTACATTTCCACATTTTCAGCATTTGTCAACAATATTGAATTTTAGGATATGCTCGTCGTAATTTTTTGTCCAATTATTATTATTATTATTATTATTATTATTAATATGTTATAAACGAACCAGTATTCATTCTCTGTCACTGCCAGGATCAAGTTTTGTTAAAGATAAACGCCATATTTTAAAAAAAAAAATACAATTATTTCATATGCATATTTTAGAAACCTAAAATGTAAATGGTTAGGGTTTACGCGATGTAGTCAATGCGGAAATACTGTTGTATATTACAAGTACTCTCTAAGCAGACACTTTTAAAGACAACGAAAGTGTTGCCAACTCTGAGATTTACA
The DNA here is from genome assembly GCA_036873155.1 of Biomphalaria sudanica. Taxonomy (NCBI): domain Eukaryota; kingdom Metazoa; phylum Mollusca; class Gastropoda; family Planorbidae; genus Biomphalaria; species Biomphalaria sudanica. The sequence continues at coordinate 843,252 of JAZGLO010000707.1, read as the reverse complement.
GTATTGACGGTAAAAATATGAAAACAAAAGTATGTAGAAAAAAAAACAAAAAAAAAACAAAAAAAAAAACAAAAACAAAAAACAAAAAAAAAACAAACGTAAGTTATTGCCTCGTCGAAATATGATTTTTTTTTTATTTTGTGTGTGTGTGTAGGGGGGGGGGCTCTTGTGGAGTTCAATGAACAGTAGCCTCGCCTACCCTCACTTAAATCCGGCCTTGGTCATTGGTCTCTAAATCCTTTAGTTTCCAAGCACTGCTAGCACCGATGCTTCTTGTTCAAAGTCCAAGATCTATTCTCTTCTTGTGTACGCCTTTTCAGCAACGTCAAGGCGAGGTGGCAGAGCGTAAAGCTTGGCCCTCCAAACAGGATCCCGGGTTCGAATCTCGGCGAAGACTGAGAAATTAAATCTCGGGAACTCTAGGCGCCTCTGAGTCCACCGAGCTTAAATGGGTGAGGGACATTAGTTTTGGAATAGGTAAAGGCTGTTGGTCATGCTACCCTCATTAACCGTAGGCCACAGAAAGAGACCAGCTTTTACATCATCTGTCCTATAGATAGCAAAATCTTAAAGGGGACCTTTTGTTTAATTAATGTATTATGCACAAACCTATATATTCTCTAAAGTAAATACTAAATCTATACTAAATAAACAAATAACAAATAGTAATAGCCTAAGGGTGGCAACTCTGCATGCAATGGCATCTATTCACGTAGCATGACAAATACATAGAACGTCTGCCTTAAGCACAGCCTCTTCATCAGCTCTAGACTTGGAAGGAACTCTGTTATCTACTCTCAAATGTCAACAACCTCCTCAGTCTAGTGTCTAACAGTGCGCACTTTCTGCACTAACTTGGATTGCTGTGAGCATGGCGGGGTTAAAACAATATACACGTTTACCGATTCTAGAAGTTTGAACATTAAGTACTTTCCTTTTTCAAGTGTTCTATTCTTTTAGTAATATCAAATAATTTCAAAATTAGGTTAAGAAGTTACTTCATTTAAAAGAGTTGCAAGTTACTGTTACCTTGCAACTTAGTTACCAACCAACTCGTTACGTAAACCAACCAATGAATGACTTCAGCTCTACAAAAGTTCTCAAAGTTAACAAATTCTGAGATGTGTAGCTTAGTGTAAAAAAAAAAAAAACGTTTGGCTGCCTATTACATGTCTGGAGTTCGAATCGGCTCGAGCTGAGATGTGTTTGCTGAGCGCCTAAAGGCAGCCCGGAAAACTTCTCCCAGATAGTCCAGTCATCATGGGTCCACAAAGATGGTTGGATCAGAATGCACTGACCACCCTTATTACATAACGCTAACAGAATAGGCAAAAGTAATTTTTAAAAAAATTTAAAGATTTAACAATGTATATCCAATGTATGGAACACGATTTCTAGACTGTATAGCAGTATAATACAAAGGGCCAATTAAGGGCCCTAGGCGAAGTGAAATAAGTGGCCCCAATAGTAAAAGGGAAAAAAACTAAAATTTCAAATTTTATTAAAAACTCGAACAATAACATTGAGAACAAGTCTCACTTTTTCTTTTCACAAAAAATGTTATTTTGAGACCTTTGCGAAGCATACCACAATCAGGGGCCCAATGCAGCTTCCTAATTTGCTTTTGCCTAAGGCCAGTCCTGATCGATTACAACGCCTACGCTGCCCCTTGTTTGGCTTGTTTACGCTAGTCTTTTGAACAATTTTCACATTTTATTAATAAAGAATATTGATAAAAATTTATAAAAAAGGGTAGATAATTACGTCTACTCATAGACATATTATTTACAAGGGCTCCTTCCTTATCTCCCCTGGTGCTAGGAAAGCCAACGTCTTGACAGAGTTAAAGTCGCTGATTAACATGAAAGACTAGACTGACAAAGGAACTAGCGTTGGGCGTTATCATCTTCTATTTTGAAATAACGTCTGTAATTTATACGATCAGAAAATAATTAACTCTTTCTCTCCGTAATTATTTACCACATTCTGGTGGAATCAACGCTGATATCGTCAGTTAGGAGAGAAAGAGTTAAGCTATACTAAGTGATCAGTTTCTCTGACTGCTTCGAGAATCTCGCAGCATATTTTAGAAGATACATGTGAACAAAATAACTTCAATGAATTTTTCCCAGCGTATGGATTAGGAACTGTGTTGAAAAGACATATGATACAAAACTAATCGCGTTGAAACAGCTCATTAGTAGCTTAAAGTTACTGAGCTAATTATATTGCTATATTGTACTTGATCATTATATAGAATCTTTATTGACTCCATATTAGACTACAGTGCGTTTTTTCTTGTCTCTCTAGATCTACACAGGTCAGTGCTATAATATACGTTCTATATAATGAGTCTCTCAGCACTTGTCTATAAATTTAATTAATTATGTGAGCTCCTTTTAAAATTTAGACCAATGAAAAAAAAATATTTTCCCTAAACGAAAAGTTTAAGGATTTGTATTTTTCCAAAAATAAATATTCTGTTGAATGTATCGTAAGTCATCGTGTAACACAGGAAAGACTGGTCCAAGTAAAACAGAGAGCCTTGTTGAGTCACTAGTATATGAAAATGATGTGTTGTGTTACTTTGAAGAGTGCCAGGGGTTAAAGTCAACTTTGTGGTTTCCCAAGTCGTAGAAGAGTTTTGAGATGTTAAGATGACTTCCTGGTCTTGCACTCTCACACTGAGCAGGGAGTCATTTTCTTTATCGTTTGAGAACTCCATGGAAACCTCTGGCGACAAGAAAGGGGAAAAATAAACAGACAGTTGGATCTGAAAGTAAAACAAAGAAAAATGTATTAATACTTAAAAGAAAAAAAACATAATAATAAGGCTTGTCTTCAAGTCCGAAGATCAGTGAGGAACGCAGTATTTCCGGTGGCTAAACAGCCCCAACTGTGGCCTACATATTTTGCGACATGCAGAGCAAGCATAACCACTGTCCGCAGGTGGTCGACTTAGGTTTTCTTTTCTACATCTAAACTACAATGATAGAACATCGGTTTTGAAAGGACTATCGCTTTTAGGAATTTTCGAATTCACCGTTATTCTTATTAGTGATTTTAATAAATTAATGTTCAGGAAAATTTTGCGCATCGTCTTCTAAGTCTAGATCTAAAGGCCTATCATTGGAATATTATAAAGTGTAGCAGATCTATACCGATGCCTAAGACGGATCTTTAAAATAAGGTGGCAAGATAAGATAACCAATGAGGAAGTGCTACAAAGAGCAGGGTGCCAGGACATCCGCTCTGTTATCAGCAGCAGACGCCTTGCCTGGCTTGGCCACGTTCGTAGAATGCCAGTAGGTCGACTTCCACAGGACATCCTGTTTGGAGATCTTATAGAAGGCAGGAGAGCCGCTGGTCGCCCACTTTTACATTATACGGATGTATGCAAACGCGACATGAGGCTCTTTAAAATCGACACTGGCAATTGGGAAGATGTGGCACTGGACAGATCCACAAGGAGAGAGCATAAAGGAAAGGTCTCGGATTGCAGATGTCATACACAACGGAAGCAGAAAGAAAAGTGAGAATGCAACGGCGCCTGGTGATTACATATGCCCAACCTGCGATTGCAGCTGTGTATCAAGGATTGGTCTCTTTAGTCACACAAACAGACGTAAAATTCCACAGAGCAGAACTATACATATCGGAGGGGGGGGGAGAAGGGGAGCAATTATTATTATTATTTGTATTGTTTTTCGTTTTGTATTGTTTTTTTGTGTTTCTCGTGAAGTAATAACGACGCATAATAATACGCATTTGATGGAAGAAACTTTACTGGCAAATGTTCTTATGTCAGAATAAAATTAATTAATTAATCAGCCGAAAGATATTCTTACTTTATGTTCACTAATCCTAAGTATTAGGAAACAGTGATATATCTATATTATCATAAGACAAGCCTGGTTGACCGACAATAATATTCGTACCAAAATGTCAGAATCCCCAACAATCGCACACACAAAAATACAAAACACACACACACAGTGAAACACTAATGTATCCCAGAAGGCACACAAGGTTAATCCGTGTTTCCGTTTGTACCAGGAAAAAAAAGAAGAGGCAGGAAGAAAGCGACGGGAGGACAACACAAAAGAATGAACGGGCCTGCCCTTGAAGGAGGTTCTATCCAAGCCAAAGGTAGAGAGTAATGGAGAAAGACGATCGATTAATCCTGTATGGCCCCCCCCCCCCAATCAAATTAAGGCATAGGTAAAGGGGGAAGATGTTAGGTTTACGTATTACGTTGCGGTGCTGCCTCCATTTCGGTTTATTTGCTTTAGATACCACGGAAGCGCCTACCAAAGGTTAAAGGTGAATGTTCACTGTTCAGTAACTAGCTAGAGAGAGATGGTAACCAAGAAAACTATGAACAGTGAAAAGCATCGATCTCAGCCCTGGAAGCAAAAAGTTTGCTATAAGAAAAATGGCCAGCTCCTCTACCACCTTAACATGCGATATATGTCGACGGGAGTGTCTCTCCAAATTTGGGGCTCCACAGCCACATGAACAAGTGTGCGAGATGAGCCATGAACAATAAAGTAGGCCAACATACGTAACTAAATATGTCCCGATTTCCATACTTTAAACATCAAAATGGGGGTGAAAGTTTCTGTGGCGTATCTAAGCATCTGAAGATAACAAAAAATGGCTCCTATTAAAAATGTCCACACCTGTTCTACATCAATTCCATTTTTTTCAACCAAAGCCCAATAATTCATCCTTAACCATACGACTTCGATGCTGAATAGATAAAAATTCATATCACCTGCTAGATCAATGCATATTGATTAAATTTATACTTAAGATACATACTAATAATAGAAAAAATGTTTTCTCATGCAGAAGGAAAATTATTGATAAAAGAAAAAAAAATCATTCGACTGCGTCTCCAGGATGGTACATGCATGTTAAAGGGGACACCTTATACAATGAAGTGAACCATTAGTGTAGCTAGGGTTTATGATGCCCCCGATTCGCCAGCTTCACTGGGACATGGCTATCTATGTCTTTCATTATGTAGTATTAAGCATCCATAAACGATTTTGTCGCACTTATTTATGCATCAAATTTTAGTTCAAAAACAGGTGTGGAAAATTTTATTATTTTTTTTGATGATGAAAGTACTAATTAATAGTTTTGAGGGCTTGAACTAAAAACAGACGGTTCAGAAACCTGGTTCTCTACCAGCTAAACATCAGTTTTAAGCATATTTACATTGAGAAAATTATTGTTATTTTATGTCACATAACTTACCACAGACCCGATGCCAATTCCTTCTTGCACTGAAATTTCACGGATACTAGTTTTGTAATCTGTTGATAGTGCAGTGGTCTCCAGAAGTGTGTAAGGCCAGGAGTAAACTTTATCTGACTTGAAAGTCAGGTTCTGGATCGAGTCAGCGTGGCACAGGGAACAGAGACTGGACTCGTAAGAAAATTTAAAAATTGCACAGGTTTTGTTAGCCACGCATGAGATGGCACAAGCTATCTTCGAGCTTTCTGTGGTTGACCACATCGTGGTGTCGTTGCAGCCCACAGGCTCTAGGTCAGCCTGGTCAATAAATGTGGTGAAACTGGTGTGGTTGAAACCATCACTTAAACACCGTTCAGAATACACTAAAACACAAAAAACTACATTTGCAAAAGACATTTTTGCTATATTTGTCCTTATATCTTTTTTTTATTTTCTCTGTACTTTATATAAACAGTATACAAAAAATTAGCGGTGTATTTTAGAAACAGCTTCTGTACATTGTTCAAAAAAACATTTAATCTCAAATCACAAGTTTATAAAACATCTTACATCTTTTCTTTTTTTCAATTTGTTTAAAGCGCACACAATGTATATAAGCTCATTATTGTATTACAGAGGCATCTTATAAATACACGTCTATAACAATGACCTACATGCATAGAATATACAAACAATGCTTTGCGCTAGAGGACTCTAGAAAGAAAACATCTTCTTCAACTTTCGGAATCTATCACTGTCTCTACAGAACGAAATGGTGAACATTGAATAGTTTGTATTCTAGTTTTACGTTGTAAACTTTCTTTTCAAACTTTGAATATGTCATGAAATTCAAACAAACGTGTTTTCGATCACGCCTACAATTTCGATATCTTTTTAAAAATATATTTAAAAAAGAAAGATAGAGAAGCATTACAACTGATCTTTATAGTTTTAAGCTCCCCCTAGCAAAATAAATGTAGGCCACTGATAGAGCAGCTTAGTGTATCCCGGCATGCTTTTTTTTTATCAATTGATTAGCACAATAAAGAGATGCTGTAAGGACAATTAATTACATTATAAAAACGAACACATTTATATTGATCAAAACTGACAATAAATGTGCGGTGCTGGAGATTTAATGAGAATAGTTATCGTCAGCTAAACGGTCCAACAACAGCTCTCTAATGTGTCTCTTTTCCAAAACAAAGTATGGATTAGCCGATAATTTGTATCATTAATCAATGTCTATTACATAGAATGACTAGTACAAAAAATGTCTTGTCCACAGAATGTCTAGTACACAAAATGTCTTGTACACAGAATGTCTAGTACACAAAATGTCTTGTACACAGAATGTCTAGTACATAAAATGTCTCATACACTGTATGTCTTGCACACAAAATGTCTAGTTCACTACTAGTATCTTGTACACTGTGCGTCTAGTACACGCTAAGTTTGTACACAAACTGTCTGGTACAAACCTGTATATCTTGTACACTGAATGTCTAGTACACCCAATGCTGTGTACACAAAGTTTCTAATACAATTCTATATATATTGTACACTGTATTTTCAGTTCACCGTCTAAACCCTACGTCTTGTGCACAAAATGTCTAGTTCACTACTATATAACCTGTACACTTCATGCCTAGTACACTGCATGTCTAGTACACTGCATATCTAGTACACTGAATGTCTAATACACAAAATGTCAAGTACACTACTATATAGCATGTGCACTGTATGCATCGTACAAATCATATATAGTAAAAAATAAAATAAAACACCCAATGTCTAGTACACAAAATTTCTAAGTATTCTTTACACCAGTGTTTCCCAGCTTGTGTTTCGCGGAACCCTAGTGTTCCACGAAGTCTGACTAGGTGTTCCGCGAACTACAGTACTAAAATAATTAACTAATAGGCTATCAAGTGAATTAATCGCTCTAAAAAAAAATAAGCAAAGTGTTCGCTAAATATATATAATATGAGAAGTGTTCCGTTACGAACAGAATTTGGGAAACACTGGTTTATACCAAATCTTAAATGTGGATGTTTATCAAATTTAATATTGTTTCTTATAATGTTTGGTTTAACAAAAAGCTTTCATTTAAACAGAATAATGTCATTTCTAAACAAATCGCATTCTAGTAACAGCTCATACTGCCTTAATTGAAAATGTCTATCATTCGTGATACTCAACTTACGGTCCGCGGGCCATATCTGACCATATCTGGCCTTTGACGCGATGAAGTACGGACTATTAAAACCTGTGTCAAGGGTATATAAGGAATCAGAAGAAGTTTAAGTCCATATGTTGCAGCAATTTTTATTTGTTTCTCGGCGTTTCGACCAGTGAGTGGCGTGTAGGACATATACATGTATTCCTTTCTAAACAACGTAACATAACACTGGCCTACATTAATCACTTGCATAGATAAATCAGTGGCCGGATAAGTTACTGGGCTATAGAAATCGCTTGTCTGCATAAATAGCTGGCCTAGATAAATCACTGGCCTACATAAATCACTGACCTATATAAAAATTTGGCCTAGATAAATCACTGATCTAAATAAATCAATGGCCTAGATAAATTGCTTGCCTAGATACATTTTTCATAGATAAAGCCTTAGCCTAGATAAACAACTGACCTAGATAAATCAATTTGGCAACAAAAATCAATGTAAGCCACTTGTGTTGATTAACCCCTGCTGTTAATAAATAACTAGTTTTGATTTATCACTGGCGTAAATAAATCACTGGCCTAGTTAAATCACTTGTCTATATAAAAAGCTGGTGTTGATAAAACTTGGTGTTTATAAATTTCTGGTCTAGATAATCACAGGTCTAGATATATTACTAGAGTTGATAAATCACTGGTATTGATAAATCAATCGCCTAGATATTTTTTTTCTTGGCTTAATGTGTGTGTATGAGTTATGTACTTGATTACATCGATATTCACCAAGAATTCTTGTGAACATGAATTAACTCCACTTATCAAGGCACATCAACAACAACAACTTCCCTCCCTGCAATGATTATAAGAGTACACAATATCAATCTTTTGGACATTTTTATTCATGCAAGCATAACCTTAAATAGCAACCTTTTTTTGTTATATATAAATCAAACTATAAAGAGAACATTGCCGGGCACTCACATACGTCCATACACTTTCTGACAGTGTAAAATAAAATTTTCAGGCTCTTCCTCCATCTATCTTATGAAATACGGACGTTACTTTAAAGAGGAAGATGATTACGTCCCATGTTTCTGATGCATTGCAGCACAAAATAATGTTCATTATTTATTTGGCAACAATGATCTTTCAATATGGCTTCCTTGATATTACTTATTTAGTCTATTTTTTTCCCATTCTTCCTTTTTTTTTAATTTCTTAACTTTTTTTTGTAGGTTCCATTACATTGCAACCGCATTTCGTCACATCAGTCCCCCTTCTTTTTCTATCTTACTTAATTTTCTTGGACGTAACACGGGATTTCAAAAACTCAAAAAGTGTAAACAAAGGGCAGATTACTCTGATATACTTTTGTTGCGAAAATTTCCAATACATTAACATGGGAAAAAAAAAACGATAAAGTTATTTCATTGCATCCAAACGACCATTAATAATCTTGCATTTAGACAGTTACTTTAACTACTTGCGCGTGGGCCATCATCCATATATACTTGGCCGACCCGTAGGGCATAGAGTGTCTATACAAACAACAAAAGGATTTATCTAAATAAATGTAGTAGCCAAGGTTTGTAACCAAGAAGTCCACTTGGATCTCTCTGTTCTTCTGAATGGTGCCAGAAGCCAAATCCACATGAATGAAATCCCCTCTGACTGGCCCGACGGAGTTGACGGTCACTTTGCCTTCACTGAACTGACATGATAAAAGGCTATTTCTGCCACTATAAGCGTCCTTCAAATCAATATAAAGAAATGGCTGTGTGCCTGTATTTTGAGATGTAACAACTGATAAATGGATCTGAAAGTAAAAAAAAAAAATATTGTAATAACTAAAGGGAGGCATTTCAACGAGGCAACGATGTTTATGCACGGGACATCACAAGAACATAAAACATCTGCCTTATGCACAGTCTCTTCACATCGGCTCTAGACTTGGGCGGAACATGTTCTTTGCCTTCTAATGTCCACATCCTTCTCTGTCTGGGCAGTGCGCACCTTCTGCACTATCTTGAATGGCGGTGTGCATGGTAGGGTTATAACAATATATTATTATAATCAGCTTATTATTTGTACTTGTACCTTTACCTATCCCTTAGTCTAAGACTAAGACTAAGACTGCTTTATTGATCCTTACTGAAATTTGTTGTGATTACAAGGACTCTTTTCTCATTTAAAGACAACACAACAGAAAGATACACATAAATACAAAAGACACAACATAAAGAGTTCATTCAGCGACTACATACAGGCATCTTGGTCCTGATCATGTTTCCTGATCAACGAGTGGCGGTAATATAGTCTGACTGTGTGAGGTACGAACGAGTTTTTGTATTGCTCTGTTCTTGTTTTGATTGACATCAGTCATCCACTTCGTGACGACCTGACGTAGTTTTGATGGAGCGGGTGGCCGTTGTTTTACAAGATTTTTTCGATTTTCCTTAGACACTTTTGTTCAAAAAGTCCCTTTAAATGTGGTAATGTTGTGAGTTGTCTGTTGGTCCGTTTGGGCAACATACAAGATTCGTCGACCGTCTTTCTTCATTCTTCTCTGTCTTTTGCTTAGGTAGAACCTCTTTCAATGGCAGGCCCGTCCATTCTTTTATGTTGTCTTCCCATCCCATTCTCTGTCTGCCTCCACTTCTTTTTCCTGGTACTGTTCCCTGAAGGAAGGTCTTTGCGAGCCCTGAAGTCTTAGGATATGGCCATAGATTTTAGCTTGCGTTTTTTTTTTACAATAGTTACAATCGTGGGTTCTAATCACTGCAGTAACTCTGTCTCTAATCTCTTAGTTTGTGGTGCTGTATTTAAATGTGACACCTAGAATCCTTCTGTAGCATATTAATTCCATTGCTTCCATTTTCCACTATTATCCTCTCTAGCTCTGCAGTCAGCATCCAAGAGTCACAATCATATAAAAGTATGGCCATGGCCAGGGTGCGCATCAGTTTGATTTTTGGTGCCTCTGTCTTTCCATATTATTTTAAGTTTCGCAAGTGCTGCTGTGGACTGTGCAATTCGGGCTAGTAGGTTTCGTTCATCTTGTTATACTTAAATGTTTCGTTTGCAACTTTTAAATGATGAAAGTTCCCCTTTCAGATCTTGCCATCTGTAAAGCAGATAATATCATCTGTTTCTGTGGCCCACGGTTAACGAGGGTGTCATATGGCCAGCATAACGACCAACCGGCTTTATTTTTACCCAACTAATGTCAAGTACCCTTTAGAGCTCATAGACACCCAAATATCCCGACGTTAAAATCCCAGCCTTCACCAGGATTCAAACCCGAGACCTCGGTACGGAAGTCAAGCGCTTTACCACTCAGCCATCGTGTCTGCAGTAAGGAAGAATGCAGTTAGTTTATTTTCATCTTATGCAGGCAAAGCAGTGATCTCATTTAGACTCTCCGCTGAACGCCTGCGAATATCTTCGATGGTAGCTTCCCTTTGAGTCTCAAAAGTAGGTAATAACTGTCGTGTGGGCGTGAAGTTGTTTTTCTTGTTTAGTAGTTGTGCTTTTAGGTCTAGGAAGTAGTTTACATTGGGAATGTTTTGTTGTCGAGAGTATTGTGTGTGTTTAACATTTCGCTTAGTTTCTTATGTTATTCCTTTAGTGGAGTTGGCGTTCTGGCTTCAGACTATGGCTGCGCTACAGTCTCAGTTTCCCCGTTTTAACGGTACGTTTTAACAGGGCCGGTCCTACAGATTGCGGGGCCTATGAAAGTGCGGGGCCCATTGCGGACGCATAGGTTGCAGTGCCATAAGACCGGCCCTGCGTAAGTACATACATTTGTCAAATCAGGTTGATATTATTTCGGTACAGGTGTTGTTAATAAGATTTCGGGGATTTAGCGGCATCGCTACGTGAAAGTTATTCTTTGTTTCAGGTTTTGGGTGTTTCAGGGTGTTGGGGAGTTTCAGGGCCACAATGGAGTGTGTGGTTTGGAGCTCGCCCTTGGAGCTGTGACTGACCCTTGATTAGTTTGAGCCTTGCATCTTCGTGGTGTAGTATTTGGAGCTACCGGGCCGTGTGGCCGAAATAGAGTGTGCGTGCGTGCGTGATTTGTGTTCATTTGTGTTGTTAATAATACATTCACTTATTATCCCAAAATGTGTACATATTCTGAATAATAATTAACTTTTTTGTATTTAGTATTAAATTTTTTGTTATTGTTCATCGATCGTTGACCACTTATTGACAGTTCGGTTATTGTGCAACTTGGTTTGCTGTTGTTCTTTGATTAATACATCAGCTTGTTCAGATTTTAGATCAGGCACTGTCCTGAATTAGTTCAAGTGATCAAATGAATTCACTTTCATAAATCAAGAAAAACATAAAATTACTTTATAAACAAATAAAAAAAAAAAAGCTTATATCAAGCGTACTTTTATCAATAAGTCTGGCTCAGTCATGTAATTAAATGTGTAATAGATCTAGACTAACAATAAAAAGCATTTATAAAAATTTTTAAAAAAAGGCGGAACTACCTGATTTTGAACATATGTCTCAAGCCTTCTCAAATTTCTCAAGCCAACGTGGTAACCACTCTTTTAATGAAGAGTCTTTAAACATGGAAGATTGTATACTTATCTATTGTTTCTATTTCATGTTCACTAATCATAAGACCACAGCCTAATATAAAGGGAACTAATTCAGCTTATTCCATCACTTCGGTCAAGTACTATTTCTTTTCCTTGTTTGAAAAACCAAACAAAGTAATTTAATAGCAATAGGTTACTGTTTTGGTGGGGTTTTTTTGCGTGTGTGTTGTCGTGTAAAAGAAATAATTGTGCAAAATTTCAGCTAGAGCCGAGATTGGGTATCGGAGAAATAACGTGTACAAACTTTTGACCAGACAGAAAGACAGAGAGAGTGGATAAAAGCTTTGTAATGATACTAACAAACTAAGAATTGCCTCGACTCTTTTCTTGCCTTCAGGAAGAAGCTGAGACGAGGACCTTTATGGCCATTTGGAGACATGTGTTGTATCCTTCCGCCAAAACAAATAGAGCACACACCAGAATCAGTAGAGTACGTAATAACTACACACGTGTTGGTAAACAAGCAGGACACATCACACTCTACCTTTGACTTGGTGGTGGTTGTCCATATTGTGGTTTCATTAACAACCCTATGGTTCAGGTTAAAGGCGACGCCGACGACCGAGCACGCAGGGGGGAAATTTCCCCCTATTTCTTCTCTATACCACTTCAGCCGTTCATGGGTGCGACTTTGAAATGGATTGAAGTGGATGGTGACATAATTTGTTGGGGCTCTCTTCTATCCCCGCCAGTGCAATGAACTCGGTCCTTCAGCGCCCCAACGGGAGTTCTATTCTCCTTCCTTATCGTCTTCTCTAAGAAGCGTACCCACCCGAACGACACGTTAGGGCCGAGAAGCATTGCCCCGAGGGTTGCCTCCCTTTACGTAACAACAATGTTATTATTTCGTATGTAATTAATTATTTTTTTCTTAAGATACATACCACAGTACCCAAATGTAGTCCGTTAGTCAGTGGTATGTAGCGACCAGCGGAGAAAATTGAATCCAATGCGATAATTTGATAAGCCCAAGAATACAATGTTGTCGTGTTATAAGTCAGACTTTGTATCATTCCGCCAAAACAGAAAGAGCACACACCAGAGCGTGTAGAGTACGTAAAAACGACACATGTGTTGGTTGACAGACAGGACACAGCACACTCCATCTTTGATTTTCTGGTGGTTGTCCCCATCGTGGTCTCATTACATCCCACTGGTTCTACAAATTTGTCAGCATATGTTTTGGATATTGTGTCGCCACTTTTACCAGTAATAGTATTGCAATAATATGAAATGATGCACAGTAGCGAGATGCTAGGAATCATTGTTTTATACTTCTAGGAAGGCAATGTGTTAATTACATTAGGTCCTTTTGGTGAGGTATTCTATGACATGTGGACCTGTCATTAATTAATTATGATTTGAATGATGTTAATCCAATCTAAAAAAAAATCAATTTCACTTAAAATGCCTTCATTTAATTTTCATTTGCTGTAGAAATTAACTAGAGAATAGACGCATAATGTATTAGCAGAACTAGGCTGTTGAAATGTTGATACACAGGTCTCTCTGACAAATCATATTCAAAGTTCTTATTATAAATACAATTGGAATCAAGGCTACTCAGGGGCGGTAACAGACAGTAACACACGACATGAAACAAATTGATATTTTGAGTTATGGTTCTTTTATCAGTTCCCGGTATCGGGAGTGTATGAAATGGTTAGTAAGAAAAAAAACTGAAATGTCTACAAAGGAATAATAAAAAATTATCAAAGAACTTACTAATCCTAAAGTTTCTTATAAGATTATTAAAGATAATGTAAGTAAAGAGTTTATTTTTGTAATTATTGATATTGTAACATGCCGGATGCTGTGATTTCGACGTAGAGGTGACTATAGTGTTATAATGTTAGGTACTAGATTGGGTTTGTTGCCCCCTCCAAAGCATAAACTGACAACTTGCATAATCTTTCTGTCCATCTTCGGACGATGAATGCTGCTATTTTCGCGAAAGTTTTGAGGTAACAAGGGCAATAAGGTCAAAAGAATGATTGTTGAAAGTGGCGTCCCTTGAGCCGGCGCGGAAGAATCTAAGTGAGTAGGGGTTCTAGCTCATGACCATGCAGACAACAGTCCAAAGCGCGTGCCTCGCAACTAGGTTACCATCAAATCCAGCGTTTACTTATGTTAGTTAACTAGATTAATACATGGGTAATTGAGTAGGACGTAACTGACGTCTGTTTTGAAGGTACGTCTGTAACTTATAAGATAAGTCCGTTTCACGTTCCATTGTAATTTGAGTGAAAATGTTGGTTGAAAAAAATTAAGTAGAATCACTGACCTATATAGGCCCTATATATATTATATCTAGACTGGACATAAAGACCTTTTAACGCTACAAAAAAGCTGAAACAAGTCTTTTTTTGTAAAGTAATTATTAGAAGAAAAGTTGTATTTATTCAACCCTAACCTATGTAACATAATTTAATCTAGTATTTCAATATCGAAAAAAAGAGCACTCTCGTCTCATAATTATTATTTTGAAGATTTTTAGATACATAATCTAGAAAGATCTAGGTAATCAATCTATTTAAATGTACATAAGATGACTGAAATCAATAGACTTGAACTATCTCGATCTAGGATTCGCGAGACATTATCTTAATGAAAACGTACAGGAAATGGCTTTATTTCATGAATTTGCGTGAATATATAGTTCTGTGATTAATACATAACAATCTATATATATAGGTCTGTGAGTTGATCAATCGCGGATTTGTTTCCGTTTTGCAGTCTAGATAAAATATATAAATATATAGGTCTGTGAGTAGAATATAATTGTGGTGTGCGCAGCACAGTGCGAATGTCGAATGGTGCGAATGTCGAATGGTGCGAATGTCGAATGGTGCGAATGTCGAATGCTGCGAACGCGTGTTGAAAGAGGAAGATGGAAAAGGAACCGAACACGAGTAATGTAAACGAGTTAATTAGTGACATATTCTTAGTTGTTGAATTAAGATTCAAGTCCTCATAAGCTACTAACTGATAAGTCTGTTGGTTGTATGATATGGAGTCTCATCTGCTCGTAATCAATCAAGTTCACATTAACCAATATCAATTCCAATGGACCTCATTCACCGATCGTAAACAAACAACATTTAGCCACTGGATTTTTTATATCTTCTAAACAAATGATGTAATCCATAAAGGCTGTCACGTGATACGTATTTTTTTTTGTTTTTATAAATATTATGACATGGCTAAATGTGATTGATTAATCACCACTAATTGCTGAATTTACTGGTTAATTTTGTGATAGATTTATGTTTTGCCAGGGACAAAGGAAAATTGTGCAAAGCTGTAACTTCATCCCTGAATGGGAAATAAGAGAAACAAAGTGCACAACTAATAAGTACCAGACAGATCTACGCTTTGTAAAAATATGTTTAAAAGTTAAACAAATATGTGTCAAACATTTATTATATACGCCAAATACAAAAGTCGAAACCAATCCAAACACGAAGCACATTTCTGAATTGTAATAAACAATAACAAGCGACAGTTTGTTTTTAAAAAAATAAATAAATAAACCTTGAAACTCATCCGCAAGGACTCCATAGTAATATATAGATCCTGTCTGGAATAATGCTGACTCGACAATTAGGTATTAGCGCAAAGATTTAGTCAATGTTGTCAATCTGCTCAAATAGGACTAACCAGCCTTTAAGAAAGCTGATATAATTTGTATAAAAGTTATGACTTATTGAAATTAGTAAAATTCAAATTATGACAGTTCTGTAGATATCAGCTAATCCAGAAGCTTCATTAAGCACCATATGGTATTTGGTAATTTGAGAACAATAGGGGAGATAACTGCTCCACTTCTGCTCATCTTTTCAAGTAATGAACCTCATAGCATTTCGTCCGTTCCATTGGCATTCCTTTAACCTTCAACTTGCAGACGGGATTTTTATGAACATAAAATCGTTTGAATCCGGCCACCTCTAAGTTCTGCATCAGTCTCAGTTTGGGAAGTACGTAATTTCGCGTCTGCAGTTGGAGGTGGTATTCCACGAGCAGTTGTTTGACCCCAGACAGCTGACCCGAAACGACCATCTCCGGAAGTGCCGCCCACTCTGAGCTTTCGATGTCCATTTTGATGACGTCAGCTGTGGTATTCTGATGACCTAGTTTCTTGCGAATATCTTGGAATGTAAAAAGTGGCCATTTCTTGATGTTGACGTAGGTCCTTCCGTCAAGACCTATCCTGTAGAAGTGGACCTTTGGCGACCTGTGAAGTTTTAAAGTAAAATAGCGTTACAAATAGGGACCGTGAGATCTTCAGTTAAAAGCTCGGAAAGACTTTTTTTTATGGAAGTTTTACTAGAATGGATTGTCCTGACACTATTCCTAAATAAAAATTCGTTACTGAATTGAGTATCAGGATACTATTAATTATTCAGATGTCAGCACTGAATTTAGTATCATGATAATCATGTGTCGTAGCAAGATACCCGTGGTCCAGGGTTCAAGAATATATTGGTGGGCCCCCACCCCCAATAAGACAAATACAATGTATTACAAAACAATTGAGTAATCTGAAGGTATTGGTACATTGACTGTGACCTTGTATTTTGATTAGGTCATAAGACCAGTGACCTCAGCTTTACTGGCAAGTTAGTCCAGTGGTACGCTGTGGTCCCAAAATATACTATCTAGGCTATTTACTATAGCCTCTAGATGTACAAAACTACTGAGACAGACAAGTAATAATTCTGAGATTTCAGTTGCAACATAAAATGGAGTTTATTTACAAACAAAAGAAAAAGATCATGGAAAATGTAAATGGCAATAAAGGCTCACCAAAGAAAATGACATAATGAAACAAAGCAAAGTAGCCAGACAGTTTCCGGTCAATATAATTAAAGAAACATCATCATAGAGGCACAATAATGACGTATGCCGAAAAACCAAAAAGATGGTTTAAAATAATATCCTACATACATAAACAATGAAATGACGTCAATCATGAGACACACTACTGTCTCGTATCTAAACAAAAGATGTCTTTAAAAAAAAAACATACAGGAGAGGATAACAGACTAAGTAGACCTATACTATTTACATAAAGCAACTTAGTACTAACAAATAAATAAATAAAGTCTACTTAGCTCATTATCGAAATACTCTTCCCACAACAGTGGCACACTCCTCTTGAGTAACACAGCAATAGTACAACAACACAAGTATTAGTCAAACATTATAGAGATTTACTTTAAACTACACAGGCCAGCTCTAAGACACAATGAGAGTGGCCATTGTAAACAGTAAACAGAGACTTAAATCAAGTACTAAAGGGGACTAACTCTTATTGAAAAAAAAGTAGCTACCCTTATTGTCCCTCTTGTCACATTGACTATAAGACATTCCAATGCAAGATGAGCAGCTTTTTAATCATCGTATCACGTTTGACTCTGTTATAAGTCTCCAACACAAATCAAAAGTTTGCATGTTTGTACAATTTTTGAACAGAATGAAACGAGGTAACGGAGTTTCAAAAAGAAATCTTTCATGACTTCTAGTTGTAATTCCAATTGACATTCTTAAAACACTTCTAGGTGTCAAGCTTGGAAACATTGAAACAAACTAGTATCTAGTTCTACGTCCGATATTTAACAGTAAATAGATCAAATATTTGTTTACTAACATTTTTCTGGCCTTTTAAGTAAAGCTCCTCCTTCGTGGTCAAAGATGAGCACATTTCTCACTTCCTATGGACTCGAAGATGACTGTAAAGTCCGATTCCTCGCTTTAAAAAGCCCACCGCATAAGTGGCATGGGTGGGTTTGGTCAGTGTCAGATGGGCCTGCTTCTTCTCTCAGCTTTTTGTTGGTTCGGCACTCTTTTGTTCTGGCCACTCTTCTTGCTTCAAATCTTGAAACTCCGAGACTCACAGCTTCACGCCATGAGGAGCGATCGAGAGTTACTTTTAAGTAGCAAATTAAGAAACCAGGGCATCTATTTCTAAATGCTCGAGCGGCTTCTTCTGATGAACAATGCCCAAAGGCCTTTCTAGTCTACAGTCCTATTGGAAGCACCATCATAGCTTTAGTCTTGCAGGGGATTTTTTTATTACTTGGAGCATTTCTTCAGCACATTCTGCTGACGGCTAAGTCTCACAAAATTCAATGGTTTTTTTAAACAACAGTTGAGACAGTTCAATGTCTTTTAAACATATTACAAATTCAGTTTGGATGTCAGACTTTTTTCTTCTTTGAGATTATACAATATTATGTATCGTCATCGTAAGACCATTAACATTAAATATACTGAAACAAATCTAAATAGCTTTAGGAGCATTTTTAAAAGTCTAAATTCTCATGATTTCTGAAACTCTCATGTTTAAGTTTACTGGTATCATGGAATATTAACTAGAATAAAAATCTACATCAGAAAAGTGACCAGAGCTGCGCAGGGAAATAAGGTCTGGCTCCCATCTGTCACGAAACCCGGCCTGAATCCCGCGGCGAATACCTTGGGTCACACTGGCTCATAGCAACAAGCGGAGCAGTCAGGCTCATGAGTGATAGACATTTGCCTCCCATCTTGGCCATCTTTTGACTTTTTTTTCCAGTTGTTCAAAAGGTCTTACATTGTCAAAAACAAAGCAAACCAATTTCATGGTCTCACGACAAGTAATATCATGTCTCCCCAGAAATTGTTCATAGTTCATTTGGTTGTCCTATTTTCCTGCTGTAGACACCATGGCTATCGTTCTCTGTTGTAGATACATATACGAAAACATGTATTACACATGTACGAACATGCCAAACGATGTAGCAGGGATTCTTCCGAAGGCAGCCGTCTCTAGTTTCTATGAAAGCCTGGAAGCCAAGAAAGAAAATTCCGGGAAACACAATCCTAAATGTTTGTGAATTCCTGTTGTTCTAATGTTTTTATGTCCAACACTATATATTTAAAACTGGGCTAATCAACGCATACGACGATCCTGGACATCCCTCATCATCACGCTGCGGATAAGACGTGAATTCGGTGCCATTGTATACAGGTCCAAAGGAACTTTATTAGTCTGACCGTTTTACCACATCACCATCGGAGAAGCCTCCACAAGTCGGCAGAACTGCACCGGCTTCCAGATGTTAACCTATCCTCTATTTGTTTTATTTCGTAATTTTGAAAGGTTTTACATTGTCATAAACAAACCTTTCATCAAACCAAAAATTGAAGCCAAACACCATTGCAATGAGCTCATAAGGAATTTAGTGTATAAGTCTTTA
This sequence comes from Biomphalaria sudanica, assembly GCA_036873155.1. Taxonomy (NCBI): domain Eukaryota; kingdom Metazoa; phylum Mollusca; class Gastropoda; family Planorbidae; genus Biomphalaria; species Biomphalaria sudanica. The sequence continues at coordinate 823,970 of JAZGLO010000707.1, read as the reverse complement.
TGAATACAATCATGTCTGGTCTGGCGATATTTCCCCCCGATGAAACCCCCGGACAGCTAGAGGTCCTGGAGTTCTGATAAAATCGTCACAGACTGAAGAGATGTCAGCCTTAGTTTGGTGAAGACAACTACAGTAGAATAAAGTATGAAGCGATGACTTTAAAAACTTTAAATACAAAAGAAATTTAAAAAAAAACATCTTAAGCTTTGAGAAAATTGAATAATTTGCAGCTGCATCGAAATTTTAATTAGTGACAATCATGACTATCCCTACTTCTTAACCAAACTCTCCCCATCCATCCCCTCCCCCCTCCCCCGCTCATTCCTGTAACACTACCAATAAGCTTATGAGCAGACAAGGGGAAAACAAAAAAGAATGGGACGACATGGAAACGATTGTCACATTCAAACACACGATTAGGGTTTAGCCCATCATTACAATTTACAAAACCTGATGGAAAGCAAACCATGACATTAAAGCTTAAAACACTGGTTTTGAAGTTCATATAAATTCTGGGACAAAGTTTAGGACATTTTGAGGGAGCTTTTAAAATTCTATTTCTCTAATCGATTTTTACAAAAGTGCATTTTTTTTTCTCACTTTGGTGTCATCCTCAACTAGTCAAGAGTCATGGGCCCAATCGCTGTGGGCCCATAACGGTCGTGGGCCCAGGAGCATTAAAAACCCTTCGCGCCATGGATGCTACGCCACTAAGGATACTATCGATTGTAATAGGTGGTACATACATCAGAAAATCCTTTTATAAGTCATTGATACAAACAGGAGAACTAGATTTATATTTGGTCACACTAAATCTTCTAGTAATGGACATGTTAACAGAGCGATAAAGCGCGCGGCTTCCAAACCGGGGCTCTGTGTTCAAATCTCGGTGAAAACTAGGGTTTTGAATTTTGACGCCCCTGACTGTGACGGGTACCTGACGTGGGGTCAGGGAAACTAAAGGCGGTTGGTCGTTTTGCTGGTCATATTACATCAGCCCCGATAGAACTTAACTCTTTCTCTCCATAATTATTTACCACATTCTGATGGTATCAAAGTTGGTATCGTCAGTTAGGAGAGAAAGAGTTAATGTCAGAAAAAAAAAGTGGGGGCGGGTCAAAATTCTAGTTTTTTGTGGGGAGGGGAGGCGTCCTCAAAATCTTTGAAACCGAACTGAAGGGTACCTTGCTACGCCCCTGAATCTGGACTAAGGTAAAACTTGGGCCTTTCTCCTCCATTTCTTTTCACTCTACGACAGGGGTTCTCAACCTGTGGGTCGCGTTGGGGGTCGATTGACGATTTGCTAGGGGTCGCCTAAGACCATCGAAGTTATGGATTGTTATTGTCTATTCTTCTATTGCTGTATGTGTGTGTGGGGGGTGGGGGTCGCGGCAGAGTGGGGGATTGCAAAAAGGGGTCGCGAGCTTAAAAGGTTGAGAACCGCTGCAGTCTACGAAGTATAAAAATGTTCAGTGGTGAATATAAAAGAAAGATAAAGTAATTTCACCTGTCATATTGGTCATTAGCTCTAGTCATGCTGGGGTCAAAAGAGTACACATGACATCCATACATGGCAGCAGCGTCGTCGTCGAAGGAGAAGTCATTGTTGATGCCGAAGGAGTAGATGATGCAGGGCTCACGCGGCCTGACGTCAGGGTCGTCGCACACCTCCCAGCCGCCATCCGATACTTTACCCATTCGTAATTTCCTGTCGCACAACACCTATGGGGATCACAATGAAACGTACATTTAAATAAGAAATACTTTCAAAGAATAAAAAATGTATAAGGGAAAGAACTGCACATTTACAGCCACGTATCTCAACTCTGAAAGATTTATTTCCCCTTTTCTATATCAAACAAACTGCATGCCTCACTAATCTTCGACTCGAAGACAGGCCTTATTAATATCAAACAAAATTAATTAATCACTACTAATTAGTTTACAAATTTTTATTTTTTTTAATTGATTCGTGTTTTATCTTATCTTATATAATACAGACGTTACTTCAAAAAAGAAGATGATTACGTCCTACGCGTCATGCATTTAGTCATGCATATTACCAATGACTTAAATTCTGCCAAGTCACTGGTTTTTCTGCTAGCTCAGGCAACCCATTTCATGCTCTAATAGCGCTAGGGAAGAAGGAGTATTTGTGCCTTTATCTTTGTGTCTTTCAGAGTATTTTATTAAATTTTGTTTTTGTATTTGAAGATTATGGTTCAGTGTTTTATGTATAATTGCTACTTTACTTTTGAGTCTTCTGTCCTGAAGGCTTTCTAAATTTAGTGATTTTACTAAAGGTGTTACTCTAGTCAAATGTGAATATTCGTTTGTTATGAATCTCACTGCTCTATTTTGTGTCTGTTCCAGTATCTTAATGTTTTCTTGAGTTGAGGGGGTCCCAAACAGAGGATGCATATTCTATCATTGGCCTAACCAAGGTTAAATAACATTTTAGTTTTATGTTCTTATTTGATTTATAGAAATTTCTTTTAATAAACCCTAATGCTTTGTTGGTTTTTTTATAGTTTCATCAATGTGTGGATTCCATGACAGTTTTGTTAAGGAGCAATGTATTATTGTCCAAAGTTTCAACTTAATACAAGAATTGGAAGTGTGAGAAATAACGTGTATTAAATTTTGTACGAGAAGATACAGACAAAAAGACAGACAAAAAAGACAGACAAAAAAGACAGACAAAAAGACAGACAAAAAGACAGACAAAAAAGACAGACAAAAAGACAGACAAAAAAGACAGACAAAAAAGACAGACAAAAAGACAGACAAAAAAGACAGACAAAAAAGACAGACAAAAAGACAGACAAAAAAGACAGACAAAAAAGACAGACAAAAAGACAGACAAAAAAGGCAGACAGAGTGGATATAAGCTTTGGAACAATAAATGAATGAAGTATATATTGTATTACTTTTTACTGTTTAATATTTTCCCAAGATGTATAAATAAATGTAGATACGATTCAAAGCGTCTTGGTTTCATTGCTTGTATAGTGAGTTCGCCTTGTCTCATCAAAACTAAGAGGACCCCCCCCCCAGGGGGTTTGAACATAAATGCAGCATCTCAGTCTAGAACAAAACTCGATCTCGAGACTTGTGGTTCGAGTCTATGTGTTCCTCCCTGCCACTCTGTTCTAAGGTACACTCCGCATCACCAGATCGAGAAAATATTTTAGCTTATCAAGCTTTGGACGTTCCGTCAGGCATGAGGATTGTTACGTCCTAACGTCCTTATGGGACGAGTTTAAACTCAAAGCCATAGTGACGACAGTCCAAAGCGTATACCGCACACGACTAGGCAGCCCTTGTTAAAATAGGGCAAACTCTAAAAAGGAATTTAGACATTTTCTAGACTTTTTTTTCCTTTTTTTTTTTTTTTTTGATATTGAATTAAAGGTAGCCAAATGGATTCTCTTTCTTGCAGTATTCCCAAGCCTGTTTCATGCAGAGAAGTATGTGCACTTTAAACACTAGTTTGGACAGCACTGCCTTACGGCGGTGGGAAGCGTGGTCGAGAGGCCAAGTGCGCTTGAACTTGGCTTGGCTTGGCCTTAGAAGGGGGCTCGAGGTTCGACACCCAACTCTGAACCAACTAAACCAACTCCTAGATACCCCCTCCCCCCACTGGTCCACAAATGAGATTGGACCAAAAGCGCTATGAGCATGCTATAAGCATGAAAGTAGCGCTATATAAAAGCTATAATAATTAATCTATACATGTAAATAGCAGCCTTTTTTTTAATTGGACTTGGAAAAAAAAAACCTGATACAACTGATGAATAAGACGTATCCGTCAGACTAATTTTTTTTACTCAGTATGCTTTTAGTTACATCACTATCTTATTCACAACACATGGATAACAAAAGAAAGTGATAAAGACTTATGAGGGCACTTTTTTTTAAAGGATACCTGAGCTTTTGGCTTTTGACACCAGTTGTCTAGCTATTACATCCTAGGAATCCTTGGGCTTTTTGCCTCTTTTCTTTGCTTCTTTTTGGGCTGTTTGCCTCTTTTTTTTTTTGGGGGGGGGGGGGGCTGTTTGCCTCTATTTGAGCAAAAAATTGAAACTAATGATACTAACTGGTGCTATGTATTAATTAATAGAAACATACGAAATTGTAATGGCATTACTCACGAGTAACATAACATTTTAAACATTTAACATATAATATATTAAACATTTAACATATAACATTTTAAATATTTAACATAACATTTTACAATCATAGCACTTACTGGTGCTGTGCATTTATAAATGGAAACTGTAACGGCGTCAGATAATATAATTGTTTTTGTTTTTTTTGCATGATAATTTTACAGATTCATTAACAGACTCAATTGGTATTAACAATGCTCATGGTTAAATAAAGATAACATCATAACAGTATTATTTTTTCAATACCCATTTTTCTTTCTTCCTCGCTTAGAAATACCACATTGACAACTTTTAGTGTACTTCCCTTGAGGTGCGTGAGGAGTTTCTTATAATGATGGATGGTAGAGTCATTGTAGGTAGGCAACAGTTTCTCTACATTTTCCTAACAGTTTCCCGCAGAGTCGTCAGATTCTGGGTTTTATAAGGAGGAGGGAGGACTTATGACATATTCCCTCCTTTAGGGGCCCCGTTTTTTTATTCTCTATGTATGTTCTAATTATTTCCTTTGTTTTCAGAAACAATATATTCCCTTTCATTTCTACCAAAATAATTCTTTTTTTTTCAATGATATTTTGTCTGTAGACTACAAAAGCATAAACGAGCATGATACAGTGTATGAAACTCTAGGAAATCGTTTTTGACAAATATCATATTTAAATATTTTTTCCACAGTGTGAAGCAGCAAATGTTCTTTATACCTGAATAAAAAGAAAATTCTTTTTGACAAAGTAGACACTTACATAAGTTTTTTAGAAGTATGAGCCTCCATGTTCTCTTTTAACTGTGAAGATCTTAAAAAAAGGAGTTTAATTATTCTTAGGTTGTAAGGTGTTTTCCTTAATTTGCTTAATTTCTTGAATATCACTCAGAGATATTTCTGATTTTATACTTGGTCCAATGACAGGCACGGGATGCAGATTGCTGTTTTGTGATGAAGCCAGTGGACTTCGTACGTTGGTTTATTATTAGCCATTTCTAAATCTTGCTTATAGATTTTCTTGGGAAAATTGACCAAGGTTTTCAGATGACTGTGTTCTTAAGGCTGCTTCATCCCATTCAGTCTTCTCAATTTTTATCTGTGACACTTGATCTTGTTTATCACATGGATGTTTTATCAAAACTGTTTCTTCATCTATTTCAGCTTTCTCTTGTTTTATTTCATAGTTCAAATCAAAAGTAAAGTCATGTTCCATATCAGCCATCACAGTTTATTGATTTAGTACACACAAGTTAAAAGGTAGTTCTGGACAATCTATTGACTGGAACTATAGAAGATTCAATGTCAGTGGGGTCAGGGATGGTCTGTCATATTTCGTCATAATTTTTATTTGGAAAATGTACTGTAAGTTTGCTTTATTCACTCTCACAATAAAAAAAAATTTGGAGTAATTGTTTTCCAAATAAACTTTGTATTCAATACAAAATTGGTTTATTGAATACACACAAGGGTATTTTCCAACATAGATGAGGTTGCGTGTCAATATGTTTTGCGCCAGGAGGCCCATTGACTCCGACTTCAGCCTGCTTTTCTTTCTGGGTGTGCTCCCATAGCCTTTGATCATCCAAGATCATCTGCAAGGCAGCAGGTGTTTATTTTCTGAGTTTTCTCTCCTAGATGAACTGCTATCCCTATCTAACGAGTTTCATCTACCCGGGTTAAGGGTTAGAGCGCCCAGGAGAGATAACAATTGGTTGTAATTTAACTTAAGGCCAAAGCAATAGAGCAAAAAAAGATTAGAAAAACGCCATGCGAGTGAATACATTTTTACAATATCAACTCACAAATTAATATCAACTTACATTTGCGTTATCAACGTGGCTGTGGAGGGACAGAAGAAGTTCCTCGTCGCTTAATGTGTCAAGGTCAAGGCTGGCCAGATTATTGACGTAGCCTTTCGCTCTGACAATACTCAGTGGACCTGTGGTAGTCAAGTTAAATCATGGTCACGGGCGCCCGCAGGATTATCGCAGGTGGGTGCAAGTTGCCACCTATGGCTCAAAGTAGTAGCTACAACGTTTTATTACAGAGAATATTAAAGAAAAGAACTGGAGCCCCACCTCGCCCCCCCCCCTAACCTATGCGATAGTAAGTTCACTGTAAATACTTGTTTCATGAAATAAATAAAAAAAAAAAAAACTAACATGTGAACAAACTATTTCCTGTAAACGCTGGGAAGGTCTGCTTTTGGATATTTTTCACGAATCCTTGCCTGAAAAAAGTTCTGAACGCTACCCATCACGAGGCAGCCGTAGTAGCCTTGACCGATAAGTTTGTTCATGTCTAGACTGTACTTAATATATTAGCAGACAATGACACAGGAAGTGCGTCTCTGTTATTAACAACAAGGATACTTCTGTCTCGAAAGAAAATGGATGGGCCCACATGAAACGATTCTCAGCCTCAGCGTGGCGCTCTGGTGTTGAGGCAGTTTCGCTAAAGCAGACGAATAGGCCAATAAGAAAGTGAGGCAGAAACGCCATCGGGGTTCCAAATGGTAGTGAGTTAATGGACCTCATTCACCAACCGTAAACAAACAAACATTTAACCACGTGGCGCTCTATCTCTTCTATATAATTTACGATCTCATGTTTAATTCATGATGGTTGTCACGTGACAGTTTTTCCCATTGTTTTCTCAATAAGATCACGTGACTAAATGTTGTTTGTTTACGATTGGTGAATGAGATCCATTGCATTGGCAGAAAGGAAATAGAGCCCCACACACGGTTCCTAAATAAACTCTTTCTCTCCGTAATTATTAACCACATTCTAGTGGAATCAACGTTGGTATCGTCAGTTAGGAGAGAAAGAGTTAATCAAGGACATTGAGTGGGTATTCCTGGGGAGAGAGGCTCAACCTCAATTTATCTTCCGGCAGAAATAGGATACAGTCTCATGTTCTAACCAAAACAAGATAATGTTTGAAGCTTTTTCAATCAGATCAAATTAATTTTATTTTATGTATAGATATGTTTGCATGGCCTTAGAATGTGAATTTTTTGTGAATTACGACAATCACAAACCACACTTCCAACCAGTAGCAGACGACAAATCAACTAGTAACAATATTACTTATAACATTTTTTAGAAATTTAGCTGTGTGTGCTATATTATATAATATTACGTCATTGTTTGTTGTTTAGGTTTTGTGCGAAAGCAAAAAAGGATTGGACGGAAATAAAAAGATAGTCTTCTATGTCGACTTGGGTAATCAGAGTCTTCGTTATTGTTATTATTTATTAATGTATACTTATGTTAATTGTTAATATCTAACAGATTTGGTATCAGATCTTGTGTCAGATCTGGTGTCTGATTGGGTGTCAGATTGCTTTAAAGTGCTGGTAACAGGTAGATCTAGTGGTTTCTAAATTGCTAAAAAAAATACATTTTATTTGTATCAAGTGGTGCCATAAGTTCATTTTGAATTAGATCTAGATCTAGACATAGAATCTAGAATCTATACGAATAATGGAATTATTCGGTCCTCCTAAACCGTTGTCACTAGACGGTCATCTCTCTGAAAGATGGAAAAGATGAAGACAAAGTTTTGAACTGTTTCTGGTCGCTACTGAAAAGAATACGAAGCCCGAGCCAGTGAAGAAAGCTTTATTGGTACACCTGATCGGTGAACCCGCTCGAGACATCTACAATACTTTTCAAGTATGTGAAGATGAGACTGTAGACAAAGCAATTGAAAGGTTTGAGAATCATTTTTTGCCTAAGTCCAACACTGTGTATGACAGAATTAAATTCTTTACAAGAAATCAGAATGGCGGTGAAGCGTTTGAACAGTGTTAGACTGAGTTGAAGAATTTGGCAAAAGAATGCAAGTTTGACAACCTTCGAGATGAACTCATCAAAGATCGATTGGTATGTGGCATCCAGTTGGATCGAGTGAGAGACTTCTGAGAGATCTAGACTTAACTTTAGAGAAAGCAGCAAGTATAATTCGTGCTGACGAGCATACCCAGAACCAAATGATAGATATGAAAGGACTACATGTAGATGCTGCTTATAAATTAAAGAAGACAGTAGATAGAAAGCCTGTCAAAAGCTCACAGGAAATAAATGGCAAAGAATCATGTAACAAGTATCATTAGAGATTGCAGATCTTGTGGTAGATCTCATGGAAAATACAATTGCCCAGCATTTGGACAGACATGCCGAAAATGTAAATAGAGAAATCATTTCGCCGCACAATGCCGTTCGAAAAATTTCAAGGCTGTTGATTCAATGGAAGATGAGAGTCAAGCAAGCCAAGTAAATGAGTTGTGGTTTAAGGCAATTGGTACTGACAACAGGGCACTGAAAGGTATTTTTTGCTAGACATGGCATACCAGAAGAAATAGTGAGTGACAATATGTCAATCAACAGCTATCTATATAGAGATATAGATTCTAAATGGGGTTTCAAGATATCCCCATCAAGTCCCAGGTACCCTCAATCAAATGGACAAAGTGAGGTGTATGTTGGTATCGTAAAACAGATATTCAACAAAGCATACAAAAGTGGTAAAGATCCATATCTCGCTATGTTCGAGTATAGAAATACTCCGATAAGCGGACTGCTTTATTCGCCATCACAACTGCTGATGAGTAGAAGACTCAGGGACCTCATTCCAACTGATCCCAAACTTTTGAAGTCATCGGTACCTGAAAATGCAGAGACATTACTCAAAGAACGACATATGAGAAGCAAAGTGAAATACGATGCTCCTGCAAGATTACGAAAAGATAACTCTGTCGGCGAGAAAATAGGAGAGTTCGAATAGGACAAAAATGGCTGAAAGCAGTTATCGTTAAAAAACATTCATCACCCAGATCTTACATCATAAAGACAAACGATGGAAAACCCTACAGACGAAATCAACGTTTTTTGAAGAAGAGTTTCGAAGAAGACATCTCTGGGTACTATGAATACGATGAAGACAACGACCAGCAAGCTGTTACCCCTCTCCAAAACGCCGATAAAGTTTGGGTTCAGCGGCGTACCAGGTTCTGCCAGGGTGTAGTATTGTGTGCTGTAAGCTGCAAAAGGGGTCGCCGGCTCCAATATTTTCTAAGGGTTGACTCTGTAAGCATTTCCTATGGTTGACTATAACTGCAAAGCACCTGAGTTTTGAATTCAGAGTTTCCACTCTTCTAGGTGTGTAGCCAGCCAAAACTGCTGAGGTCTTCCTAAGCTTACTGGTCAAGGCACCAGTTACTCGCCTGCGCGCCTTTTCCCGACACTATTTTTTTGTATTGTACCCCTAATAAAAATTCCCCTTATCAGACCTTACGATCTTTAGGGCATATGCTGTAAAGGTCATCTGTTTCGTTGGTTGGCCCTCGGTTAATGAGGGTGTTATGCGGACAACACAACGATCATCCGCTTTTACTTTTCCACATCAAATGTCAGATACCCACTAGAGCTGGGTGGACTCAGAGGTGCCCTAATTATCCCGAAAATAAAAATCTTCACCAGGGTTCGAACCCAGGACCTATCAATTCGAAAGCCAAGCGCTTCAACACTCAGCCACCACGCGTCTTAATGTCAAGCTAGTTAAACTATAATATAGTTAGCAAAGATAAGTTCGAGATTGTGTCCTTGTAATCCTAATACCCTGTCATAAAAATGCCTCAGCTCAAGGGCTTGGCTAGGAATTTTCCTTCGTTTGGGGGCCTTGAGGGGCTTGATCTCTTTGGGGGGCCCCTACATTTCGCGTAATATTAAATTTTCAGTGTAAAAAACACTCAAATGAGGGCCCGTAGGGATTTTAGAATTCTCCTCCCCCCCCCCCCCAAGCTATGCCACTGCCTCAGCTAAAGTAGATGTATTTCTTTTTAAATTGCTCTTTGAAAAAACTTCAATATTGTATCTTATTATACTTAGATCTTTGGGATGATAAGTTTCTTTCCTATTGTCAGTTATGGCATTCCTATCATGCCATAAAAAAAACGAATATAGTTTGTAACGAATCTAAGGGAGGCGACTCAACGAGGGTTTAACGATGTTTACGACAGAAGATGAAAAATGGGAGACGACCGTAACAAACGTAAATGTCGGACGTGTCTATATCAGTTTCCTCCCCTTCCTTGTGTACAGCATTTCAAACGCTCAGCCCCAAGGTCTAGGAGTTTAACCTGTCAATCACTCCAGCTGATTAAACATCCGACTGGCAATGTTGATAGATAAACAAGGCTACCGAACAAAGGATAATTGATTACTCATAGCTACGTTACGACAGATACATAGCACGGAGATCAATACTAACCTGTCCCTGTATCATCTTTGGTTACTTGCTCATCTATGATAACGTGTTCATTATGTGTCTTCACATCAACAGAACCTGTTTAGTAAAAACATTAGGATTAGATCAGCGATTCTCAATCTTTTATGCTCGGTGACCCCTTTCTACAATCCCCAACTCTGCCGCGACCCCCCCCCCCCACAAACACACAGCAATAGAAAAGAATAGACAATAACCATCCATATTTTCGATGGTCTTAGGCGACCCCTGGCAAATCGCCAATCGACCCCCAAGGGGGTCGCGACCCACAGGTTGAGAACCCCTGGATTAGATGCTCTATCTATCATAAGTCATTGCAATATAGTCCCTAGCAACACAATGCTTCATATAGAGATAATTAGACCTTTACTCAGATTATAATAACAACAAAAAGAAGGAATTTGTCTTACAATTTGTGCATAAAACCAGCAAATTATAAAAAGTCCTTTTAAAAAAAACGTATCATAAGGGGTAGAACTCCGTGTTTAAAACTATATCTACCAATAATGTACAAGCTATTTCCCTTATTCGCTATCAAACAAAATTGTTAATTACCAATAACTGATTTTCAAATTGAGTATTTTGGTTTATTGATTCAGGTTTTGTAATGTGCAATATATAATTGTTTAAAGTATCAATTTGATCGAAGAGTTCGTGTGTGGTAAAAAAAAGTGTGTACAAGTTATTTCTCCCACACCCATTCTCGGATCAAGTTAAAACATGAATCCATAACAAAAATAAACATAATTACATATATGTTTAAATATGTCGGGTTCACTCCTTTTTATAAATGTACACATTATGTCACCCGGACCTATTCTCGGACTAAGCTGAAACCTTTTACAACTAAGATATGCATTTTACCTAGGAAAAACAAGAATCAAATTTGAAAATAACCAATTACCCAATTAATTTCTGATAATTACTTATATCGTTTGATTCCAAAAAGGGAAATAAATCCGTCAGTATTAAGAACTATTACTACATATGGGATGTTTTGTCACCTTACTAAATTGTATTTCTCCAACACCTATTCTCTGATCACAGTTGAAACTTGACACAATAACTTATCGTTCCAAACAACGTGAATCAATTTAAAAATTAACCAATGAGCTAATTCTATATTTTCTAAATAATTATTTTGCTCGGATATCGAAAAAGGGAAATCAATTCTACTTTATTTAGAGGTATGTCTATGTTTTTTGTTGTTGTTGTTGTTTTTTTATATTTGGCTTGTTAGGTTGTCTATTACGTTGTTATGGTTTAGTGTTTTATATGTAAGTGCCGCTCTACTTTATGAGCTTCTGCCCCGATGTGTCTCTAGGTTAAGTGAGCAGAGGAGCAAAGATTGTTCACCGGCAAAAACCAAAAGGCAGGCGTCCCAAAGGCAGACCACGAGTAGCCTACGGTGGCTTGATGACGTAGAGGCAGATCTACAACAGCTCAAAGTCTGGGCATGGAGACGCAAAGTCCAGGATAGATCAGAATGAAGAGATGTGCTAAAGCTGGCCATGGAGACATAAAGTCCAGGATAGATCAGAATGAAGAGATGTGCTAAAGCTGGCCATGGAGACATAAAGTCCAGGATAGATCAGAATGAAGAGATGTGCTAAAGCTGGCCATGGAGACATAAAGTCCAGGATAGGTCAGAATGAAGAGATGTGCTAAAGCAGGCCAGGGCCCTCCATGGAGACATAAAGTCCAGGATAGGTCAGAATGAAGAGATGTGCTAAAGCAGGCCAGGGCCCTCCATGAGATGTAGCGCCACTGGGATGATGTTTATTATACCTTGGTGTTATAAATCTCTGCCTGCATCTGTTTTGTAATTTTTTAAAAATGTTTTCGGTAGTGGTCTAGTAAATTTTAATAAAAGATTTATATTTAAAAATTTAAGGTCCTCTTTCACACCTTGCGATCTCTAAGGTAGATGTTTAGGTCGTCTGATTCTTTGGCCAACGGTAAATGAGCAGGGTATCATGTGACCAACCGACATTATTTTTCCCAACTTAAGTAAGGTACCCATTAGAGCTGGCTGGTCTCTGGGAATCTTAAAAATTTCAAAAATCAATATCCCAGTCTGTTACGTTTTTGTTATGTGATGAGACTCTTTTAATACAAGACGTCAACGTCATAGACTATAATTCATTTAATCTAAGACCACTATTTCGTTTCTATTTCTCCATTTTGGTTCTCCCTCTTTCAACACGCATTCGCACCTTTCCACATTTACACTAACATGCGTACGTAACAGCAGTCTTCACAGAGATTCGAACCTAGGACCCCCAGGTCCGGAAGCCAAGTGCTTAACCAATCAGACACGCTGGCCCAAGACATAAGGTTACTTAGGATAGTGTTATCTTTCTTTTTCTCTCTTTCTCTTTTCATTTCTCTATATTTATCTCTCTTTCATTCTCTATCTCATTCTCTATATATCTCTTTCTCCCTTCCTTTCACTATATCTTTCTTTCTCTCTCACTCTCTCTCTCTCTCTTAGTTTCTCTCTATCTTGCATTCTATTTGTCTTTCTCTTTTTCTCTCTCTCAAAATTTATCTTTTTCTCTTTCTCTCTTTTTCTCTTTCTCTCTCTCTTTCTTTTTCTCTTTCTCTCTTTTTCTCTTTCTCTCTCTCTTTTTCTCTTTCTCTCTTTCTTTTTCAGCTTCTCTCTCTCTTAGTTTCTCTCTCTCTCTCTTTCTTTCTCTTTCTCTCTCTCTTTTTCTCTTTCTCTCTTTCTTTTTCAGCTTCTCTCTCTCTTAGTTTCTCTCTCTCTCTTTCTTTCTCTCTCTCTCTCTCTTTCTTTCTCTCTCTCTCTCTCTTTCTTTCTCTCTCTCTCTCTCTTTCTTTCTCTCTCTCTTTATCTCTTTCTGTCTCTCTCTTTCTCTCTCTTTTTTTTCTCTTTCTCTCTCTCTTTCTTTCACTCTCTCTAATTTTCTCTCTCTTTCTCTTTCTTTCTCTCAGTTTTTTCTCTCTCTTTCTCCATACATTTCTTTCACTGCTGTATCTCTTTCTTGCTATTACTGTGTTTCGTCAGGTACCCTTTGTCTCTCCCTCTCTGAAACTCAAACTTTAAAAACAACATTGTCCTTAATGCCAAATATTTCTCTTCACTATTCCTCCTATCAGCTTCCAAATTTCTAATGTGCAAAGCCTGGCAGGACACGGATTTCTAAACTGGCTCTAACGGTTTCCCTAGAAATTTGACAGTTTATTTTTAGGCCTATGTCTTTGTGAAATAAATACTAGCTTAATGGACACTCAGAGAAAACTCTGGTTTGACCGTTACAATGTTTCAAAATACAATCCTTTTAAAATTAAACTTGGTCTGGAGGTGGATACTATATGCATCCGGAAGACACGTAAGTCAGCATGTATTTATGTCCCTTGTTCTCTTAATTCCAGTTGAAAAGTTTTGAATTGGAAATAAACGTAAAATATATATTCAGACCAAAGCTAATAATAAAACAAAATCTTTATAATAAGTTAGTAAAAAAAAATTAAATTATGATGGTGTAACCATCGTTACGAAAAAATATATACTTTTGGAGAGTCACCTGCCTATATTTTAAATTTTCTCATTTGCCATTATTCAAGCTCCTCACTTTCCTATTTCAATTTTCTCACTTGCTTATATACATTGTATCACTTGCCTATATACAATTTCTCATTTCAATATATACATTTGATCACTTGCTTGTATACATTTTCTCTCTTGCGTATATTCAATTTTCTCACTTGGCCTATCTCACGAGCTTATATACATTTGATCACTTGCCTATATAAGTTTTCTCTCTTGCCTATATTCAATTTTCTCACTTGCCTATATTCAGTTTTCTCACATTACATTTGATCGCGTGCCTATCTCTATCGCACATACCTTCCAAGTCGGACTCGTCACTTCTGTATAATGGCTTGTTTGAGTGTACCACTTCCTGTGGCCTCAGATGTAACACCACCAGTACTATTATACCAATCAGGCAAAGCATTGACACCGCGTTGGCATTGCGAGGCACCATGCTACAGCTCAGCCAGTTAGGTTCCAGTCTATAAAAATAAAATTCATAAATGGATGAATGATGCTAGTAAGGTCACTGGTACTCACGGACAGTGTGGACAATATGCACGTATGCAATGTAGGCAATTATATTCTGTATGTACTGTATGCACTTATGAACTTTATGCATTTATGCACTGTATGTATTGTAAATACTCTATGCACTTATGTATTGTATGTACTGTATGCACTTATGCAACGTATGTAGTGAAGGTACTGTGTGCACTTATGTTTTGTATGTACTGTATGCACTTATGCAATGTATGTAGTGTATTTACTGTATGCACTTATGTATGTATGTACTGTATGCACTTATGCAATGTATGTAGTGTATTTACTGTATGCACTTATGTATGTATGTACTGTATGCACTTATGAAATGTATGTAGTGTATTTACTGTATGCACTTATGTATGTATGTACTGTATGCACTTATGCAATGTATGTAGTGTATGCAATGTTTGTACTGTATGAACTTACGGAATGTATGCACTCATGGACCGCATGGACTGATGTATTATATGCACTTATGTACTATATGTACTGCATGTATTGTATGTACTCTTGTAGTGTATGCATCTATTTACTGCATGCACTTTATGCAGTTGTGCACTGTATTCTCGTATGTGATGTATGTATTATGTATTGTTTGTACTGTATGCACCTATTTCTGTGTGTATTATATGCACTGTAGATACTTATGCACTGTCGTGTACACTTATGGGCTGTTTGCAGAAAGAAGCATTAGAAGTATCGAGGAGCAGGAGAATGCCCGAGCCATATACTACCAAATAGAGGGCCCAAAATGGCCCGCAGGTAGTAGATTGTGCATCCCTGTTCTTATATGTCGTGTATTTATATATTTTTTGTAGTACTGTGTACTATGATATTGCAACGTAGAAATGGTATATTTCAAAAAAGTACTAACTACGTTATGGTGACTTAATTATTTATTTTGTCCCAGTCTTCGCCGAGATTTGAGCCCGGGATACCGCGGTTCTGAAGTCAAGTGACTTCCCTCCTCCTTTAAACATCATTGTCCATCATGTCTGGCCTATGCGAGATTACAGTTCCAGTAACTCTACCAGTCATTGACGGCTTAGCTTACTTTTAACTTTCCCTTTCAGACCTTGCGGACTATAGGGCAGATGATGTAAAGGTCATATGATTCTGTGGACTACGGTTAACGAGGCTGCCATGTGGCCGGCACAACGACCATCCGCCTTTTCTTTTCCCCAACTAATGTCCGGTACCCATTAGAGCTGGGTGGACTCAGAGGAGCCAAAAGATCCCAAATTAAAAAACGCAGTCTTCACAAGGATTCGAACCCGGGACTTTAACTCTCAGCCACCGCGCCTCCTTCAGTTTAGTTTACTTTAGTTAACTTTTATATTTAATTGTTGATTTCCTAGACATGACTTTGCTTCCTGAAATATGTCTGACCATCTAGTTTTTCATTAGAGTGACTTAAGACCAATAAGGTCTTTAAATAAGTTAAAATTTTCATTATTTTTCCAAAAAATGAAAATCTTAACTATGTAGCATAAAACATTTCCAATAGTAATGAAAAGCAAGAACATATTAAATGATGCACACACTATATGACATACAATGGCATTTAACCAAAGTGTATTTTTATTGTAATGTCTGATTATTTATATAAACATTTCGTTGGGTCTCGTAATGGCCAGTAAATAAAATTCCTATGTCTGGATACCTATCAACTTAAAGACTAAAACTACAAGGATCCACGTGCCTATCTTGGGACAGCAGAAAATTAACCTCAAAAATAAATATTTAAGGCTTGTTTTTTAGTCCAAGAATTAATATGCAATGCAATATTTCCCTTGGCTACGCAGCCCAGCTGCAACCTACATATTTTACCACATCCAACGCAGACATAACCATTATCCCCGGTGGGCGATATAGATTCCATTTTCGCAGTCGAATTCCGTCCGCGGCAGATAATTTTTAGCGGCCCTCGAAAGGGGAATAGAAGCTATTAGTTTTGTGTGGTTTGTCTGTCCGTCCGTTAATCCGTCCGTCCCGTTTAGATCTCGTAAACTAGAAAAGATAGTGAAAAACCGATATCATGATATTTTAGACCACTAAAAGTTTATATTTAACGGCCATTTTTTGTCTTTACTTAAAGTGAAAATTTTAATTTTTGAAATCAACAATGCAAACAGTTTTTTTTTACACAATCTTTAAAACTATTCGCTATTTATAGTAACAAACACTAGAGGCTTCTAGTAAGGCAGAACATTATCTACCCTATTTTTATCACATTTATGCAAACGGTTTTAGAATTTTTGTTAAAAAAAATTTTTTACAGTTGTATTGCTAAGTTATATGCTTTCTGCCATACTAACTACTACATTTACAATTACATGTTTACTTTTATTTTGAAGAGAAGAAATCATTGTCGTAGTGATATAACCTAATTTCAAACAACAATAATTAAGTAGTTATCAATTAAATCAAGTTAGCTCCACACTCATACATAGGATACTCAAATGTATATATATATATATATATATATATATATATATATATATATATATATATATATATATATATATATATATATATATATATATATATATATATATATAATTCATAATATATAACTACTATCATCTACTATCCATCTGTCTGTCTAATTCAGATTTACTAAAAAAAATGTTTTACATGCTAATATATAGATAAAAATATCTTACAGTAGGTAGATTGAACAGAAAAAAAAAGATAAAATGTTAGATTACGTAGGTCATAGATAGATATATAGATAGGTAGGTAGGTAGGTAGATAGATAGATAGATAGATAGATAGATAGATAGATAGATAGATAGATAGATAGATAGATAGATAGATAGATAGATAGATAGATAGATAGATAGATAGATAAATGATTACATTAGATTAATTAATTAATCAATTAATAGACAGACAGACAGATATTACGAACTTGAAATGCTGCTTCTAAATGAATGGACTATTTTTTTTTAACCCTTGGTATTTGGGAAAAAAAAGATTAAAACACACACACACACAAATTGATTTAATAAAAACCCAGCTTCGCCCGCAAGTGGGTTGTTTGCTTTGATTAGATCAAGTTATGCCTCGTTTGATTACAAGGTAGTTTTTTTTTCTCTTTTGTAAAGTAGGCGTTTTTTTTTTTTAAATGAAAATTATCCTAATAGTAAAATTAAAATGTCCATTACATTTGTATATTCTGATTTAGAAACAGTTGAAAAATAACTGGTAATCAGTAATAATATTAAGTCTTAATAACTAATGAATTCGATTTTTTTTATAAACAATAACATCTTTCACCCCCACCCCTGCAGAAATTGTTTGCAGTGAAAATCGTATACAGGCAAAAATCAAAAGGCAGGCGACACAAAGTCAGACCCCGAATGCGATGGATTGGTGATGTGGAAGCTTGTGGGTTTAGGGCGTGGAGACGAAAGGCCCAGGAGAGATCTGAATGGAAGGGTGAAGCAGTCCAGAGCCCTCCATGGGCTGTAGCGCCACTGGGACGGATGGATGCGATAAAATAAGAATTTTATTGGTAAAAAAAAATCGAAATTTGGTCTGATTACAATCGTCCATTTCAGCAATACCATTATAACAGTTACAATATACAGTTTAATATTTCGATCTGAGTCCAAACATTAAATAGGCTCTGATGTATCCGGTGTACAGAATACGGTGATAAAATAAGCAAAGTATTTTAGAAGATCATATAATAAATTAAATATTTGGACAGTCTTTTTTTTCAGCAACACACTGACTTTTAAGTTTAATCAAATCGTTACCACATTTCTTCATATTCATTTCTCTTCTTTTTCAATCTTTCAGAATGTTCGTCCTTAAAAAGCTTAAACTGGAACTTAAAAATCAAAGTATTAACAAAGGGCAGGTTACTGTGAATAACATTTAGCTTCAAAATCTCCAATGATATGAACCTGTTGTCTGCCCATTTTTTACTATTAGGATAAGGCTGACACATACAAGATGGTACCTACTCGATTGTACATACAAGATTGTACATACAAGATGGTACATATTACATGGTACATATTACATGGTACATACTACATGGTACATACAAGACGACAAATACTAGATGAAACATACAAGATCACACCTACAGGATGAAATATACAAGATGACACCAGAGAATGAAACATACAAGATGACACCTACAGGATGAAACCTACAAGATGACACATACAGAATGAAACATACACGATGACACCTACAGGATGAAACATACAATATGACACCTACAGGATGAAACCTACAAGATGACACATACTTGATGGTAAAACAAGATGACACATACAGAATGAGACATACTAGATGGCGAAACTAAATAGGCCTAGACTTTAATGCAATATTAAAAGTAACTTGATATATAATAACTTATACTCTCTTCAGTAATAATTTCACTGTGATTAGTACATACATGAAAAGCATTGTCTTACCGTGCTTGTAGGGTCCATATTTTATGTTCTTGTAAACTTACGAACAGGAAACAGAAGTGGGAGAAAGAGAGGGTGGGGAATGGCAGAAGCAAACACACCCACGCACTCACAACAGAAACACATGGTGCTGACTATAATTAATCGTTATCTCTGTTCAACCACCAAGACACACACAGATGCGCCCGTATACACAAAAACACACACACTTATATCCAATTTCATGGCAAAATGGCCAATCAAGGTTCGGTCCACATTTACCAGATATACTCGTATATACTTAATAGCTTAAACGTACTCGTATAGACGTTATAGCCCAGACGTATTCGCATAGACTTTATTGCCCAAACGTTCTTGTACAGACCTTATTGCCCCAGACATACTTATGAAGAACTACTTCTCGAGACGTTCTTGTACAGACCTTATTGCCCCAGACATACTTATGAAGAACTACTTCTCCAGACGTTCTTGTACAGACCTTATTGCCCCAGACATACTTATGAAGAACTACTTCTCCAGACGTTCTTGTACAGACCTTATTGCCCCAGACATACTTATGAAGAACTACTTCTCGAGACGTTCTTGTACAGACCTTATTGCCCCAGAAATACTTATGAAGAACTACATCTCCAGACGTTCTTGTACAGACCTTATTGCCCCAGAAATACTTATGAAGAACTACTTCTCCAGACGTTCTTGTACAGACCTTATTGCCCCAGAAATACTTATTAAGAACTACTTCTCCAGACGTTCTTGTACAGACCTTATTGCCCCAGACATACTTATGAAGAACTACTTCTCCAGACGTTCTTGTACAGACCTTATTGCCCCAGAAATACTTATGAAGAACTACTTCTCCAGGCGTTCTTGTACAGACCTTATTGCCCCAGACATACTTATGAAGAACTACATCTCCAGACATTCTTGTACAGACCTTATTGCCCCAGACATACTTATAAAGAACTACTTCTCCAGACGTTCTTGTACAGACCTTATTGCTCCAGACATACTTATGAAGAACTACTTCTCCAGACGTTCTTATACAGACCTTATTGCCCCAGACATACTTATGAAGAACTACTTCTCCAGACGTTCTTGTACAGACCTTATTGCCCCAGACATACTTATGAAGAACTACTTCTCCAGACGTTCTTGTACAGACCTTATTGCCCCAGACATACTTATGAAGAACTACTTCTCCAGGCGTTCTTGTACAGACCTTATTGCCCCAGAAATACTTATGAAGAACTACATCTCCAGACGTTCTTGTACAGACCTTATTGCCCCAGACATACTTATGAAGAACTACTTCTCCAGACGTTCTTGTACAGACCTTATTGCCCCAGACATACTTATGAAGAACTACTTCTCCAGACGTTCTTGTACAGACCTTATTGCCCCAGACATACTTATGAAGAACTACTTCTCCAGACGTTCTTGTACAGACCTTATTGCCCCAGACATACTTATGAAGAACTACTTCTCCAGACGTTCTTGTACAGACCTTATTGCCCCAGACATACTTATGAAGAACTACTTCTCCAGACGTTCTTGTACAGACCTTATTGCCCCAGACATACTTATGAAGAACTACTTCTCCAGACGTTCTTGTACAGACCTTATTGCCCCAGAAATACTTATGAAGAACTACATCTCCAGACGTTCTTGTACAGACCTTATTGCCCCAGACATACTTATGAAGAACTACTTCTCCAGACGTTCTTGTACAGACCTTATTGCCCCAGACATACTTATGAAGAACTACATCTCCAGACGTTCTTGTACAGACCTTATTGCCCCAGACATACTTATGAAGAACTACTTCTCCAGACGTTCTTGTGCAGACCTTATTGCCCCAGACATACTTATGAAGAACTACTTCTCCAGACGTTCTTGTACAGACCTTATTGCCCCAGAAATACTTATGAAGAACTACATCTCCACACGTTCTTGTACAGACCTTATTGCCCCAGACATACTTATGAAGAACTACTTCTCCAGACGTTCTTGTACAGACCTTATTGCCCCAGACATACTTATGAAGAACTACTTCTCCAGACGTTCTTGTACAGACCTTATTGCCCCAGAAATACTTATGAAGAACTACTTCTCCAGACGTTCTTGTACAGACCTTATTGCCCCAGAAATACTTATGAAGAACTACTTCTCCAGACGTTCTTGTACAGACCTTATTGCCCCAGACATACTTATGAAGAACTACTTCTCAAGACGTTCTTGTACAAACCTTATTGCCCCAGACATACTTATGAAGAACAACTTTTCCAGACGTTCTTGTACAGACCTTATTGCCCCAGAAATACTTATGAAGAACTACTTCTCCAGACGTTCTTGTACAGACCTTATTGCCCCAGACATACTTATGAAGAACTACTTCTCGAGACGTTCTTGTACAGACCTTATTGCCCCAGACATACTTATGAAGAACTACATCTCCAGACGTTCTTGTACAGACCTTATTGCCCCAGACATACTTATGAAGAACTACTTCTCCAGACGTTCTTGTACAGACCTTATTGCCCCAGACATACTTATGAAGAACTACTTCTCCAGACGTTCTTGTACAGACCTTATTGCCCCAGACATACTTATGAAGAACTACTTCTCCAGACGTTCTTGTACAGACCTTATTGCCCCAGACATACTTATGAAGAACTACTTCTCCAGACGTTCTTGTACAGACCTTATTGCCCCAGACATACTTATGAAGAACTACTTCTCCAGACATTCTTGTACAGACCTTATTGCCCCAGACATACTTATGAAGAACTACTTCTCGAGACGTTCTTGTACAGACCTTATTGCCCCAGAAATACTTATGAAGAACTACTTCTCCAGACGTTCTTGTACAGACCTTATTGCCCCAGACATACTTATGAAGAACTACTTCTCGAGACGTTCTTGTACAGACCTTATTGCCCCAGACATACTTATGAATAACTACTTCTCCAGACGTTCTTGTACAGACCTTATTGTTCCAGACATACTTATGAAGAACTACATCTCCAGACGTTCTTGTACAGACCTTATTGTTCCAGACATACTTATGAAGAACTACATCTCCAGACGTTCTTGTACAGACCTTATTGCCCCAGACATACTTATGAAGAACTACATCTCCAGACGTTCTTGTACAGACCTTATTGCCCCAGACATACTTATGAAGAACTACATCTCCAGACGTTCTCTTACAGACCTTATTGCCCCAGACTTTGTTATCAATATCAAAGTTCCCCTTATCAGATACGTTTTTTAGGGAAGATGATTCTAAGGCAATCCGTTTCTTTAGCCAATGGTTAACTAGCTTTGTGTCATGTGACCAGCACAGCGACTAAGCGCCTTACCTTTCCCCAAACTTAAGTCAGGTACCCCGTTAGGGCTGGGCGGACTCGGGGGAGCCCTAAAAATCCCGAAATTTTAAATCTCAATCTTCACCAATATTCCGACCCAGTAACCCAGGTTCGGAAGCCATGCGCTTAACCACTCAGCCACTGCTTCTCCTCCCCCCCCCTCCAAGACGTGCTTGTCAAGACGTTTTTGCCCAGACGTGTGTGTGTGAGTTAATATAAGCTTTGGAAACAAGCGCGCAAAAATTTTCTAAAGATTGTCCACGTTTGTGTGGGAAACTTGTTGACTGTAGTTATAGGTCCAGCACAAAATATCATTTAGATCTATAAGTGAATGACATGTTATCTATTTATGAGTTTGAGTTTTGAGTTTAGGCACATCGGTACAATTTAGGCCATGTCGTGCCCGTAATCCTTTAAGTATATATAACAACGAGATGCCATTGTACCTTAGCGAACTGATCACTCCATATGTCCCCCAGAGAGCCCTGCGCTCAATGGACTCAACGCTTTTAGTGGTGCCACGTTTCTCCCTCAAAAGCTACGGTCTGCAGGCTTTTTCAGTTCACGGACCAAAGGTTTGGAACTCACTCCCCATTGATCTCAGACAGACAAAATGCTACACCACTTTTAAGAAAAACATTGAGACCTATCTGTTTAAAACTTTTTTAGATTAATTGTCATTTTACCCGTCGTGCCTGTGTTTGTAATGTTATTACAGCGCCTTGAGCCTACATTTTGTTTGTTAACAGCGCTTTATAAATACAATTATTATTATTATTAAGGATCACTCTCCCTTTATATAACAATTTATGCAAACATGTTCACACCATTCGGCAAACAAGAATAATCTCAATTTAGAGTCCTTTACATCATTTAGACATGACACACAAATGAGAGTGCACATATTCAGGAAATACGTTTACGTACGTTTAAATAGATTGCATCGATTATTTTTATTCGGTTTCACAAAACTATCACAAATTCATATTAAAAGAAAAAATACATCTTGTAGTCTGCATTCTAGTCAATTCAGATTTTGTACGTGTGGAGATCAAAGTCTTTTCTTCACAAGATGATGGCAATGATCATGATGATGATGGTGATTTTGTTGATTAGGACGAAGATAATAATGATGATAATGACGATGATGATGATGATGAGAATGTTGTTGTTGTTAATGATGATGATTAGGATGATAATTTTGATGATGATGATAATGACGATGATGCTGGTGATGATAATGTTGTTGTTGTTGTCGATGATGATGATGATGATGATGATGATGATGATGATGATGATGATGACGATGATGCTGATGATGATAATGTTGTTTTTGTTTTTTGTTGGTGTTGATGATGATGATGATGATTATGACGACGATGATGATGATAATGTTGTTGTTGTTGATGATGATGATAAGGACGATAATTTTGATGATGATGATAATGACGATAATGCTGGTGATGAGAATGTTGTTGTTGATGATGATGATAATGACGATGATGATGATGATAATTTTAGTTGCTGGTGGTGGTGGTGATGATGATGATGATGATGATGATGACGACGCTGACGATGGTGAATCTGGCGTATTTGGGGTCATCACTCATTCCATATTACGTTGTCGCTTGAACTCCATGTTTCGCTACTTTAGAATTATCTTCGTAAATAACTCACTTCATAGCAGTTAGTAAGTGGTGATGGCATTTCTTTATCTTTCGTTCTACAGAATGGATTTTTATGGACGTAAAATTTCTTGAATCCGATCCTCTCCAGATTTTGAACTACTTTTAATTTGGCCAACCTGACGCTCTTCAAGGTCGATCCAAGGTGATATTCTAAGAGCACCTGTTTGACGTTTCCCGGAAGTTCACCAGATTGGATCATTTCCGGAAGCGCCTGCCATTCGGATCCTTCTACGTCCAGTTTGATGACGTCAATTGACGAACTCTTGTGACCCAGTCTTCGGCGAATTTCTTTCAAGGTTAGCATTGTCCAATTGTCTTTATTAATAAACGATTGCCCACTTATTCCTAGAGAGCTGAAATGGACTTTAGGCGACCTGCAGAGAGATAAACGTAAATGTCAGAATATTATTAATGAAATGCTGAATTTAATGGATTATTCGCATCATCATCATTATTGTCATCAACCTCATTAGCCCCACCATCATCATCATCAGTATTATCATCCTCAGACTCTCCTTTAAAAAAAAGCTTTGGATAGAACCACTGCTATCGTGCGTATTTTGGGTTGCTCTTTAGAGAAAGCGATGAAAACAGTGAAGATAATATTTAGGGGCTTATGAAACGGTCAACAAAACTGACCAATCCAGTCCACTTACGCATATGACTAGGATTGGATCCAGGGAAGTTGAGTGAGGTAGGAGACTGCACATATGAGAAAGACTCGACCCTTCAGCAGTCTCCAGGGCGGCTTCTGATCTATTACAGCAGTGGTGCCCAAACTGTTTCTTTACTAGAACACTTCGCTATCCGGTGGCGGCTGATATATCACAGCAGTGGTTCCCAAACTGTTTCTTTACTAGAACACTTCGCTATCCGGTGGCGGCTGATATATCACAGCAGTGGTTCCCAAACCTTTTCCTTAATAGAACACTTCCCACGGAGTATTTAGAGGAACACTTTCCTTATTTTTAAGAGAGATCAATTCACGTGCTGGCCTACTTGTTAATTATTCCGGTAGTTATTAACACCTATTCAGGCCTAGCGGAAAATTAGGGTCCCGCGGAACACAGTGTGGGAAACACTGTATATAACAGATTTAGTTCTAAACCCAGACAGACACATTCCGTCCATTAATCAAGTATGCAAAAACAAGTCAGATATCAGCGCTACCATCAAAAATTCTTTTTTATTACAAAGATTATATCAATTCTTTCTGTCTGTCTGTCTGGTAAAAGTGTGTATACGTTATATCTCCCACACTCATTCTCGGATCAAGCTGAAACTTCGCACAATTATTCATTGACATAGACAATCTTCTTATCTTATCTTATCTTTTATAATACAGACTTTACATCAACTAAAGAAGATAATTAGGTCCTACGCGTCATGCATTTAGTCATGCGTATTAACCAATGACCTAAGTTCTGCTAAGTCACATGTTTTCCTAGCTAGCTCAGGCAACCCAATCCATGTTCTAATAATACTAGGGAAGAAGGAGCAGTAAATACATGAATCAATATCACTACATGAATCAATTGTTAAAAAGTAACCAATTAGACTATTAATCTCATTATTGTGTTCAATAGCAACAAGGGAAACTAATACCTCGGTATTCACAGATGTGGCTAAATTTGTTGGGTTTAGTCCCCTTAGATAAATGTTAACGCTATTTCTCCCTCACACATTCTCCTATCAGGTTGATATTTTTAAAAATGTATTTGTGGTACCTAACAAAACCGAAACTATGAAATACAAAGACTCAATGTGGCAATTAATTACTGGTAGCTAATTATTGTGTTTGTTAATGAAAAAGGAAAAATAGCTTGTACATTATTGGCAGATATAGTTTCAAGAGCTAGTGTTTCGACTTTAGATGTTGTTGTTTTTTTAAAGGATTTTAAAAATATTTAGCTTCTTAAGCCTTTCGCTTAGTTTATGAATTAACTCTTTCTCTCCTAACTGACGATACCAGCGTTGATTCCACCAGAATGTGATAAATACTTACGGAGAGAAAGAGTTAAATTGTCAATGATAATTGAGCTAGCCGTTTTGGTTCGTGTACAGTGTTACGTAATATATGTGTCAAGATCGCAGAAGATATATATAATATTTTGGAATGGAATTTTAAAAAAATGGTTCTAGGTTTACTAAGCATTTGAGGTAAACTTAAAAAAAAAATTGACTTTCATTTGTGGAGATTTCTGCGGCTGTCTAGTTCTGTCTGGGTTGTTGAAATAACAAAAGAAAACAAAATTATTGGTCGTTACGTAAGTTTAAAGTTTAATGTTCAGCTATTTTTTGTTGGTGGTAGGAGGGATTTTTTTTTAAACATTACTTTTATATAGTGCCACTTTCCTGCTTACAGCATGCTCCGTGCGCTATGGTCCAATCTCTTTGTGGACCAGAGGGGGGAGGGAGTATTTTGGAAGTTCTCGTGCTGCCTTAAGTTGCTCAGCAAACACAACTCTGCCTGAGTCGGGATTAAACCCCAACCCCCTTGTAATGTAGCCAGCCCGTAGCCAGGCGCATTGGGCCTCTCAAAAAGACATTCAATATATTTTTAATTGAATTATATTTTGCACTTTAACCTAGGTTTTCATTCTGTGATTGAATTAGGTTAACTTTAAACTTCCGTATTTCTCAAACTGTGTTCCTCGGAACCCTAGTGTTCCTCGAGGCCTAAGTTAGTGTTACTTACTGACTTATTTGTAAAAATAAATTTCGGACACTTATTTGGGGTTCCCCTTAAATGGGTGGCCCGGGTTGATGTTCAAAATTGGAACCCCTTTCATAAACCCAAGCTACGCCACTGGCCGTCGGCCGGTGTCTGAAAATTTAAGCACCGGATATTTAGGCACCGGATATTGCCGTTAGATATTGTTATAGTTACTATTTTTTATAACGTCACCAATACCCCATAGCCTAAGGATAAAATATACGTTAAATCTTTTAAATTATGTTCAAAATTAAGATCGCTATTAAAGAATGCCTAATTTTCCGGTGCCTAAATTTCCGCCTTGTCAAAAAGTGCCTAATTATCCAGTGCCTACATTTCCGGATGCCTACTTTTCCGGGTGCCTAAATTTCCAGTGCCTAACTTTCCGAAATTCCCGTCGGCCATAGCAGGGAATAGATCGTAAGGTCTCAAATGGGTAGTTTCTATTTCATTTTACAGACTTTGGCGTCATGATAATACACCAGTAGTGCCACTTAACGAAAGGAGCAATTTATAGAAATGATTACACACTACCAGTCAAAATGATCCTTCACCAGGGTCATGCTGGGGTCAAATGAGAACACGTGACATCCGTAGAGAGCAGCGGCCGCCTCGTCGAAAGAGAAGTCGTAGTTGATGCCGAAGGAGTAGATGATGCAGGGCTCCCGTGGTCTGACGTCAGCGTCGTCACAGATCTCCCAACCGCCGTCAGATACATCGCCCAGTCGCAGCTTCCTTCTGCACAAAGACTGTTGACATGTGACATTCGTTGTCATTTGACCTTTATGTCATTAATGTGACATTTAATAAGACATTCGACTCACGTTAAATTTGATGAGTCATTTAACATGTGATGAGTAGTTAAGCAATTTTTTTTTTAACTTAATGCAATCTAACTGCCAATGTCATGTGACATTTACTTGCTTAGGCTTAGATCCTCCCGCACCGCTTGGCCTATTTGGCGGCAAGCTGTCTACTTACAATCTGTCACTGGCAATGTCAGAAGCTTCTTCCCAGCTGGTGTCTACTGCTCTGAGGTCTGATTGTCAATAAACATTCGGTATTATTTACTTTTCCATGTCATTTAAGATTTCATGTCATTTGACACTTTATATTATTGAACACTTAAAGTCATTTAACATTTGACATCTTAAATTGTTTATATGTGACATTTAGACCCAGTTATTTAACATTCAAATGATGACAACGTTGAATCAGGCTGACATACGCTTCTTCTAAACGAAATTGCATCTCTTCGAAACCAATGTAGCGCAATCCCCTCACAGACGAGAATCTAGATTCAGTGCTAGGGCTCGGTGTCTCATCAATGCAGTGGGACCTTCGGAAGTTGGTTTTGGATAAACTTCCTACATCCCATAAATTAGTGTAAACCTCATATTCACGATCGAGGCGCTGTGTCTGAGTGGTTAAAGCACTTAGCTTGCGATCCAAGCGTCCCGATGTTTAAGTCCTGGTGAAGAATGAGATTTTAAATTTCGAGATCTTAATGCAATTAGTCGTTGTGATGTTTGCGTGATACCTCGTTAACCGTGGATCACAGAAATATATTACCTTTATATCATCTGCCCTATAGATCGTAAGGTCTGAAAGGGATTTTTTTAAAAAAAATGATATCCACTGGTGTTACGTATCTAGGCGTTGTTTTTTTCTTTCTTTGACCTGTTGCGGTCAAGAGACGGGTAGGTTGTTTGCCCCTTGTGTAATAAGTTTTTTTTTATTTTATTCGTCAAGCCACACAGACAGTGACCGGTCCTTGACCTGTGTGTGTACCTCTGGTTGAAAGGAGGGTGTTTTTTTTCTGTCTCTTTGAAGAGCGTTCTAGATCTGGGTGTTTATGACTTTCTATTCTAGAAATTACGAGATATCGACGCGCGGTAGATTATATAAGACCGCTCGCGTAACGTTGACAGACAGACATACGGAGACAGCCGTGAGACAGAATAGCGGAGACATTGCGTGACCCGTGCGTGGTATACCACTTGATCGTGTAAGTTTTTTTTTTAAAGGCCTTGCTTGTATTTGTAATTACATTTTCAAACTCTTGTATTGTAATATTTTTACATGCCATTTTTGTAAAAGGGTTTTGGTCAACACATCAAGTCTGTATTGAGTAAATGTTTATTCTTCTTTCTTGTAACTTTATATTTGATTAAACATTAAGTTGATAGTTTACCTTCCGATTTCTTGTGTCATTTTTTTTTTTTTTTTTTTTTGTTATTCATTGTAAGTCTTTGATTAAATTCAGACTTAAGATAAGTGACACAACTCCTTTTCTATTGTCACGTTCCCCTAGGCAAGCCATTTAAAAGTAGAATTCAATTCGTAATACGTGACAAAAGAAGTTTGGGGGCCTGTCCGGGATATTTTTCTGAACCTATTTTCGTCTTACTTGAGTAATTTTGTAAAGGCGAAGTTGACTTTAACAAAATTTTTTTTTGTGTCAAAGAGTCGGAAGTAAAGTATCAATAGTATTGACCAAACTCTCTTAAGGTTTTTTGTTGTACTGATTTTGTACTGTATATTTACATTGTATACATTTTTTTTTTGCTTGTAATAGTTGCTAGTTAGTCATGGATATTCAGTTTTTTCTTGCAAATCCCTCTGTGGAAGAGCTTGATGCTTTTACTAGGAAGGAACTGGTCCTTATTTCTAAACATTTAGGGTTAAAAATAAAATCAAATGCCCTTAAACAAGAAATCAGAGATAACATTGTAATCCATTATGTAGACGAGGAAGTGTTTTCTGAAGACCTTTTAGAAACCCTTAGACCCGATGAGGGTAAATCAGATTTAGAACTTCAGATAAAATTAAAACAAATGGAAATAGAAGCCCAGACGGCTAGAGAGCAGAGAGAAATTAAACAAAAAGAATTAGAGCTTGCAGCAGCTAGAGAGCAGAGAGAAATTAAACAAAAAGAATTAGAGCTTGCAGCGGCTCAGAAAGAAATGGAAATGAAATTACAAATAGAGTTAAAAAAATTAGAGTTAGCTGCTAATGTAAGACCAGATTCTTCCCCTGCCAGTCATACTGCTGAAGCAACAAAATTTTTGAAAATAATTCCACGCTTTAATGAAGCCACAATTGACAATTATTTTCCACAATTTGAACTTTGTGTGAAAAATTTTAATGTACCTGAAACTTTGTGGCCCACTTTGCTGCTAACAGTTTTGACTGGTAGAGCTGCAGACGTATTTTGTTCTTTGACCATTGAACAACAAAAAGATTATAATGTTGTTAAGGCCTTATTCTTAAGGCATATGAACTTGTTCCGGAAGCTTACCGAAAGCAGTTCAGGGATTGTCGCAAATCGGATGGCCAAACCCATGTAGAATTCCTGCGGGAAAAGGAGCGACGCTTTGAGAAATGGCTCACTTCCAGGGAAATCGGCACCGACTTTGCAAAATTCAAGAACCTAATGCTGATGGAAGAGTTCAAGAGTTGTGTGCGGCTGGACGTCCGTACGCATATAGCTGATCGTGGCGAGGAAGATGTACACAAGGCTGCAGTGTTGGCAGACGATTATATAATATCACATCAATTTGCCAAGTATACGACGGATGTCAAGCCAAAACAAGTCAAACAGCCTGAGTCCATTGCTAGCAACTCCATCAAGAACAGCAGTACAAATGACAGAAAACCTACTACAAGTAAAGCTACTTGTTCCTACTGCAAACGAGAAGGCCATAAAGTTGACGATTGTTGGAAACTGAGGAAGAGAAACGAAAAAGCTCCTTCAAAAGTCAGCGCTTGCACAGTACAGTGGTCGTCGAGGTTTACTCCCTCATCCTCAAGTCATATCAAGAATACCTCGACACCACCTGTTTCAAATGTATTGACTGTACAAGACTCTCCGAAAATGTCTCCACGGTGTTCAAATGACTCAACAGTGAGTTCTTCAAATTCATCTTTACGATGTTCCAATGACTCAAACAAGAGTTTTTCAAATACATCAAGCCGATGTTCCAATGACTCAAACAAGAGTTTTTCAAATACATCAAGCCGATGTTCCAATGACTCAAACAAGAGTTTACCTAATACATCACCCCGATGTTCCAATGACTCTAACCAGAGTTCCAATAATACATCACCCCGATGTTCCAATGACTCTATCCAGAGTTCCCATAATACATCATCCCGATGTTCCCATGACTCTATCAAGAGTTCCCATAAGACATCACCCCGATGTTTCAATGACTCTATCCAGAGTTCCCATAATACATCATCCCGATGTTCCCATGACTCTATCAAGAGTTCCCATAAGACATCACCCCGATGTTCCAATGACTCCATCAAGAGTTCTCCAAATACATCCACAAGATGTTCTACTGACTCAAGAAAGAGTTTCTCCACTGCGTCTCCTAGAGATGTCAATGACTCCAGCGAGAGTTCGACCCAAGTCCAGTCTGCATCAACCAAAATTGATGTTTTATTAGAGGATTTTAAGCCTTTCATTTCGGAAGGATTTGTATCACTACCCGGTGATTCTACAAGTCTACGACCTATCACCATTTTGAGAGACACAGGTGCCTCACAATCGTTACTTTTAGAGGGTATCTTGCCCTTGTCTAAATCATCATCGACTGGGAAGAGCATCCTGTTACGAGGCGTAGAGCTTGGATGTATAGATGTGCCTCTACATCTAATCGACATAAAGTCAAATCTCATTACTGGACCGGTTGTTGTAGGTGTCCGACCAACATTACCATTGGAAGGCATCTCGTTGCTGTTAGGCAATGACTTAGCAGGTGGAAAGGTGATAGCCGAACCCATCGTCACTCAAACACCCGACTTATCTGCCACACCCGAGGAAGACCTAGAGTTATATCCAGCGTGTGCAGTAACAAGGGCAATGAGGTTGAAAGCATCTCAAGAAGAAAACGTCATCAAAGCCAACAGTTACCAAGATGATGTGGACTTGAGCACCACATTCTTTGCTTCTCTTGAAGAAGAACAACGCCAAATTCTGAAAAGCCGGCATCAACTCGAAAACAGTTGATTGAGGACCAAAAGAAGGATCCAGAGCTCGCCAAACTTCGAGAAACCGCAATGACATCACAAGAGGCAGAGCTAGCATCAACGTGCTACTACATCCAAGATGATATGCTCTTCAGGAAATGGAAACCTCCAGACGCATCCAACGAAGAAGAATGGAGAATATGCCATCAAATCGTGTTACCAGAAAGATACCGAGCGTACATCATGAATCTGGCTCATGACACACCAATGTCAGGTCATCTCGGCATCCACAAGACATACCACAAGATTATGTCACACTTCTTCTGGCCACGTTTGAAGAAAGATGTCATCCAGTACTGCCGATCCTGTCATGTCTGTCAGATGGTTGGCAAGCCAAATCAAAAGATCCCTGTTGCTCCTCTGAAGCCGATTCCAGCCTTTGAAGAACCTTTCAGCAGAGTACTTATTGACTGTGTTGGTCCTCTCCCAAGGACAAAAGCTGGCAACCAATACCTGTTGACCATTATGTGTGCTTCAACTCGTTTTCCTGAGGCTATTCCTCTAAGGAACATAAAAGCATCAAACATTGTAAAGGCCTTAATCAAGTTCTTTACTCTATTTGGTCTACCAAAGTCCATCCAATCGGACCAAGGAACGAATTTCACGGCCAATCTTTTCAAGCAAGTCATGACTCAGTTGGGCATCAAACACTGCATGTCGAGTGCGTATCATGCCGAGTCGCAAGGCGCTCTTGAGCGACTCCATCAGACCCTCAAGAACATGATCCGAACCTATTGCTTTGAGCACGAAAAAGACTGGGACGAAGGAATCCACATGCTGCTGTTTGCAACCCGTGAATCCGTCCAGGAATCGTTGGGATTCAGCCCTTTTGACTTAGTCTTTGGCCATTCGGTGCGCGGTCCCTTGAAATGTATAAAAGAGACTTTGTTGTCACCAACAGCCACTGAAGGAATTTTAGACTATGTAATTAAGTTTAAAACTAGACTTTATGATGCTTGTGTTCTGGCCAAAAAATAACTTACAAAACACCCAATCCAGCATGAAACGCTGGTATGATAGAAAGGCCCGTGTTAGAGAATTTTCTCCCGGGGATAAGGTGCTTGTATTTTTGCCCATACCAGGTCAACCCTTGCAAGCCAGATATTTTGGTCCCTATGAAATTGAGACCAAAATTAGTGACCTCAATTACACAATCAAAACTCCTGACCGTAGGAAAAAGACTCAGCTATGTCATATAAACATGCTGAAGCCTTATGTATCTCGGCCAGATCCCTCAGATAAGAGTAATTGTATTTTAAATACAGTCAAAAGTTGTTCAAATAGCCATGTTTCTCCTATTGATGATGATATTGTAAAGGAGAAATTTGGACAATACAAAATACCTAATTCTTTTGTATTACAGAATTTGGATGTAAAACTGTCTCATCTGTCTTCGACAGAAAGGCCAGTTATCATGAAACTCATTAATGAATTTAATGACATTTTTTCTGATGTACCAAAACAGACTAATGTTATAATGCATGATGTAGATGTTGGCGAGGCTACTCCAGTCAAGCAGCATCCTTACAGGGTTAACCCTGAAAAACTTGCCATACTTAGGTCAGAAATCAAGTATATGCTTGAAAATGACCTCATTGAACCAAGTTCCAGTAGCTGGAGCTCCCCATGTGTCTTGATACCTAAACAGGACAAGACTTATCGTTTTTGTACAGACTACCGTAAGGTAAATGCTGTCACAAAGACCGATTCGTTTCCTATCCCTAGGATAGACGATCTCATAGATCGTATTGGTGACGCTAAGTACATCACCAAAATAGACCTACTTTCAGGTTATTGGCAGGTTCCCCTGACTGATAGGGCAAAGGAAATCTCCGCCTTTGTCACCCCTGATGGTCTGTACCAATACAAAGTGATGCCATTTGGCATGAAGAATGCTCCTGCCACTTTCCAGAGAATGATAAATGCCCTGCTTGCTGACATGGAGAATTGCCACGCATACATAGACGATGTAGTAATTTTTAGCCAAGATTTTTCTAGCCATTGTAAACAACTGCATTGTCTTTTTACTAAACTGTTACATGCAAAAATTACTGTAAACCTGAGTAAGAGTGATTTTTGCCAGGCTTCCATCCAATACTTAGGCCATATTGTAGGACAAGGCCAGGTGAAACCTGTAATGGCCAAAGTAGAAGCTATCCAAGCTTTCCCTATCCCTGCTGATCGGAAACAACTCCGAAGATTTTTGGGAATGTCTGGATATTATAGAAAATTTTGCGAAAATTTTCTGTCATTGCCAGTCCTTTAACAAACCTCCTGAGAAAGAACGTCCGATTTACTTGGACGGATGAATGTCAGAAAGCCTTTAACCAAATTAAGCAGATATTATCTAGCTCCCCCATTTTAATGGCTCCTGACTTCGGAAAACCTTTTAGGTTAGCTATTGACGCCAGTGACACAGGTGTTGGGTCAGTCCTTTACCAAGAAGATAATTTCCAAGTAGAGCATCCTATTTGTTTCTTTTCCAAGAAATTTAATAGACATCAAAGAAATTATTCTACTGTGGAAAAAGAATGTCTTGGGTTGATTCTTTCTATACAACACTTTGATTTTTATATCAGTGGGTCCAGATGGCCACTGGTTGTATTTACTGACCACAATCCCCTTACATTTATCCACAAAATGTCTGGCAAGAACCAACGACTTCTCAGGTGGAGTTTATTTTTACAAGAGTACAACCTAGATCTTAAACACATAAAAGGCAGCGAAAATGTTATCGCCGATGCCTTGTCTAGATTGTAAAAAGTATTTTGATGTATATATTTTTTTTATATATATCATGATAAATACATTCTGTAATGTAAATATTTTTTTTTGTAGTTCTAAAAAGATTTCCATTTCGTGGAAATGTAAACTTTTTATTTTTAGGGGGGAGGTGTTACGTATCTAGGCGTTGTTTTTTTCTTTCTTTGACCTGTTGCGGTCAAGAGACGGGTAGGTTGTCTGCCCCTTGTGTAATAAGTTTTTTTTTATTTTATTCGTCAAGCCACACAGACAGTGACCGGTCCTTGACCTGTGTGTGTACCTCTGGTTGAAAGGAGGGTGTTTTTTTTTCTGTCTCTTTGAAGAGCGTTCTAGATCTGGGTGTTTATGACTTTCTATTCTAGAAATTACGAGATATCGACGCGCGGTAGATTATATAAGACCGCTCGCGTAACGTTGACAGACAGACATACGGAGACAGCCGTGAGACAGAATAGCGGAGACATTGCGTGACCCGTGCGTGGTATACCACTTGATCGTGTAAGTTTTTTTTTTAAAGGCCTTGCTTGTATTTGTAATTACATTTTCAAACTCTTGTATTGTAATATTTTTACATGCCATTTTTGTAAAAGGGTTTTGGTCAACACATCAAGTCTGTATTGAGTAAATGTTTATTCTTCTTTCTTGTAACTTTTATATTTGATTAAACATTAAGTTGATAGTTTACCTTCCGATTTCTTGTGTCATTTTTTTTTTTTTTTTTTTTTGTTATTCATTGTAAGTCTTTGATTAAATTCAGACTTAAGATAAGTGACACAACTCCTTTTCTATTGTCACGTTCCCCTAGGCAAGCCATTTAAAAGTAGAATTCAATTCGTAATACGTGACAAAAGAAGTTTGATTTCTTGGAGCCTTTATTTGTTTATGTAGACCTAATGGGGTTTTTTTGTGTCTTTTCTGTTATGTGGCCCGCAACACGAGTGTTGGAAATTAAAAATTGCCTACCTATTGTATAAGGTTTCACATCGCTGTTTTATTTAATTAATTATTGAATTTAACATTATTACATGTACTTAGTTTTTAGTTTTACCTAATTTCATAACATCGAACCGAACCCGAACCCAAACTTTAAACCCGACCGAACCCAACCCAAACTATACTCGTCATCGAACCGAATCGAATCTGAACTATAAAAAATGGGTTCGATTCCCATCTCTAATATAAAAGTAGCAATTTATATTTATGTTTTTGTCAATGTCTCATAGATGATGTGTAAAATTATATATATGCGTAAATACACCTAAAATTTTATGCATAACCCATGTGCACCTGAAATGTTATGTGCTAACTTAAATGCCCCTAAAATGTTTTGTGTTAACCCATATGCACCTAAAATGTTGTTTTAACCCATACCCACCTGAAATGTTATGAATTACCCATAACTTACATTGATGTTGTCTAAGTTGCTGTGCAGTGTAATCAGCAGCGTCTCGTTACTCAACGAGTCCAAGTCTAGACCCACCAGGCTGTCGACAATCCCTTTATCTCGAAGGCTCATTAAAGGACCTGAAATAATAACAAGGCTTGTCCTCGAGTCTGAAGATGAATGATGAATGCATTATTTGTCCGTGGCTGCCCAGCCCCAGTGGACTGCATTTATTTTAAAAAGTGGAATTGGTCTGCGCGAGTCAATTGTCACTTTAAAAATAGAACTGAGGCAATGCAGTGATTTCAAATAATTACGTAGTAATGTAAATAATAAAGAATGATGAATATTGTCGCCTAGTTGAGATAATAATCAGAATACGGAAACTTAAATTACTTTGATTGTCAAATATATATAGTAAACTTGAATGAGATACTGTACTGCAATGCGCATTTGGCATATATAATGAACATAGGTTACAATGATCTCAACTTCAGACCATCTGTTTCTAAATATTTTTTTCTCGTTGC
>JAZGLO010000707.1:442500-782500 GCA_036873155.1 Biomphalaria sudanica | reverse complement strand
CCATTTCCCACCCTCCACAACTTCAAATAGTCTCTTTACGCTGATGAGCAATCAGACTTTAAAATACCCTTAAGCCCATTGCCCATTTCCTTCACTACCGGGTAGTAAAAAAGAATAACTCCACACCTCCTGAGTTTGACCTCACCATGAACTTAGCCTTTACAAGGAAAAGAAAATAGTATGTGTCGGAAGTAAAGAAAAAAGGTGCATACGCAGTAGCAATATAGTAGTAATTTGGTAAACATTCAAATAAAAAAGTTTTAGCAATAAAAAGTGAACTGTTCGAACCTCCTGACAAATCGGGGCTGCTCGAACTTCGCACTTTCCTTATAATTATCTTTTTTTTTTTTGAGTAACGTCTGTGAATATATAAGATAAGATACAAATATTGGAAAAAGCAATCCCTAATGTCATAGCAGAACTGCCAATTTAATTTTGGCCCATATTTACCAAATGTTCTTCTTGGCGACTCCTTGGTCTGTTGAGACGTTAGGAGCAAACCTAAACCAATTCTCTGGAGCAATAGAAAAGGAAGCGACGCCATTTTAATTTAACTCTAATATTTTTAGATCTAGATTGGGTTCTTTAGATTTATATTTTAAGCTCACGTCAGACTCATTTTCCCTTTTTTTTTTTCCTGTTTCAAAATGATAATGATTCTTTATTTTACGACCGAATCTTTAAGTAAACTTTCAATTAGAAGTAAACAGAAAACAAAGATGTAAACACAAAATGTTTACCTTTCGTTTCATTTAGGGGCAGCGTCATGATTAGTATTTTAAAAAAATGTAAATTGAAGAATATAAATTCATCTAATTCTTAGGAAAGAAAAATTGCTATTTGTATTTAAATATGCACCCAAAAAGCCTCTAACCCATATATTTTGTTCTCTCTATCTTCTTATCATTTAAAGCAGATAGTAAGGTGTGTGTGTGTGTATGTATGTATGTATGTATGTATGTATGTATGTATGTATGTATGTATGTATGTATATATGTATGTATATATGGACAGCCCCTTAACGTGGTAGACCACTTCATATATCTAGGAAGCACAGTATCAAATGACGCATCGCTTTCAAGTGAAGTTGATAACCGTCTGGCCAGGGCCAATAGCGCTTTTGGACTCCTCCAGGTCTAGAGTTTAAATCGCTGCACCTGCCTACAAAAATCAATGTCCACCAAGCAGTGGTTCTCTCAACCTTTTTATATGGA
Organism: Biomphalaria sudanica; assembly: GCA_036873155.1. NCBI lineage: Eukaryota > Metazoa > Mollusca > Gastropoda > Planorbidae > Biomphalaria > Biomphalaria sudanica. The sequence goes on along the minus strand of JAZGLO010000707.1, from coordinate 781,286 downwards.
CCTGGGACATGGGTATTAGACAGAAAACAACTAAGACTACCTGAACGCTTTCACCAAAGATGCCTGCGCAACATCATGGACATACGGGGGCCAGACCGCACTACAAACAACGATGTCCTTGCGAACGCCGGTATGGACAGCATAGAAGGACTTCTTATGCTCCGACGCTGGGCAGGGCAAGTTTCCCGTATGGGGGACGAACGTATGCCAAAAGCAGTCTTCTTCTGGGGAGCTGAAAGGTAATGGATGAAGGAGAGGTTCCCAACAGAAACGCTCTAAAGACCAACTTGATTTAACTAACATGGAAAAGAGCACCTGGTTGCAAGAGGCTTCAGAACGAGACAGCAGGAGGTCATTTACAAAGGCCGCGGGATATACATTTAAGACCAAAGGAAAATCCGCTGCCGAGGACAGATGTAGACGGCGAAAATAAAATTTAAATCGACCACCGGCGGACAATAGTTATGCCTGTGCTGAGTGTGGAAAAATATGTAGTTTACAGCTGGGACTGTGTATATTGATATGTAAAAAAAATCACATGGACCATATGTTGCCCTCTGAAAAAAAAAATTGTAGGGGAAAGAACCGATACAACATACAGTGAATTATGTATCATTAGTTACTTCCCCTGAACAACAATTGCCACTTTGAACTTACTATTAATTAATACACAAGTATAAAGAGGAATGAAATGGATGTAACAGACATGGAAAGATTAATTATCTGCAAAAGGTAAAAGATTCAGTATTTTTACAAGTTAACAATCTGGCTGACAAAAAAATGAGGATAAGACATAAGCTGATTTGATTTGGTCATCTTATCTTATCTTATAAAGTACAGACATTACTTTAAAAAAAAAGATGATTACGTCCTACGCGTGTTCCTAAATCAATTTAGTCATGCATGTTAATCAATGACTTCAATTCAGCCAAGTCGTTGGTTTTCCTGTTTGACTCAATTAACCCATTCGGGCCATTCCATGCTCTAATAGCACTAAGGAAGAAGAAGCATTTGTACAAATTTGTCCTAGCATATGGAACGAGGAATGTGCCTTTATCTTTGCGTCTTTCTGAGTATTTTATTAGATTTTGTTTTTGTATTTGAAGGTTATGGTTCAGTGTTCGATGTATAATTGCTACTTTACTTTTGAATCTTATATCCTGAAGAGTTCTCAATTGAGCAATTTAACCAAAGTTGTCTATAACCATAAATAGTTAACTTTTTGGTGTATCCGGTGTACAGAACAAAGGGAAGAAGGAGCATATGTGCACATAGTCATTTTGTAAGACATGATTCACTTCAAGGTAAAGGGAGAGAAAGCAGGAAGAATGGGCCGTCCAAAGAAAAGCTGTCTGGACAACGTAAAGTAATTGATAGGCCTCTCTTGATATTCTGGAACGTAAAGTAATTGATAGGCCTCTCTTGATATTCTGGAACGTAAAGTAATTGATAGGCCTCTCTTGATATTCTGGAACGTAAAGTAATTGATAGGCCTCTCTTGATATTCTGGACAACGTAAAGTAATTGACAGGCCTCTCTTGATATTCTGCTAAGAAAATTTGCTGTCCTGGAAAATTGGAGTGATTTTGTTTTGCGAAATGTCACAGCCCTTCTTCAACGAAAGTCAAGGCACAGATCATGATAATGACACACTCTTCCTCTCTCTTTTACCCTCTCTCTCTCTCCCACACACACACACGCACACACACAAACTATCCTTACACTGATTTTCTAACAGCATTTTTTTTGTTCGAAAGATAGTTGGTTACAAGCATGTTAAAGATTTGATCCCTGGGAAGTCTGGATTTCGCCTAAGCAAGTAAGCTTCGCTCAGAAGGGGCTCGTCAGTCATTGCTGTCTACCCTTCTAGGTGAAGGAACACGCTGAATTCAAACCTCTGCTGCCTTGCAGCGATACCCAATCATGGGAAAGGCTTCGGGAGTCCACCTTGATGAAGAATCAGGAGCCAGTGACTCTTAGGCTGTTTGGGACCCCTCAACTCAAGAAAACATTAAGAAACCTGAACAGACACAAAATAGAGCAGTGAGATTCATAACAAACGAATATTCACATTTGACTAGAGTAACACCTCTTATAAAATCACTAAATTTAGAAAGCCTTCAGGAGAGAAGACTCAAAAGTAAAGTAGCAATTATACATAAAACACTGAACCATAATCTTCAAATACAAAAACAAAATTTAATAAAATACTCTTAAAGACACAAAGATAAAGGCACATTCCTCGTTCCATACGCTAGGACAAATTTGTACAAATACTCCTTCTTCCCTAGTGCTATTAGAGCATGGAATGGGTTGCCTGAGCTAGCCAGGAAAACCAGTGACTTGGATGAATTTAAGTCATTGCTTAATATGCATGACTGAATGCATGACGCGTAGGACGTAATCATCTTCTTTTTTGAAGTAACGTCTGTATTATATAAGATTAAGATAGGCTGTTTGCAGCGCTCAGTGCTAGCCCTTGGCAGAGCCTAAGACGCCGCTGATCCCAAACTGTATCGGCATTTGCCGCTCCTTTGGATACATCCGCTGTGAGGTGAGGGGGTAACTAATGAATGCGTGACATCGTTCTGGCCGAAGCTAATGCCCAGTCATTCGTCTCATGTCCATGATTGATCCATAGTCTCTTCGCGACTGACGGAGGCCGTAAAAGAACTGGTTCCAGAAGTATTTTTCCGACAGGTCTGAATGAATCTCCTGGAAATATTGGAGAAATATTTTTTAAAGGTTAATAAAACAACCAAAAGGATACCACCAACAATTGTTGTCCAAACCGTAAGCTCTTAAACCACAAGAACTGATGACGCAATAGCTTCAAATATATCTTAACTTTCAGACCTTGCGATCTATAGGGCTGAAGGTGTTAAGGTCAACTGTTTATTTAATTAAAGGGTGGCTGAGTGGTTAAGCGCTTGGTATCTAAACCTGAAGTCCTGGGTTCCAATCCCGAAGGATACTAAAAAAAAAATTACACAGAATCATTCTGAGTTCAAATTTTCGAAAATGAAAAAGATTAATAAGTCTGCCGATATTTATAAACAAACTAAATTCTTCGATGTCAATCTTGATAAACAAATACAAATAGAATTCTTGGATACCAATATTGATAAACAAATGAATTCTTCGATACCAATATTGAGAAACAAATACAAATAGAATTCTTGGATACCAATATTGATAAACAAATGAATTCTTCGATACCAATATTGATAAACAATAAATTCTTCGATAACAATATTGATAAACAAATACAAATATAATTCTTGGATACCAATATTGATAAACAAATGAATTCTTCGATACCAATATTGAGAAACAAATGAATTCTTCGATACCAATATTGATAAACAAATACAAATATAATTCTTGGATACCAATATTGATAAACAAATGAATTCTTCGATACCAATATTGAGAAACAAATACAAATATAATTCTTGGATACCAATATTGAGAAACAAATGGAATTCTTCGATACCAATATTGATAAACAAATGAATTCTTCGATACCAGTATTGAGAAACAAATGGAATTCTTCGATACCAATATTGATAAACAAATGGAATTCTTCGATGTCGATATTAATAAGTAAATGAAATTCTTCAATGCTGTAACTCAAAATTATTCCTTTAACCTCCGCCCACTGAAAATCACAATGAATCGAAGTATAATTGACCGCCTGGTTGTGGTTTGTACACTCTAAAGAGGCTCATTGTTGTCCAACCTTAGGTTTGGACTAATAGGTAATCTTCAATTCTGAAAGTAATTTCTTTAATTCAGTTAGTAAAAATGAGAGGGGGGGGGCTGTAACTGAGGCCGACATGCTAAGCTAAAAGTAACAAACTATGTTGGTTTTTTTGTTACTTAGAGACATTCTCGATTCCAATATAAAGACATGGCGTTCTGGGTTTTTCTGGGTGTTAATTATCCGAAGATCTAGGTGGTTCCTCTATCAGATAACCCAAAGCGAGGGGGCCGATCACAAGCGAACGCAATCAGGCCGCGTGTCTGTGCTGTGTTGGACTATTGACACTTTACCGGTGTAAGAGAGGGATTTCACAATGTCGGGGCCAGGTTAAACGAGGTACGTACCGTTGTCAATAAGTTTGTGTGGCAGACCTGAATGCCTTGTAATCTATCTCTCGTATTTGTTTGCGGCCTACCACCTTAGATTTACTAGTTGATATTCGCTGCTGTTTCTCATCAATGTGTTTAGTTACATAAACCTAGTATCTCGATAGTATAGGACAATGGTGTGCACTATGTCTTTCAATATTCGTAGTGTCGATTTTGTTCACGTTAAGTTTCTACACGTGTGTAAATACTCTTTCTCTCTCTCTCTCTCTCTCTCTCTCTCTCTCTTACTCATCTATCTATCTATCTATCTATCTGTCTGTCTATGTGTCTGTCTGTCTATCTGTCTGTCTATCTATCTATTTTCCCGACTTTCTGTCTATCTATCTGGGACTATCTATCTATCTATCTATTAGACCGACTTTCTGTCTATCTATCTGGGACTATCTATCTATCTATCTATCTGTCTACCTATTTGCCTGTCTATCTTTATGTGTCTATATCTGTCTGCCTATCTTTTTGACTGTCATTCTATCTTTTTGTTTACAAGATTTTTCTTTCTGTTTCTTTTTTTTTTCTTCTTTTCTTTCCCTATCCCTCCCGATCTTCCTCTCTGCATCCCTTCTCTCTATCTCTCGCTCTCTCCGTCTATCTGGGACTATCTCTTCCGATGTGTATGGCTGCTCCTTCGTCCCATTGCACTCTGTCATAAACCATAATCGTGTTTTGTTCTAGTCTCTCGTGTGTCTTGGGGTTGAACGAGGGTACGTAACTCCAGCAGCGCGACCTATTTGTGGCCTCCACCACAAAACTATCAAGACCACTCAATCAATAATGTCTTTGCAGTCTCCTACATACAGCAGTTATGGAATCGGTGGCGGGAATAAGCTGAAATAACAAGAGGAAACAAAAAGGTGAGAGGGAGGGTAAGGAGTGGGGGTAAGGGGAAACAACTCTCTAATAGTCTGGGGTTATCAAGCTTTGATTGCACAAAAAAATGGTGGCCGAGTGGCTGCTTAGAGGTAAAGCGCTTGGCTTCCGAACCGAAGGGTCCCGTGCTCGACTCCTGGAGAAGATTGGTTTTCTTACCTTCGGGACCTTTGGGGCGCCTGAGTCCACCCAGTTCTAATTGGTACCTGACATTAGTTGCAGAAAAGCAAAAGCGCTGGGTCGTTGTGCTGACCACATGACACCCTCGTTAACAGTGGGCCACAGGAAAAAAGATGACCCTGACATTATCTGTCCTATATCTATGGTCTGAAAGGAAAACTTTACTTTATGGGTGGTACAGTGTTTTAAGTGTTTCGTGTTCAGGTCATTGCGACATTTTTTTTATTATGGACTTAATTTTTTTTTTTTTCTTGCTATATTGAGTATCTGAAATACCCATCTTGTCAGGTAGCCAAACTCCTCCTGCGGTATTGGAAACCTGAGATTCCATTGCTTTATTTGGGTACCTGAAATAGCACAGCTGTTTTAGGTACTTTAAAGGTCCTTTCGTATTGGTTACCTGACCCCTGTCGTATTGATTAGCTGAAAGACAGTTGCTGTTTTAGGTACATGTAAGCCCCTCCCCCTGAAGTAACTTAAAGAAAGGGAAAGTAGTCTTAAGTTTCCGCATGCCTTTCTGACGCCGTGGGTCACAATGGCTTATGGCCCCGCGATAACCTGCTGACCTCTGTCCACAAAATAAAAGAGAGGATCCATCCTAGCAATGACATAGAGATCAACGACCAACCGCCTTCACTTTTCCCTAACTAACGTTGGGTACCCATTGGAGATGGATGGACCTAGAGACGCCCAAAGGTCCCGAAATTAAAAATCTCAGTCTTCACCAGGAGTCGAACCCGGGTCCCCGGTTTGGTAGCCAAGCGCTTTACCACTCAGCCACCGCACCTCTACGTCTACACTAATATAGCTCAATTCTGTAAGATTTTTCCCTTTTTCTGTACTAAACATAAATAATTAATTATCACTTATTAATTAATTACTTATATTAATTTTTTGATTGATTAATTGTGCAAAGTTTCAATTTTTTTTCATTTTTTAAAAGCTTTTTATCAACTCACAATGTCTGTCTGTCTGTCCGTCTGGTCAAACGTTTCAACATCGTTTTTTTTCCTCCCGTTTCCCATTCTTGGATCACTTTGAATATGTGCACAATTATTCGTTGTACCTGACAAAACATGAATGAATAACAAAAAAAGTTTACCAATTAGTTAATTAATTATTGGTGATTAACCATTTTGTTTGATATTGAAATAAGGAGAATAAATGCTACTTAATGAGAGCTGTGGATGTATATATGGATTTATTCCTCTTATTACGTTTTGACATGGTTTTTCTCCGATTTCTCATTGATAAATTGACTTTTTGCTTAATTATTCATACTCCTCGACAATACATGAATCCATCCGTAAATTAAGCAATTAGCTAATCAGTACTAATTATTAATTAATTAATTTCTGCCATTTAAAAAAAAATGGCAGTAATTAGCATTTTTTTCGTTTTGGTAAGCTTTTTTTTTAAAAAGTAATATTTTTTCTATTGCTTGTTAACGCTATGCCACAAATTGGCTTAACTAGGATGCTAGGACCAAGGGGGGCAGCAAGGTCTGTCGCCCATCGCAGTTCCTGAAGCTACCAGACTCAAGTAGTGTACGGTACGTAATGTATATTTGGAAATTGCATTAGAACACTGACCAGTATAAAATTACAAAGCTTATATATAATAAAAAAAAACAAAGTTAACAAACAAACAAAAATTGTAGAGACAGAAATATATGATATTTTCTTCCCATGTGGAGGCGCTGTGGTTGAGGGGTGGAGCGCTTGGCTTAAGAACCTGAGGGTCCCAGGATCAAATCCTGGAGAAGACTGGGATTTTTTTAATTTTGGGATATTTTAGGGAACCTATGAATTCACCCAGCTATAACGCTTACCTGACAGTAGTTGGCAAAAGTAAAGGCGGTTGGTCGGTGTGTTGGTCTAATGACATCCTCGTTAATTGAAAGCTACAGAAACAGATGACCATTAATCTATAGACCGCTTGGTCTGAAATGGGAACTTTTGCTTTTACTTTGATACCCATTTACGCGTTTCGGAGCCCTGGGCGTCTCCCCTTCCCACCCTTGCAGACCCCACCTCGTTACGCCCCTGTTGCTAAATAAGTATGTGCACCATAAGGCAGCATTCCTTTGACAAGAGGGACAATAAGTGTGGCTACCTTTATTTTTTTTATCAGAGTTAGTCCCCTTTAGTACTTTATTTAAGTCCCTGTTAACTGTTTACAATGGCCACTCTCTCTTGAGTCTTTCAACTGACCAGTGTAGTTTGAACTAAATCTCTATAATGTTTAACTAATACTTGTGTTGTACTATTACTGTGCTACTCAAGAAAAGTGTGCCACTGTTGTGGAGAGAATATTTCGATATTGAGCTAAGTAGACTTTATTTATTGTTTAGTACTAAGTTGTAAATGTAAATACAGGGGCGGACTGACTGTCAAAATCGGCCCGGGCATTTCTATGCAATTCGGCCCACAAATTCTATATCATATGGTGGGCATCCATTTCTAGGTCTACCTGTCCTCAAAATCATCATGTTAAGTTTCATTATGTATCGATATGCATGCATACAGTGAACTCTGTATCTTTATAAGAAATATAGACCTTATGTTGCTCTTTAATCGCTAAGTATGTAGGCCCTAAAAGGATGAAGCCTACTAGTAGCACTGTCTACGGATGAAGGCTATTACATTATTTCGGAAAATGTGTTAAATTAAAATGGAATTACACTGTAGAGTCTGTGAAACATTTGTTTTTAAACACGATGCTCAGAGAGCCTTTTTTAAAAGGGAATATTATAAAACCTTTAACAATTTAATACGTGCCATGCTGGCATCGATGCGGCCATTTCGGTTGCTCTACCGGCCCATTTGGGTGCTGGCCCACCGGGCATTTGCCCTAATGCCCATATAGCCAGTCCGCCCCTGTGTAAATAGTATAGGTCTACTTAGTCTCTTATCCTCTCCTGTATGTTTCTTTTAAGACATCTTTTGTTTAGATATGAGACAGTAGTTTGTCTCATGAATGACGTCATTTCATTGTTAGTGTATGTGTTTGTAAAATGTTTTGTAAAATGTTTTACATGTTTCGGATGTTCCTTCAGAGTTGAAGATAATTACTTCCTAGTCCAAACCTCCCGCAGGAGGTACGATATTATTGTAAACCATCTTTTTGTTTTTTTCGGCATAAGACATTATTGTGCCTCTACGATGGTGGCTCTTTCATTATATTGACCGGAAACTGTCTTGCTACTTTCATTATGTCATTTTCTTTTGTGAGCCTTTATTGCCATTTATATTTTCCAGGATCTTTTTCTTTTGTTTGTAAATAAACTTCTTTTTTTTTTGTTGCAACTGAGATCTCAGAATTATTACTTGTCTGTCTCAGTAGTTTTGTACATCTAGAGGCTATAGTTATTAGCCTAGATAATATAATTTTGACCACAAAGTACTCTGGACTAACTTGCCAGTACAGTACAGGTCACTGGTCTTATGACCTATCCTAACATCCACATCAGACGCACCGCACCCTTGTTACTCGTAACCTTCACCTCTAGCAATGTGTCGTCTTCTTACAATGCTCATTTCAACATGCTGCATGTCACGACAGGAGTGGAACCAAACCATGGAAATCCCTTCTACACAAACACCACCGACACAATCAACAAATAAGAAAGGGGGTGGGGGCTTCAGGGTGGAGGAGAACGCCCTGTTCGACCTGGGAGAGGGATGGTGACCTCATTATACACGGTCACGACATTTGTGGTCCACGCAGGCGATGTACCAGCTTTGTGTTATCACGCGTTTCCCCGTATCAGTGTAAGAGTGTCTGATTTATCAGCATCTTGAGACAGAACAAAAAAAAAAAAACACACACACACACTAGATTTGACATACAATAGAAAGATGGCGATTAAAAAATGCTTAAATTTTGGGTTCTTTTCTTGTTATTCTTTTGGTTGCCTTCAGTTTTAAGATTGACAGCCAAAACAAAAATAACACATGATTGACAGCCAAAACAAAAATAACACAATACATATACGCAGGGCCGGATTGAAGCATGTGAAGGCCCCTTACAGTTTTTTTGTAAATTTAAAAAAAAGATCCACTAATGAATAAATATACTTATATCTTAATAGCAAGAAATTAAATACTTGTAATAAATCTCGTGTTACTGTAGAATAGCATATGTTCATAGGGTGCACACATATATATGTATAATATATATTTATGGGTTATATATTTATATATATATATTTAATATTTAATGTAAAAAAAAACAACTCATTTGGGGGCCCCCTCAAGTGGGGGCCCGGGGGATTTTTAAATTCTCCCCCCCCCCTTTCTCTTCCCACCCTAGCTACGCCACTGCCTGCACATATACACACTCAGACCATGTAATCAATTATGTAGGTTTAATTACTGTTGTAACCTGTGTATTCCTAGTGGTGCCCTACTATCGAGGACCATGCACATTTCTAAGTCACGTGTCACAGGGCGCTGTCATTGCGAGAGTCATTGAGCTCAACTGAAACCGAGCCTCTGAGGATTCATTAACTCTTTCTCTCCGTAATTATTTACCACATTCTGGTGGAATCAACGCTGGTATCGTCAGTTATGAGAGAAAGAGTTAAGCCATCGAATGATTATGCACTGTGGGTCAAAATTTCTAGACCGCTACGTGCCAATGACCGGATATGACCCGCGGGTAGTAGGTGGGGCATCACTGTAGAGTATTCTTTTGGGCAGTTAATATTCTAATACACCGTGACGCTTTTATATAATATGGGATTCGAGCCAAGACCGTCTCCATCCAAGGTCTATTTTTTTTTAAATCGCTTTTCTATAGCGCAACTTTCATGCTTATAGCATGCTCAGTGCGCTATGGTCCAATCTCTTTTGTGGACCAGTTGGGGGGAGGGGGTATCTGGGAGAAGGTTTTCGTGCTGCCTTTAGACGCTTCGTAAACGCAGCCCTGCTCGAGTCGGGATACAAACTCGATCCCCCTTGTTAGGTAGCCAAGCCGTAGCCTCTCAGCTATACATCCCGCTTCTGGCATAAGGTTTGAGTTAGGATGTAATATATTCTGGCCTGGATGTTGTGTGTTGTCTAATTCTGACACTACTTTTATTCTTGTACTGCGCGAGTCCGAACATAGCTAAGGGACATTACAATGAACAATGATATTTGCCAACGTAATCAAGAATGAGGAAGAATTGAACTGGTATTTATGTACAGATGGGAATGATCATCTTGTCTCGCTATCCATTGTTTACTTAACAGTCACTATCAATATCCTTCTTTCTCTAGGCTCTAGCCATCTTGTTCTTCATGTACACACATTCTGCAACGTCATTCGTCTGTCTGACTACGTCACTACCTTTACCGTCGCTAAAAACAATGCACAATATATTTATCTACACAACTAAGGCCAGCCCTAAAAATTACGGGGCCCTATGCGAAACAGATTGCACGGGGCTCGGATTGTGTAGGGACAAGGATAATTAGTAAAATTAAGTTTTCGTATTTAAAAATAAATTCGTCTGTGCATTTTATTAATTCTTTACTAAGTACAGAATCACGATCAAATTTTAAAAACGTCGCTTTTGATTTTTTTTTTTAGAGATCGAGATAGATTTACATCTATGCTTATATACCAGTGACTCTTATAGTAAATAAAGTAATGAATTAATATTCGCTCTATTATTACATTTTTATTAAATAAAAGCTGTTAATGCCTTTTTATATCGCGCGTAAAATTAGCGTTTTCTATATTGAATGCCAACACCAAAACGACAATTTTGTCTGTTTTTCTTCAATTTTCAGTAACCTTTAAATATCAAGAGGCTTCTTGATCCCTGTTACAAGTTATAATTGTTAATTTCATAATTTAAATCTAGAATTCGCCATATTGGTTGCAATGCCCTAAGGCCGGCCCTGTACAAAACTATCATAATTTGTAAATTAAAATAGGTCACTACAGATAATCCTTAACCCTAAAGTAACATCCGAAACATGTAACTATATACTGAACCAGATATAAATAAAAAGATTATCACAATAATTATTTCACAGATGTCTCCCTAGCAGACAAGTTGTTAGATTGTCGCTGATGTCTTTGAATAAAACATAATCTAACAATTTCTATGTGGATCTGGGTTACATTTCAGAAGTGATCTTGATAAATTGTGGGGCGTTAAGGTCTGACACGTAATCTGGGCCGAGAAGCACACGTGTTAAGCATTAGACCAGAGAGCTGACGTCTGGCCATAAAAAAAAAACACACACCAAAAAACTTAAACCACATTTGCTATTGTTTGGTAATGTTAGTTTTTATCTTATAAGCATTTAACTTTGTAGTACTGTAAAAGACTGCTATATGGTCTATAGAAGAATTTAAAAAGTCAATTTTAGATTGCAACAGGGGATTTAATAGATTGATATCGTTGACCAGCTTCAGTAGCAGAACGACTATGGTTCATCTCAATCTCTTTACGACTTGGCTTTATGACTTTATGGCTTTATGGCTTATGACTTTATGGCTTCATGACTGTGGACCCCTGTAGTAGTCTTCCATTTATATAAAACCTGTATAAAACAAATCCATCGTCAATAGGTGATTGTTAAAGGTATATTGAAGATTTTTTAAAGATTGTCCAGAAGTCTACAGAGGATTGCCTTAATAGCAGATTGTTGAAAGTCATTTTTTTTTTAAAGATTGATGTAGGGTTTATAGAAGATTATTAAGTTTTTGTTTTTAAACCAACTCTGGTTAATTATTTAAATTTTCAAGATTATGGCCCCTGTTTGTTATGTGGGGGGGGGGGGGCAAAGGGAGTGTAATATATCAGTTTTAGAACCCCTGTAATATTTGGTGACTAGTCACTGAACTATTCCGTGCAGTTAGCACGAGATTTTTCATGGTCGGGGACTGACCACGAGGTGGACACCTCAGTTGATCTTAGACTCTTGTAGAGAGATGAATATTATGGATATCTTGTCCAGTGTAGTAATGTATAGATATTAAGGTTGATTTTTGGAGGATGTGTGATATCTAAAGTATTCTATTGGATTCTAATGTACAATGTTTTGTGTATATTTCTTGATGGCTAGACTTGCCAATATCTTTTGTGAATTATATTTTATGTGTATAAAATACATGTCTGCTGACCTCGAGTCTATTAATAATTCTACATGTTGTGGTCGTTGCATTCAGTATGTTAATGTTCTCACGCATCTGCAAATATAGTGCGTGTGGGAAAATATTTAGTTAAGGCACACAAAGGCAGACCAGCTCAAGACCGTCCAGACTTGTAACGATAACCAGGCTGTGTGACAGGGAGATTGTCCCTTTTTTTATTTCATTGGAATGTGTCCGTAAATGTCAATTAGGGAGATATAATATATATCTCTGAGAGTCGTGGATGGAATTGTGTGTGTGTGTGTGTGTGGGGGATCATTAATGTAACAAATCCTTAGTTCTATTATTTGATTGCATCTTTATTTATAACGTACAAGTCTGAAATTTACTGTAATGTTGATTTGAACTTTCTAGGTATGCTAAATTTGAATATCTTATTTACTGCTTGTTTTAGACGTGGCATTATGAGAATACTTAAGATCTGTGCTTTTCAAACGGTGGCACACGTGCCACTGGTCGAACTTAAAGGGAAACTCCGATGGTTTTTTCAAATTTGATTTATTGACATATTTGAATTCTGCGTAAAAAATTGTAACAGTAAACATTTTACCTTATTTTTTTTTTTTTAAAGGCTTAGAAACATTTATATTTAATAAATTAGACAGTAAATTCTTGACATCTAAAAAAAAACGGGATTCTTTGAGATTTTGTTTTTAGGTTAGGCATACGTCACTTCCATCAACAATACTGAAAAGGAAACTACATTTAACCAATCGTATCGCTTCATTCTTACAGGCTCTTGGGCTTAATGACGGCCTGGTCAAGAGCTATGGTACAGTTATAAATACATATATGGGTAGATCTAAAGGCATTAGGATAAGGAACTCATGAAAAAAAGTAACAATTTCATCTAAGCCTCTCCCTTTCCCAAGAAGTATGAAGGATAGCTGCCTGGTCCTGCGGTTTGCGCGCTGGACTGTCATTCGGATTTATCGACGGTCGAGGGTTCAAACCCTGCTCGCTCCCATCCCCCGTCGTCCTGCGGGAGGTTTGGACTAGGAAGTAAACAATCTTCAACTCTGAAAGAACATCCGAAATATGTAAAACATTTTATAAGTAAATAGATTGTGTGTCTGACTGATTGAAACAAACTGGTCAGTGTAAGGCTAGTCGAGACTATGTGTAGTCGGTCATGACAAGACAACCAAGCGATAGTGTTTGTTGTGTGTTGAGTGGTCAGGCGAGGAAATACACACTGCCGTGGTTAGTCAAGTATGTAAATCTACTTTTCATACGCATTTTTTCTTTGCTTACAAGATACTAGATCTAAGTGCATAGACAAAGATATATTTATTTACGAGAATGTTAACGTATGGTCTTCCGTTATACAATAAGTCAATATATTAAATTAGTAGGCTAGTGTGACGTCACATAGAAACCCTGTGAATGTCTGACTGTTTTGGATGCGCAGGAAAATTACGTCAGAAAAATATCAATTACTAAGTTATTATTGCAAAAAAAAATAATAAGAATATATTCATTATCTGTAAATCAAAACACATATTATATCAAAAATTGTCAAAACCATCGGAGTTTCTCTTTAAGACATGCCAAGCTGTCTGGTTTGTGTTTTAAGCCCTAGCTCGTTTGCCCGGGCCCCTGGCATTCATTATGCAGCTTCGTGTTTAAAATTAAAAAAATCACTAGATGTTAAAATAGCAATCAAACGTTTAATGCGTTAAAATTACTTACAATGAACAAAATGATAACGTTTTCTATTATTAAATGTTTAAGTAATATATTATAGATAGACCCCTCAACCCAAGGAAACATTAAGAAACTGGAACAGACACAAAATAGAGCAGTGAGATTCATAACAAACGAATATTTACATTTGACTAGAGTAACACCTTTAGTAAAATCACCAAATTTAGAAAGCCTTCAGGAGAGAAGACTCAAAAGTAAAGTAGCAATTATACATAAAACACTGAACCATAATCTTCAAATACAAAAACAAAATCTAATAAAATAATCAGATTGACACAAAGATAACAGCACATTCCTCATCCCATATGCTAGGACAAATTTGTACAAATGCTCATTCTTCCCTAGTGCTATTGGAGCATAAAGTGGTGTGCCTGAGCTAGCCAGGAAAACCAGTGACTTGGCAGAATTTAGGTCATTGGTTAATATGCATGACTGAATGCATAGGACGTAATCATCTTCTTTTTTGAAGTAACGTCTGTATTATATAAGATAAGAAGATAAGATGAAACACTTCAAATACAAAAACAAAATTTAATAACATACTCAGACACAAAGAAAGATAAAGGCACATTCTTCTTCGTTCCATATGCTAGGACAAATTTGTACAAATACTTCTTCCCTAGCGCTATTAGAGCATGGAATGGGTTGCCTGAGCTTGCCAGGAAAACCTATGACTTATAGAATTTAGATCATTGGTTAATATGCATGACTGAATGCATGACGCGTGGGACGTAAACATCTTCTTTCTTGAAGTAACGTCTGTATTATATAAGATAAGATAAGATAATAGTCAAATAAAGGTTCTGCACCTTGCGGTCCCATAATACCAACACAATACATTAGTACGTATTTGGCCCCTATGTAACAAACGCACAACGCTGGCCCACTGCTGACTCTAGTGTAGACTCAACCTACAACCCCCATCCCTAATTCCCTGTAGAAGAGTAGGAACGACAACTTTAAAGGTCTAATGTACTACACTATCGCCGCGAAACCACATCAAGATGCAGTAATGCCCTAGATACTCACCCTAAATAGGGATACACAGACAAACCTCAAAGAAACATAATGTCAGCATAGTAATAGAGAAACTCCATCAGCTAAAAAAGCAATGCAATAAAGAAGGTGCGTTCAAAATGTGTGCATCAAACAAAAATTAGTGCTAGAAAAATATAACTTACGCACCGACACAAGTGATACTCGGAGTAATCCCTTGTTTCACACTAATCGAGTCTTTTGACATCTTTTTTTTTTCTCATTTCTCTTCCTATAATTTTCTACGTTTATCTCTAAAACAGTGTTTCTCAAACTTTTTTTCCCTGACGGAACACTTCCCAGTATTGAGTGGAACACTTTGCTTATCTTTTTGAGAGAGATTAATTCACGTGTTGGCCTCCTTCAGTCGTAAAACGACTATGGTTCATCTCGCACACTTTTTTCATGTGGCTGTGGAGCCCTATTTTGGAGAGACACTCCCGTCCACAAATAGCGCAGGTTAAGGTGGCTTTTGCTTCGGTGGTAGAGGAGCTGGCCATTTCTCGCCTTGTACGTTTTTCTTCCTGAGCTGAGACCATTGTTCTTTCGCTATCCATAGCTTTCTTGGTCACTGTCTCTCTCCATCTGGTGCGGGCTATGTCTTCCCAATGGTCAGTATTGATGTTCACTGCATTTCAAGATTATGCGGGCTATGTCTTCCCAATGGTCAGTATTGATGTTCACTGATTTGAGGTCCCATTGTATTACATCTATGTAACGGAGGTGGGGGCAACCAGTTTTTCTTGAGCCAGTCGCGAGTTGTCCATAGAGGATGACTTTCGGGATGCGCTTGTCCTCCATCCGGCGAACATGTCCAAGCCAGCGCAAGCGGCGTTGTCTGAGGGCTTTAAATATGCTGGGAATACCTGTTTGCGCAAGGATCTCCGTATTGCACACTTTTTCTTTCCATGTGATTTTCAAGATCCTACGGAGACATCGCAAATTCACGTGGTTAATTATTCAAATAGTTCGTAGAACACCTTCTCAGGCCTCGCAGATCACCGGGGCTCCGAGAAAAATAAATTGGGAAATCCCTACTCTAAAGGATATTTGATCAATCTTAAGACGCAGGTAAAATTAAACTTTATGTTTTTAATTATCCATTTGTGTAAGACAGAATAAATGAAAAATGATGCAATTAGCAGTCGTTTGCTAGTTTGGTGGGTGTGACACCTGGCTTCTTCTGGTACGCGAACTATCACAGGGGCAGATGGTGCACTTTAATACCTCTTTTAATCTTTTTTTTTCCTACAAAGCACATATCAGCTCTGTCTGTCTGTCTGGTAAAAAGTTTGTACACTTTATTTCTTTGACACCCAATCTCGGATCAAGCTGAAATTTCGCTTGATTATTTCTTTTACCTGACAACACAAGAATCAAACAAAAATTAACCAAATAGTGAATTAGCTATTGGCAATTGATTATTTTGTTTTGGTATCTTGAACAAGGGAAATAAATTGTACTTAACTGAGGTGGTGGTATAAGCTGAATTAGTCCCCTTTATAGGTCGCCGCTTTAAAGTTAGTTTGAAAAAATACCATTTTCATACACACCTCTCAAACAGAGTGGTTAGAATGTCGGCTTGAGGAGGCTTTGGTCATAAGTTCGAATTCAGGTCGTTCCCCCTTTTTTTAAAAGGCTTTTAAAGAACGATTACGGTAAAATTCACCCAGATACCCCCCCCCCAATTTTCCCAACGCGTCCAGATAAGTGATAGGATCATAGCGTAGTGAGAAAGCTAGTAGCCTAAAATAGCGCTAAACAAAAAAAAAGTAAAATTAATTAGAATTCCACAAATTTATTGATGTTGGTCTAGATCTATCACAAATTTAATGACTGATCCAAACATCGTTTAAGCTGTGTTTTTTTAATAAATATTTTTTTGTGGTTTTTATTTCAGCTCTGGGGATGAGGATACCCAGATGTGGACACATCTCTCCCAAAAATGTAGTCAGACTCGCCATCTTTCTGCTCTTGCAACTTCTGCTGCTGGCCGTGGTCCTGCAGTTGAACCAGCAGGTGGTCCAGAACACCATACAGTGTGACCACCATGACAATGGTATGTTGTCACACACACGCACACACCTACACATTCACATACATACATATATATATATATACGTTTTTAAAAGCTCGCTTATTAGTTATTTTGTTTTTTTAAATCATGTACCTAGAGCAGTTCACCAGTCTACTATAGCGTTGCAGACATGTGTACAAGATACGCATTTAAATTCCTCTTAGAGACCAACGTAAGTAAACAAGCTAGATAAGGGCGATGCAGGTACAATTTCTCGCCCTGCTGTGGGCGTCATAAATAAAAATTCAAAAAACGCTTATTTAAAGTAGCGTTGTGGGGGAGCAGTGGCTGAGTGATTAAGCGCTTGGCTTCCGAACCTGCGTTTTCTGGGTTCAAATCTCGGTGAAGACTTGTATTTTTAATTTCGGGATTTTTAGTGCGCCCCTGAGTCCACCCAACTCTGACTAAAGTTAAGGCGGTTGGTCGTTGTGCTGGCCACATGACACCTTCGTTAATCAAAGAAACAGATGATCTTAACATCGTCTGCCCTATAGATCGCAAGGTCTGAAAGGAGCATTTTACCGAGGACTGTGATGGGCAAACTACGGCCCTTAGAAAGTTTTAATCTGGCCCGCCACATTTATTGTAATAAAAATGAAATATTAATAAATTTAAGTAAGTAGTGAACCACCTTGTAGTAATTTTGTGAATTTTAAATTTGGATGATTTACTTGTTCATAATTAGAATTTCATGAGATGCTTAAACTACATCTTCTTGTTTTAGGACGTCCCTGAGTCCAACCAACTCACTCCACCCATTGATCAAATCTCTAAAATAGAAACCCCTCAGAATCCTCCTTGGCTAATGAATAAACCCAAATTAAATTTATCCCTCCTTAATTTCAAAAAAGAAAATACAGACCCAAGCATACTACAAGTCCACTTTAGGGAACTGCAAGAGAGCTACGGAGATTGTGGCACCATCTACACAGACGGATCCAAAATGGATGGAAAGGTCGTGTGTGCCTGCTCCTTTCGGAACAAAACAATCTCCCGTAGACTCCCCGATGGCTGCTTCATCTTTACGGCCGAATTGCATGCAATATCGCTTGCACTCACGGCCGTCAAAGCATCAGAAATGAGGAAATTTATAATCTGCTCCGACTCCAAATCTGCATTGCAAGCTTTGGGGTGGATGAAGACTGACATTCCATTGGTACATAAGAGTCTGAAGCTGTTGGACCAAATAACAGCCGATCATAGGGATGTCACCTTTATCTGGGTCCCTCCCATGTGGGCATTGAGGGAAACGAAGCCGCAGACAGAGAAGCAAAGAGAGCCCTAAATCATGCGGTGTCAGGAACCCAAATTCCCTGCTCGGACCTGAGACAAAGTATTGCCTCTGCCACCTACCAAGAGTGGCAGGACCGATGGGAGGCTGAGACTCACAATAAACTCAGGCAGATTGTGGCGGATGTCAGGTGGCGGTCCACATCTAAGGGTCTGACAAGGCGTGGTAGCACGACCATGTCCAGACTTAGGATTGGCCACACCTACATCACGCACTCTTTTGTGCTGAAGAAAGAAGAGCCCCAACTTTGTGAGTATTGTGACTCTCGCCTCACCGTGGAACATATCCTCATCGACTGCCCCAGATACCAGGATGTCAGGGAGAAATATTTTAGAGCCACTAATTTAAAAATACTATTCAATAATGTCGACCCTGGGAAGGTACTGGGCTTTATCCGGGAAGTGGGGTTGTCTACGAAGATCTGATTTATGAATTCTGTAGACATGTACTATTTACATTATATTTTTATCAAATTATTAAATGTTTACTACCTCTACTATTTTAACTGTGAATAGACCTTGATTTTAATGATTTGACTGTATGGAATTTGGCCCTTGTTGTGTGGAGGGAGAGTGGCCCTTAAGGGACTGCAGGCACGACATGGCCTAAAATTTTGCCGATGTGCCCAAAATCAAAAATCAAATCAAATCCAACCAACTCTTATGGGTGTTATTGGGTGTTACTGGCAGATGATATAAAGGTCATCTGTTTCTGTGACCTACGGATAACGAGGGTGTCGTGTGGTCAGCACAACGACCAACCGCCAATTACTTTTTTAGTCTCAAAAGAGAGGTTGGCCTATTTTGTGTTATCCAGACAGATTTTCTTTGGACGAGCCTCTCCCCAGTGTACCTTAAAGATGTAGTTTAAGTTCTATTACTCTATACTTCTATAGTAACCTACACTCAGTTTAGAGATACTCTGCAAATTGGTTTCATTCGCATCGAAATGAAAATGGAAGGCAGGTGGGATGAGATGAAAGGTTTTGTTTAGTCTTGGGTTTTCTGGGTTGTGGATCTCCCACAGCTTCACCCATTAATCGCATCTCGTACTAACCACAGGAAAAAAAAAAGACAACATTGAGTTTGAAAGGGAAGAGATTAGGTCAAGATAACCTTAGACACCTTGACCTCAAAAGAAAGTGTACCTGTTTTTCACAAAGTTCTTTTCGTAATTTGCGAAACGCAATTATAAATTTAGTCGTTTGATAAGAAAAAGGCGCCGCCTCTGAGACTGTTGTTGAACTGGAGCAAACTCAGGCGCCCCGTGGGGGGAAAAGATGAGCACAATATCATTTTCTATTCAAAAATGCCGAAGATTGAACAAGCACCAATCTGTTAGGGTGGAAGACCGCAAGCACAAATATGTTAGGGTGGAAGACCACAAGCACCAATATGTTAGGGTGGAAGACCACAAGCACCAATATCTTACGGTGGAAGACCACAAGCACCAATATGTTAGTGTGGAAGACCGCAAGCACCAATCTGCTAGGGTGAAAGACCGCCAGCACCAATATGTTAGGGTGGAAGACCACAAGCACCAATATGTTAGGGTGGAAGACCACAAGCACCAATATCTTATGGTAAAAGACCACAAGCACCAATATATTATGGTGGAAGACCACAAGCACCAATGTGTTAGGGTAGAAGACCACAAGCACCAATATGTTAGGGTGGAAGACCGCAAGCACCAATATCTTATGGTAAAAGACCACAAGCACCAATATGTTAGTGTGGAAGACCGCAAGCACCAATCTGCTAGGGTGGAAGACCGCCAGCACCAATATGTTAGGGTGGAAGACCACAAGCACCAATATGTTAGGGTGGAAGACCACAAGCACCAATATGTTAGGGTGGAAGACCACAAGCACCAATATGTTAGGGTGGAAGACCACAAGCACCAATATGTTGGGGTGGAAGACCACAAACACCAATATGTTAGGGTGGAAGACCACAAGCACCAATATGTTGGGGTGGAAGACCACAAACACCAATATGTTAGGGTGGAAGACCACAAGCTCCAATATGTTAGGGTGGAAGACCACAAGCACCAATATGTTAGGGTGGAAGACCGCAGGCACCAATAACTTACGGTGGAAGACCACAAGCACCAATATGTTAGGGTGGAAGACCACAAGCACCAATATCTTACGGTGGAAGACCACAAGCACCAATATGTTAGTGTGGAAGACCGCAAGCACCAATCTGCTAGGGTGGAAGACCGCCAGCACTAATATGTTAGGGTGGAAGACCACAAGCACCAATATGTTAGGGTGGAAGACCACAAGCACCAATATGTTAGGGTGGAAGACCACAAACACCAATATGTTAGGGTGGAAGACCACAAGCACCAATATGTTAGGGTGGAAGACCACAAGCACCAATATCTTATGGTAAAAGACCACAAGCACCAATATATTATGGTGGAAGACCACAAGCACCAATGTGTTAGGGTAGAAGACCGCAAGCACCAATATGTTAGGGTGGAAGACCGCAAGCACCAATATGTTAGGGTGGAAGACCGCAAGCACCAATATGTTAGGGTGGAAGACCACAAGCACCAATATGTTAGGGTGGAAGACCACAAGCACCAATATGTTAGGGTGGAAGACCACAAGCACCAATATCTTATGGTAAAAGACCACAAGCACCAATATATTATGGTGGAAGACCACAAGCACCAATGTGTTAGGGTAGAAGACCACAAGCACCAATATGTTAGGGTGGAAGACCGCAAGCACCAATATCTTATGGTAAAAGACCACAAGCACCAATATGTTAGGGTGGAAGACCACAAGCACCAATATGTTAAGGTGGAAGACCACAAGCACCAATATCTTATGGTAAAAGACCACAAGCACCAATATATTATGGTGGAAGACCACAAGCACCAATGTGTTAGGGTAGAAGACCACAGGCACCAATATGTTAGGGTGGAAGACCGCAAGCACCAATATGTTAGGGTGGAAGACCGCAAGCACCAATATGTTAGGGTGTATGACCACAAGCACCAATATCTTACGGTGGAAGACCACAAGCGCCAATATGTTAGGGTGGAAGACAAGCACCAATATGTTAGGGCGAAGACCACAAGCACCAAATTGTTAGGGTGGAAGACCACAAGCACCAATATCTTACGGTGGAAGACCACGATCAGAATGGATCAATAGAGTAAGTAAACTAAGATAGAATGAGGAGCGGTGGCTGAGTGCTTGGCTTCCGAACCGAAGGTTCTTGATTCGAATCCTGGTTAAGACTGGGATTTTTAATTTCTTTTGGCGCCTCTGAATCCACCTAATCTCATGGGTACCTGACATTAGTTGGGGAAAAGTAAAGGCGGTTGATTGTTGTGCTGGCCGCATGGCACTTTCGTTAACCGTAGGATCAATAGAGTAAGTTAACTAAGAATGAATGAGGCGCGGTGGCTTAGCGTTTTGGCTTCCGAACCGAAGGTTCCGGGTTCGAATCGAATCGAAACCAGTGACTTGGCAGAATTTTAGTCACTAGTTAACATGCATGACTAAATGCATGACACGTAGGTCCTAATCATCTTCGTTTTTAAAGTAACGTCTGTATTTTATAAGATAATTCGCTATAGTTAATCATGAAATAGTAATCATTTTATTTATAAAATAATTAATACTAATAATAATTTTATTTATAAAGCGCTATTAACAAACAAAATGTAGGCTCAAGGCGCAGTAATAGTCACAAATTTTAATTATAATCTTTTTTGTGTTGCTCTCTATTTTAAAATCACCATAACTTCTAGTGGCTGAGCTTCGCGTACCGCCTTAAGACACCCACGCTTAACATTTTCTACTAATCAAGGATGGTGTGGTAGATTTGTGTGTGTGAGTTTGTGGGGGGAGTGTACTGTGAGGAAGAAAAGGCTAAACAGGTGCTGATGCTGATGTGCTAATGTGCTTTCCACCATTGTGCGCTAAGGCGGAATTATTTTAACTCCAGGTTAATAAATGAACGCACCATCAAAGAGTTTCAGTAATCTAAACAAACTCCAAGCCATTTACCCAGTTCGTTGAGTGATGTATATTATACTCCAAAGTCTACTTAGGAAAGCTAAGCAGAAGATACATGCTTAGTAAGTCTTAATCATTAAAATGTAAATCTCAACATGTCTCCACTTTCGGTTTAAACACAACAAAAAACTCGTATGTGGCCCCTGTGGGTACGTTTTTTTTTTATTCAAGGTGTGCAGTGTATTTGGGGGCCTGCAAATTTTTTTAATGCGTTTCTGCAGCTCATAATGTACAGAACAGTTTGCTGCCGAGGCCCCGAACCAAGATCACATCCTGGGGTTGCTAACAAAGATCCCATCGTGGGGTTGCTAACAAGGATCCCATCATGGGGGTGCTAACAGTGGTTGGGGGCCCTTTCGCTGTGTCCTGAGTAGAGTGTAAACTAGGCTAAATGGAGGTAACAACTAATTCCAAATATCAAATAGAAAACGTGACTGACCAATTCAATCATTAATTTGGCTATTTCCTCTCCGTCTTTGTCTAATACCATCACATATCAAATCTAGAATTGTCAATTAGGATTTTAGGATCGCATGTGATTAGGGTGACGATTTGGAAATTATACTTTTGGAATTTAACTAAATGATATATGTTTTGTATGTGGTGTTTGTACTTATTGTAATTTTTACTTATTGGTTGCATATTTATGTTTTATGATATCTAAAGCGTTCCCTGCAAAATGACTGAAAAAATAATGATAACATTTTTAAAAAATTATTGTCTCTATTCATTTTTTACGATTTCTTTCATAATGACTGAAATATATTTTTTCTCCGCTATTTTGTCGGCGCTATTTTGCCCGCGCTGTTTTCTCGGGGTACCGGAGTTTACTCGTACATTATTTCTGTCAGAAATACACCTGTCTACCTTTCTACCTGCATCGGTTTCCTTTTTCTCTCTCTCAGAGTCAAGTAGCTCAGTCATCTGCTAGCAGTCATCCCACTTATACAATTTTTGAAACATTTTTAACAGTTCACTGTTAGTTTCCTTTTTTTAAAAAAAAAAAAATACTTTCGCTAAACTTTTTAGTTTCTCTAAGTTTTAATTTTAAAGTTTTCTTGTCGTTTTTTTTTCTTTTCATAGACTTACAAACAAAGAACGTACCCCGCCAACAACTGATAGCTGAAGATAAAGGTACAGGTAAGACTTTTTCTTTACATAGAAAATCTCAAGAATGTGTTACGCCAAGAAAGCATTTAAGCAGTGATGCTTAACTCTTTCTCTCCGTATTTACCACATTCTGGTGGAATCAACGCTGGTATTGTCGGTTAGGAGAAAAAGAGTTAAACTACGACTTGATACAACTTAGTACTGAGATAACTTGATACAACTTAGTACTGATACAACTTGATACAACTTAGTACTGATACAACTTGATACAACTTAGTACTGATACAACTGAACTTTGTATTTTTAATTTGAATCTAAACAACTCGTAGACCTGCAACTGCTCCTGGGCCACTGCTCCTGGGCCACTGATCCTGGGCCACTGCTCCTGGGCCACTGATCCTGGGCCACTGATCCTGGGCCACTGATCCTGGGCCACTGCTCCTGGGCCACTGCTCCTGGGCCACGATTAACTTCATTTTCCCCTCCACTTATACTTTTTAGAATCCTAGAAACTTCAATTTTATATATTTCTATTAGCTATGACCTTCTAGAGTAGGGGTTCTCAACCTGTGGATCGCGACCCCCCTTGGGGGTCGATTGACGATTTGCCAGGCGTCGCCTAAGACCATCCAAAAAATGGAATGATTTGTCTATTTTTCTATTGTGTGTGTGGGTGGGATCGAGGCAGAGTGGGGGATTGTAAAAAGGGGTCACCGAGCATAAAAGGTTGAGAACCGCTGTTCTAGAGACTGATGTTTACCAAAAAATATTTCCTGACCTCTTTCTCTGATTGGTTAATTATAATTAACACATGCTTACTCTGTAAACTTCTTATGACCTTTTCTAGACTGAAGTAGAATTGGGTCACAATATCGATTCTTGACAGTAATAATCTTCAATCTCATACAATTTTTAGAAAGACATAAAGATAAAGGCACATTCCTTGTTCCATTTGCTAGGACAAAATTGCACAAATGCTTTTTCTTCCCTAGTGCTAATTAGAGCATGGAATGGGCTGCCTGAGCCAGCCAGGAAAACCAGTGACTTGGCAGAATTTAGATCGTTGGTTAACATGCATGACGAGAAGGATGTAATCATCTTCTGTTTTTTTGTTTGAAATAACGTCTGTGTTTTATAAGATAATTCTAAATAAACTTCGAAAACATGTAATAAAAAAAATCTATTATAACATCATTAATTAAAGGCTTCCATTTCTTTCCTTTAGGTGCACTCGGATACTTAAGGGTTAACAGTCATGTGACCGATCTGTCCAGTCTAGAAATCAGTAACATGAGTACTACGCAACTACTGTTGACTGTCCACAGTTATCTGGACAATGCTGATGTAAGTTGTTCCCCTTGTTCAGTTTGACAATGCTGATGTAAGTTGTTCTCCTTGTTGAGCTTGACAATGCTGATGTAAGTTGTTCCCCTTGTTGAGCTTGACAATGCTGATGTAAGTTGTTCTCCTTGTTGAGCTTGACAATGCTAATGCAAGTTGTTCTCCTTGTTGAGTTTGACAATGCTGATGTAAGTTGTTCTCCTTGTTGAGCTTGACAATGCTGATGTAAGTTGTTCTCCTTGTTGAGTTTGACAATGCTGATGTAAGTTGTTCTCCTTGTTGAGCTTGACAATGCTGATGTAAGTTGTTCTCCTTGTTGAGCTTGACAATGCTGATGTAAGTTGTTCTCCTTGTTGAGCTTGACAATGCTGATGTAAGTTGTTCCCCTAGTTGAGTTTGACAATGCTGATGTAAGTTGTTCCCCTTGTTGAGTTTGACAATGCTGATGTAAGTTGTTCTCCTTGTTGAGTTTGACAATGCTGATGTAAGTTGTTCTCCTTGTTGAGTTTGACAATGCTGATGTAAGTTGTTCCCCTTGTTGAGTTTGACAATGCTGATGTAAGTTGTTCTCCTTGTTGAGCTTGACAATGCTGATGTAAGTTTATCTCCTTGTTGAGTTTGACAATGCTGATGTAAGTTGTTCTCCTTGTTGAGCTTGACAATGCTGATGTAAGTTGTTCTCCTTGTTGAGTTTGACAATGCTGATGCAAGTTGTTCTCCTTGTTGAGTTTGACAATGCTGATGTAAGTTGTTCTCCTTGTTGAGCTTGACAATGCTGATGTAAGTTGTTCCCCTAGTTGAGTTTGACAATGCTGATGTAAGTTTATCTCCTTGTTGAGTTTGACAATGCTGATGTAAGTTGTTCTCCTTGTTGAGCTTGACAATGCTGATGTAAGTTGTTCTCCTTGTTGAGTTTGACAATGCTGATGTAAGTTGTTCTCCTTGTTGAGTTTGACAATGCTGATGTAAGTTGTTCTCCTTGTTGAGCTTGTCAATGCTGATGTAAGTTGTTCCCCTAGTTGAGTTTGACAATGCTGATGTAAGTTGTTCTCCTTGTTGAGCTTGACAATGCTAATGTAAGTTGTTCTCCTTGTTGAGTTTGACAATGCTGATGTAAGTTGTTCTCCTTGTTGAGTTTGACAATGCTGATGTAAGTTGTTCTCCTTGTTGAGTTTGACAATGCTGATGTAAGTTGTTCTCCTTGTTGAGCTTGTCAATGCTGATGTAAGTTGTTCCCCTAGTTGAGTTTGACAATGCTGATGTAAGTTGTTCTCCTTGTTGAGCTTGACAATGCTGATGTAAGTTGTTCTCCTTGTTGAGTTTGACAATGCTGATGTAAGTTGTTCTCCTTGTTGAGTTTGACAATGCTGATGTAAGTTGTTCTCCTTGTTGAGTTTGACAATGCTGATGCAAGTTGTTCCCCTTGTTCATTTTGACATTGCTGATGTAAGTTGTTCCCCTTGTTGAGTTTGACAATGCTGATGCAAGTTGTTCCCCTTGTTCATTTTGACATTGCTGATGTAAGTTGTTCCCCTTGTTGAGTTTGACAATGCTGATGTAAGTTGTTCCTCTTGTTCAGTTTGACAATGCTGATGCAAGTTGTTCCCCTTGTTCATTTTGACATTGCTGATGTAAGTTGTTCCCCTTGTTGAGTTTGACATTGCTGATGCAAGTTGTTCCCCTTGTTGAGTTTGACAATGCTGATGCAAGTTGTTCCCCTTGTTGAGTTTGACAATGCTGATGTAAGTTGTTCCTCTTGTTCAGTTTGACAATGCTGATGTAAGTTGTTCCCCTTGTTGAGTTTGACAATGCTGATGTAAGTTGTTCCTCTTGTTCAGTTTGACAATGCTGATGTAAGTTGTTCCCCTTGTTGAGTTTGACAATGCTGATGTAAGTTGTTCCCCTAGTTGAGTTTGACAATGCTGATGTAAGTTGTTCCTCTTGTTGAGTTGGACAGAGCTGATCCCTCTGCTATTGAGACTAAAGAAGGAGCAGGGAACTGGTCTGACGAGTGCTGCATAGTACATCTAGTCAGGAGGGAACCGATCAAATTAGCACCATTTAGAACAGGTCATTAACGAATCAGGGTGTTATGCAGTGCCTGTATGTATCTATGGTGACTGTGGGAAGAGGCGAATGGTCGTGAATGATGCAAGATAAACAGCATTGTCGTCAGCAGTCTTAGATAGGGGAGACGACTCCAGAACGCCAGACTGAAAGAGTGTTTTCTTGTTGTGAATTAAATATTGTTAAAAATACCATTATATATTACTACTAAAGTCTACTACATTGGTTTCATTTCATCTCAAGTTGAATCTTTATTAATTTTTTATTGTATCAAAAGTTATATTAAGTATTGTTCACAAAAAAGTTATTCAAGTTAGTTCAAGTTTTATAAGTTAAGATATAATACGCCGACTTCAGTTTTGTAGTCTACTAGCTACAGTGTACAAAGGGTCAAAGACCGTTTTCAACAGGCGCAGAAGTATTACTCACACACATATATATTAACATGTACACTCATTCATTTAGTAATTTTTCTCTCTGTGATTCTTTTTTTTTTTTAATTCGTTAATAAATAGGTCAAAGTAATTAAACATTGATGACTTTTTTTTAAATGCTGGTTTTCAAAGTTGACTGTGATACTGTCGAACAGAATCTATTGGCTACGGGCTACAGCCATGATCTCCCTTACTCATGCATATATATCAGCGGTGTCACGTCCCTAGTGACACCTCATTGTTTACAAAATGAGGACATTGTACCTATCTCAAATCAGGTCAGCGTACCCACGCTTAAATGCCAGAAAAACACAGATTAAAACTTAGTTTAAGGCTACAGCAGGGAGACATAATTGGCGTAGGTTAAATTACAGAAACAATTGAGGGGAAAATTAAATGTAAACGAGTCAAGGATGGGTATTGAGATGTCACGGTTCTTGATTCTAAAGAAAGATATAAAAGGCGGAGTGTTAGCTTGAAAGAAGGAGAGAGCTAGAAAGTTAGGCTTAGAAGTCGCTAAGTTTTAAAGTAAATATTTACTCATTTTATTGAACATTTTCACTGAATCCTGTATCTGTTTTATATATCTTTGTATGTACATTTATTGTTTCAAGTTCAAGTTTTAAACAATTAAAACTCAAGAAACATATCAACACTTTGTTACTTCATTGATTATTAAAGTGTTTGAACTATAATCAAGGCACCTCCGAACCCACATATGTCACAAGTTTATAGCATCAAGAACTCCAAGCCAAATAAACACGTGACATAAATTGACACCTCCGACGGCTGTATGTACAACGAATTTATTCATCAACGTGATACTACAGGATCAGTACTTTCATCTGGCAACCTTTGACGTCTGCCAAGATAACCAACCTGCAACCATCGAAACAACTCTTTGACAGTTGTATTGCAACAAACTAGAACTACAGACGATAGTTCTACTTCACTACTCAGCCTCTCACTACTAAGAAAACTTCACGTTCAAGTCTACCACATGTCTTTATGACAAGGTCAGTACAACCTTACGTCATTTTACAGGCTTGATCTATCAACTTAGATCGCCTTGTATATTTACTTACTAGCGACAAGTAATTGTTCTCAAATTGCCTAATCAAGTGGCAACTACAAGTGATAATCATATTATCAATAATCATCTACAATAATCATATTATAACGACGATTTATAAGGTGAAATATTGAACTATTTATTGTGTGTCTCTTCTAAATAAAAATAACCCAAGAACATTTTAATCGAAGTATATTCAAGTCTACTTTCGAGTAACGACAATCATTAACTATCAAGTTAACAAGTACAAGACTACTTGCTACTGAATTACCATGGCAGCCAAAATGTTAACACTACAAGATTTTCTTGAGATGGCCAAAGAATTAGCTATGCCTAAACCAGAAAGACTACAGTGGGCAAAGCAAGAGCTTGAAGAACATGAAAAGAAAGTATTAGCACAACGAAAAGAAGAGATGGAACATGAACGCCGAATGAAAGAAGAAGAACGCCTTATAAAAGAAAAAGACATACAATTAGCTCAGGCACAAACAGAAGCAGCGAATGCCCAACAAAAGTCTGCAGGTTTTGACAAATATAAACAAATGTCAAAAATTGCAAATTTTCAAGAATCGAAAGACAATATTGATTCTTATCTGATGCGTTTCGAAGAACTAGCCAAAGCATCAGGTCTGCCTGAAGAACAATACTCTAGAACTCTCATGAGCCTTCTTACAGGTAAAGCCATAGACATTTGCATTCAACTTCCAGCGCACGAACTAGACAACTATAGCAATGTCAAAGAAGCACTCCTGAGACAGTATGGCGCTACACAAGATGCATACAGAAAAAAGTTCTATACAGAAAGGCCTCGACAAGAAGATGATCCATTAATATTTGTATCAAACATGACCATGTGGTTTGATAGGTGGATCTCCTTGTCAAAAATAGAAAATTCATACGAAAATCTGAGAGAGCATGTCATCATTGATGCCATTACACATGCACACTCAGAAGATATTCAATCCTTTATCATTGAAAGACAACCAAAAGACATTCAAACTTTGACTCAAATAGTACGACAATACAGGGCAGCATATCCAAACAAACCTATTAAACAGTCTGCAGAAGAAAATTTCATCCGTTATACCAAAGAAACCAGAACACCACGATTCTCAAGACCAGAAAAAATGCCAATATGTACAAACTGTAATTTCAAAGGACATTATGCTTCACAATGTAAAACCAGAGACATAGAATGCAGTTACTGTCACCTTAAGGGTCACTACGCAAACGAATGTAGAAAGAAACAAAACTACTCAAGTGACAGATCCAAAGAAAAGCAAGCATCCAGGTACCAGCCACAATCTACAAGAAACCAAAACTATGGTAATCAAAACAAATACTACAACAGAAAACCTAGATCTGACCACACAACAATGACTATAGTTACCAAGTCTAAAGGTTTAGAATACTATCCAGGCTTAGTTGGAAACCAGAAAGTGGAAGTGATTCGAGACACAGGTTCGACGTCTGTGGTCGTACATTCAAAATTCGTCAAGACTCATCAATACACAGGCAAATATGTTGCGGCTACAGATTTCAATGGTACAGTCAGCAATCTACCTGTAGCAGAAATTAATATTACAACACCTTTCTACAGTGGTGATGTAGAAGCACTAGTATCAGACAATTTACCTGTAAATTTGTTGATCGGCAACATTAAAGGAGTCCGTGATTGCACTCAACGAGACTTACAAGACTGGTCGAAAGCCATAAAAGTAAGCCAAGATTGTAATGCAGTCATTACAAGGTCAATGGCAAAAGAACAAGTAGAATCAGAAAATCTACAGAATGAACCAAATTCTAATCAACAAAATGACAACGCAACCAAAGAAACTACAGATCAAGAAACCACTAATCAAAATGAAATGACTAGCAATTCAAACATCCCGCGTGAATTCAACACTGAAGAATTTAAAGAAGAACAAAAGAGAGATCCAACTTTATCAAGACTATACAAGAAAGCACAGACCAATATAAATCCAGAATCAAACAATGAACCATATCTTGCCAACGGAATGCTTATGAAACGAAGCAAAAACAAAAATGAAATCATTGATCAAATAGTCGTACCACAAACCTACAGAAAGACAATAATTGAATCAGGACACAGCAAACCTTTTTCTGGACATATGGCGGTATCCAGAACAAAGAAAAGAATTCAACAACATTTCTATTGGCCAAGCATAACGAAAGATGTGAAGAAGTTCGTCAGTACATGTCATATTTGTCAAATGAAAGGACCGAAAGGTAGACACACTCAAGCACCCCTTCAAACTGTAGAACTCACTGACAAACCATTCCAGAAAGTCGCCATCGACATTATTGGACCCATACCAATTGAATCAGCAAGAAATCATAAATACATACTTACTTTAGTTGATACATGTACAAGATGGCCAGAAGCAATACCACTAGTCAACATAACAGCTATTGACATTACCAGAGCTTTGTCAGAAATTTTCTCCAGAACCGGACTACCAGAGGTGATACTAAGCGACAGAGGGGGACAATTTACAGCGGAAATTACGAAAGCATTCATGGACATGTACAAAATAAAGATGAAATTTACAACGGCTTACCACCCACAGAGTAACGGGCTCTGCGAGCGTATGAATTCTAGTTTGAAGCAAATAATATCAAAAATAGCCAATGACAACCCACAAAATTGGGATCTTTTAATACCAGCAGCACTTTTTGCATACCGAGAAAGTCAGCAAGAAACTACAGGTTTTTCGCCATTTGAAATGCTCTACGGCGCAAATCCGAGAGGACCTATGGCAGCACTAAAAGAATCATTAATGGCACCAAGACAGAATGCAACAGCAATAAAAACAGCATTTCAACATGTCATAGACACTCGAAATATGGTCATACAAGCATGTCAAAAAGCTAAACAAGAAACAGCAAAAGCCAACATAGCTACCCAAAGACGAGTCAACGAAAGCAGAACTTTAAGAAAATTAGAACCAGGAGATAAAGTGAGACTATTATTGCCAGATAAAAAGAACAAATTTTTTATTCAGTGGCAAGGACCATTTTTAGTTACCAAGAAAATCACAGATGTAGACTATGAAATTGAAATAAACAACAAAAAGAAAGTCTATCACATCAATATGCTACATAAATATAATGAAGAAATACAAGAAAATGAAACAGTGCAAGACGCAATTACATGTTTGACTATTCTTCAAGAAAGTGATTCAAATGATACACAAGAACTCATACTCCCGAATCCAATATCGACACAAACAGAATCATGGAAAGACATAAACTTGAACAATCTACCATGTCCAAGGAAGCAAGAAGTATCAGAGATACTAAAGGATTACTCATCCATTTTTACCGACGTTCCAGGCAAAACATCAGTTATTGAACATGAGATCAATTTGACTAGCGACAAACCAACTAAACAAAGACCATATCCAGTCCCAATACATTATAGAGACTTTCTACAAAAAGAAATCAACCAATTACTACAACAAGGCATAATTGAACATTCAAATTCGCCCTACGCAGCACCTATCGTACTTGTGAAACGACACAATGCTACAACACCTAGAATGTGTGTAGACTTTAGGCAACTCAACAAAATTACTTGCCTAGACTCTTACCCTATGCCGAATCCAGAAGATCTCATGACACAGTTTGCTGAAGCAAAATTTTTTACAAAAATAGATCTTTCAAGGGGATATTACCAAATTCCAATGAAAGAACAATGTAAACCATACACAGCTTTCACTACTGCATTCGGACTATTCCAATTCAACTACATGCCATTTGGTTTAGTCAATGCAAGTAGTACATTCAACAGAGCAATACACCGACTATTCGGACAAAGAAAAGATACTGTTTCATATATAGACGACATATGTATCTTTCACAGATCTTGGGAAGAACATTTGCAAGGACTCAAAGAAATCTTTCATGAACTAAGACAGCATGGCTTCACTATCAAACCAAGCAAAATGGAACTAGCCATGAATGAAGTAACATTTTTAGGTTACAAAGTAAGCTACAACTCTTTAAAACCTCAAGATGAAATCATCAAGAAAATATTAGACATTCAAGTGCCTAAGACAAAGAAACAAATCAGGAGTATAATAGGACTATGCAATTTCTACCGATGTTTCATACCTAATTACACGACTCTCACATCACCCTTGACAAACCTTACCAAGAAAGGTCAACCAAACAAAGTATTTCATTCACAAGAACTGGAAGACACTATAACGAGAATCAAGGACACCTTTTCACACGAGTCCATTCTCAAGTTACCAGACCAAAACAAAACATTCCATCTTGCGACGGACGCGTCCTCCGAAGCGATCGGAGCCTGTTTAATGCAAGAGCACAATGGAACACTACATCCCGTGTTCTATATTAGCAGGAAATTGTTACCAGCAGAAACCAGATACTCTACAATTGAAAGAGAGTGTTTAGCGATAGTTTGGTCCATAAATCGCTTTACCAAGTATCTGTTAGGCAAACCATTCAACCTACTTACAGACCATTTTCCTCTCCAATTTCTAAACACTAAAAAACTGGCTAACAGCAGATTAACACGATGGAGTTTAATGCTAACAGACTACCAGTTTACAGTCAAAACAATCCCAGGGAAGATGAATGTCTTAGCAGACACCCTATCAAGATGTACTTAGATTGCAACTACCAGTAACATAACTTGTACACTTTGTTTTCATTTAAAATTTGATTCATACATTGACTAAAAATGATTATATATGAAATGTATATGTATTTTAATATTCCCATTGGATGGAAGATTTCAAGTTTTATGACATTCATTTTATTACTATAATATATCTTCTTTTTCTGTATTTGCCATGCTTACATATGTTATTATTGTGAAGAATTCTAAAACTAGAATACTGCCTATTATTGAATATTATTTTTATACATGGAAGAAGTATCTGTAATACCTTTGTACGTTGGTAACATTATTATATGTAAGATTGAGCGGTTGCAGTTCCGTTTTACTCAACATGCATCCCGCTTAGGAAGAGGGGGGTATATGTCACGTCCCTAGTGACACCTCATTGTTTACAAAATGAGGACATTGTACCTATCTCAAATCAGGTCAGCGTACCCACGCTTAAATGCCAGAAAAACACAGATTAAAACTTAGTTTAAGGCTACAGCAGGGAGACATAATTGGCGTAGGTTAAATTACAGAAACAATTGAGGGGAAAATTAAATGTAAACGAGTCAAGGATGGGTATTGAGATGTCACGGTTCTTGATTCTAAAGAAAGATATAAAAGGCGGAGTGTTAGCTTGAAAGAAGGAGAGAGCTAGAAAGCTAGGCTTAGAAGTCGCTAAGTTTTAAAGTAAATATTTACTCATTTTATTGAACATTTTCACTGAATCCTGTATCTGTTTTATATATCTTTGTATGTACATTTATTGTTTCAAGTTCAAGTTTTAAACAATTAAAACTCAAGAAACATATCAACACTTTGTTACTTCATTGATTATTAAAGTGTTTGAACTATAATCAAGGCACCTCCGAACCCACATATGTCACAAGTTTATAGCATCAAGAACTCCAAGTCAAATAAACACGTGACAAGCGGTTCTCAAACGTTTTCCTTAACACCTCGCACATTCTGAGTATTGAGTTGAACACTTTGCTTATATTCTGGAGAGACCAATTCACGTGGTGGCCTACTAGTTAATTATTCCATTAATTTTGTGGAGCACCCATTCAGGCCTTGTGGAATACTAGCGCTCCGCTAAACACAGTTTGGGAAACACTGATATATATATATATATATATATATATATATATTATCGTTGTGCTGGACACATGAGACCCTCCTCGTTAACCGTTGGCCACAGAAACAGATGACCTTAACATCAACTGTTCTATGTATCACACACGGACTGAAAGGATAACTTTATTATTCAAACGCCATCGGATAACTTTACTATTCAAACGCCATCTCCCAAAGATGAATACTTCCCCTAATTGACATAGTAGGAACTGTTAACTTTTGGTCATTCACAGGTCATCTGCCAGAGGAAAATTCGGATGGGCCGCATCGACGATGGCGGCTGGGAGGTGTGCGACGACCCTGACGTCAGGCCCCGGGAGCCCTGCATCATCTACTCCTTTGGCATCAACGACGACTTCTCCTTCGACGACGACTCTGCCAGGCTGTACGGGTGCCACATATACTCGTTTGACCCCAGCATGGTCCAATCAGCCATTGAGTATAACAGGTAAGAGGATTGTCAAGGGGAGATAATATGTGCTTAGGTTTTGACTTCAAGTGAGTTGCGGGGCCTTTCATCAAAAATTAAACCATACTATACTTAGTAGTTGAAAACCACAATGCTGATATCAGACTGTGAATTTAACAGTCACTCCCTGATCACCAACACACACACCACCTTTGACAATAGTCAATTAGAAAATTTTTGCAATTAAACGTTAATATGTTGGCTTACAAAAATGTAGCCTACTTGGACGAAACTAGGAATTAAAAAAAAAGAAATTGTTTTGGTGAAAATTAACCGCTGCTTTGATCGTGAACTGTGCTTTACTAGGGGGAGAATTAGTGATGGGAGTACTGAATGAATAAGCCAGTCAGTTAGATGTAAATATTTTATCGGATGATTAAATATCCTTTAACAAAGCTTATATCAACACGATGTTAGTGACTGTGGAAAAGTTTGAACAAGTTATTTCTCCCACGCCCATTCTCGGATCAAGTTGAAACTTTACACAAGTATTCATTGGTGAGGACAATACACGAAACAATTTTAAAAAAAACAACACTTAATCAATCATCCACTGGTAATAAATTATTATTTTTTTTACCAACACATTTATTGAATAGTGAAGACAATACATGAATCAGTAAAAAAAAATATATTCAATAAGTCTATTAATTTCTTGAGAGAAGAAGGTTGTCTCAGTTTGAGAACCACTGGGCTAGATTGATACGTTCTCTAATGAAGAAAAACGTGTGGAATTTAACGTTCTGTTTCTGTTGATAGATCATGTTCCGACTTTATAGCGATAGTGTTCTTTGGAATGAGTCTAGTCAGGTATTTCAACTACTTGCTTAGTCTTCTCAACGACCTTCTCTTTCTTCTATTTAAAAAAAAGAGTGAACGGGGTGGGGAAGGCAGCTGGCAAGAAAAAGAGAGAGAGGCGGGGGGGGGGGGGGGTAACAAGGAGAAATACTGCAAAAGAATAAGAGAAAGGAAGAAAATAAGAGAGAGTAAACAGGGAGCCAGAGTGGTTGAGCGGTAAAGCACTTGGTTTCCGAACCGGGGGGTCGCTGGCTCGAATCCTGATGAAGACGGGGATTTTTATTCCGGGATCTTTTGGACTTTTGGACGCCTCTGAGATAGAGGAGAGATAGAAAGATATATATATATAGAGAGAGAGAGAGAGAGAAAGTAAAAGATCTAGAACTCGTGAAATAGAGGAGCGTACAAGCAAGAGGATAAGAGAGGGACTATGAGGAAATGCTAAGAGAGAAAAAGAATACAAGAAAGAGAACGAAATATAATCTCATTTGGACCACAGGCGGTTGGGGGGGGGGGGTATCTTTGAGTAGCTTTTCCTTGCTGCCTTTAGGCGCTCAGTAAACACAACTCTGCCCGAGTCGGTTGTCGAACCTCGAGCCCTCTTCTAGATAACCAAGCCAAGTTCATGCGCACTTGTCCTCTCGACCACGCTTAGCATTATAATGACAGGTCACCAAGCCAAGTTCAAGCTTAGCCTCTCGACCACGCATTCCCATACATGTATATGTGCAGTCTTTAAATAAAAAATGAAGGTGCCGGAACTCAGTGATGGATCGCCTAACTTTTAACTCCTAATAAATTAATAATAAACTTTAAAATACAAGATACAATTTTTTCCCCCATTGAAAAAGAATCTGGTACGCCGTACCGTGCGTACCGTCACAAAAAAAGTACTGTATAATGTATGTATTTTTGTATATGTATATATATACATATCGAGAGAGAGAGAAAGTAAGAGAGAGAGAGAGAGAGCGAAAGTAAGAGAGAGAGAGAGAGAGGGGAGGGGAGTTTTGATCCCTCCACTTGCTAGGCAGAACAAAAAAACAAACTCCCAGCCAAAATACACACGACCTTACGTCGACATCTGAGGCAAGCAGGAAAAATCATTAGAACACTATTATTTTGGCAAATCGTTGCGCGCGTGCGACGAGTGCATTTAATGCGTGCACATGAAAATCATGGCATGCGCAGCTGCGGGCCCCCAGCGACAGTTGCTTGGAGTTACATTTTTTTTTTTTTTTCAAAAACATCGCCAGCTGTTTTCACTTTTAACAAACGCTCTTCCATTCTATAGAATGTCGGCCATGTTAGCTTGGTCCGCGTTAAGCGGAACACGCCCGGAACACACCAGGGGCCGTCACTTTTGTTGTTATCTACTTACAAATCCAACATTGGGAGTCTGGTGTAGTTCCAATATTTCCGTGTCATGTAGATTTATACCTCTATTCAAGTCGCAACTTCTTGGAGGGTGCAAACAGTAGGCCAAAGAAACAGATGACCTTTACATCATCTACCCTATAGACCACAAGGTCAGACAGGGGTACTAATTTTAGTTAAAGTCAAGTTAAATTCAAGTCATGTTTAATCAAAGTCGTGTACAATTACGGTCAAGTTAAATTAAAATCATTTTTAATAAAAAGTCATTTCGAATTAAAGCGAAGTTACTTCAAAGTCATACTAAATGTAAATCACGCTAAATGAAATAGGCCTACTTGTTATAAATCAGATTCGTATTAAATTCTAACGATTTTCCTATAAATTTAACAGTTGGTTTATGTCTCTGAGAAAAAAAATTACGAGCGCGTTGGCCACACTGGTTGAACTGCTATATCCTTTTTTTTTTAAAACAAGAGAAGAAAAAAAAATTGGCTAGAGAACTAGGCCTAGATCTAGATCCTACATAAGTTTTGAAAGAACTTTCGAGTTCGGGAATTTCCGAATGTATGGCATTACTGATTCAAGAGTTGAATAAACTAATGTTCAGGGAAATTTTGCGCATTGTCTTCTAAGTTTAGATCTAAAGAACTATATAATATAAAGTGAACTACACTTATACAATCGCTTAACCTGTTTAGGATTGTGCTCTTAAAGCAAAACATAAAAGACTATTAATAGAAACAAACAAGAAAGAGTCGTGTGTGTGTGCGTGCATAGTGTGTGTGGATTTGACAAAGGGAAATAAACAAGGGTGGAGTAATGTTTATAGTATAGATTAGTAGTATTAGTGGTAGCAGTGTTAGGAATGACATGGAGCAAGGCCGGATTTAAGGGAGGGCAGGTGGGGCTACAGTTGACCACCACAAGGAAGAGGCCTCCACAGAAGAGATTAAAAAAACCGAATTTCGACGGGTCAGAAACTTTGGAATTTTTTTTTATATTCTAAAATATTTATTTTTTTTTTTTTTTGCGCATTTTTACGGCAGTTAAAAATGTCGTGATTAAGAAGTGTATGCTCGTAGCATGATCGGAATAAGTCAATACAGCCCTGGATTTACGACAGTGCATCCAACATGGGCCCTGCCCTCTACACACTTAAAAATATACTCTAAACTAAAACATGCATATTAATTAATTTTTTTTTTAATTAAAGTAAGGCGATTGGGAGTAATCTCACAATAACTGTTTTCCTTTCTTCTAAACTATAGCAAACTTTTAGATATGAGTATTCTCATGCATACGCTAATCTTGATGGAAGCTTTTTTTTTCAAATGTATTGAGGCCTCCATAAAAACTCTGCCTCTGGACTTTCATCTTCTTAAATCCGGTCACGCATATAGGCTAATCAAGGCTTAGGGCCCACGTTTTTTTGCGGGGGAGGGGGGGGGATGGAAAAGTGCCAAAATTGTTCGATTGAGTTTGTATGAATAATAATGATTTGGAGTTCAATGGACCTCATTCACCAATCGTAAACAAACAAGATTTAGTTACGTGATTCTCTATCTCTTCTATACAATTTATAACGGCTGTCACGTGATATGTATTTTTCATTGTTTTATCAATATTATGATGTGGCTAAATGTGTTTATTTACGATTGATGAATGAGGTCCATTCATTAGTTCACATTCTATATACTTATTGATCGCCAATCAGTTTAAGCCTCATATTTGACACTGACATCTGGACTTATGGAGGTTCCCCATG
The DNA here is from genome assembly GCA_036873155.1 of Biomphalaria sudanica. Taxonomy (NCBI): domain Eukaryota; kingdom Metazoa; phylum Mollusca; class Gastropoda; family Planorbidae; genus Biomphalaria; species Biomphalaria sudanica. Next base: position 742,553 of record JAZGLO010000707.1, on the reverse strand, counting down.
TTTCATATAGCTTAGGGCCTAATCAAACCTAAATCCGGTCCTGTGTGCGTGTGAATGGGTTAACAACAATATACTTTGCTGATTTAGCAGGAATTAGCTCAGATTTTGGGTAAGTGTTGTTTTTTTTTTTTGGGGGGGGGGGGGGGGGGGAACAAAAATCTTTCTACCTGAGAATCAGTTTCACTTCTGTTAAGTAGGTCAGGAAATGTGGGAAATTACCCAAGCGTGACAACCTGATTAGTAAGCAAGTAAATCACCCTTCTTAGTACGCTATATTTTTTGTTTTTTATTTTTTTTTGTGTGTCTGGGTTTCTCTTGGTTCTTAAAGTCTAGTTTGTTAACGTTTTTTCATGGCACAGAAAAGAAAAAGAGAGGTAACTCCGAGCTATTAAGTTCTTAACATCGTCTGCTTAAACTCAATGTAAACTGAGACGGTTAACCTGACCTACATAGAGATGTGTGTTAGCCCTTGCAAGAAAAAAATGTACATGTTAAATATTTAAAATTATTAAAGATGTTTCCTTTTAAAAGCGTATCACAGCAAACAGCTATATGGGTACACTTCCACTTTAAAGACCCTTCTTGCATCCTTTAAGCAATAGAGTTGATTATTGCAAACAAAGAAGAGAAAGTGATACGGAGAAATGTTATGGAAATATAATGGAATCTAAGGAAAAAAAATGGGAGACAATTCTGAAATTATTATTATAGCTTTTATATAGCGCTACTTTCATGCTTATAGCATGCTCAGAGCGCATTTGGTCCAATCTCATTTGTGGACCAGGGGGGGGAGGGGGGATCTAGGAGTTGGTTTTCCGTGCTGCCTTTAGGCGCTCAGTAAACACAACTCTGCCCGAGTCGGTTGTCGAACCTCGAGCCCCCTTCTAGATAACCAAGCCAAGTTCATGCGCACTTGTCCTCTCGACCACGCTTAGCACTATAATGATAGAACACTGTGACCAACTAAATATTATGAACAACTTTATGTTACAAGTGAAAGATCTTTAAAAAGTTTACAAAATGTTGTTATATGGTTTATTAATTTAAAAAATAATAATTTTGTTATATCAAAACTTCTGTATTTTGCCAACCGGATACATCAAAAAGCTTGCCTACATGATTAAAACTAATTTTTCAGTGCATTCTTCCTTTCTACAAAATCGGCCCGATCATCTCATAAATTGTATATTATATGATGGACGTCCAATTTTAGGTCTATCTGTCCTCAAAATTATTGTGTTAAGTTTGATATATATATATAACTCCTCCTTTGTGGTCGAAGATGAGCACATTTTTCATTTCCTATGGACTCGACTGTAAAGTCCAATCCTCGCTTTATAAAGCCGGTCGCATACGTGGCATGGGTGGGTTAGGTCAGTTGCAGATAGGCCTGCTTCTTCTCTCAGCTTTTTGTTGGTTCGGCGCTCTTTCACGCTGGCCATTCTTCTTTCTTCAAATCTTGAAACTCCGAGACTCACAGCTTCACGCCATGAGGAGCGATCGAGAGCTAGAGCTTCCCAGCCGTGAATGTTAATATCACACTCCTTGAAGTCTTTACAGCGCTTGTATTGACCTCCCTGGAAGCGCTTTACTGCACACAGCTCCCCGTACAGAAGCCGTTCGGGAAGGCGATTGTCTGGCATGTAAATGAAATGTCCCGCCCATCGTAGTTGGGACTTTTTTTTTTGGATAATGTTTGATAATGTATCGGTTGCTGTAGACATGCATACAGTGAACATAAATACGTCGCTCGGAGGGCCCCTTTTGTAAAAGAAGACTATCAAACCTTTAATACATTAATTCGTGCCTTAGTGACATCCATGCGGCCCTTATCTTTTAAAATACAGACGTGATTTCAAAAAAAGATGTTTACTGTGGTCCTGCCAGCCCATTTGGGTACTGACCCACCGAGCAGAACGCCCATTTTGCCAGTTCGCCCCTGCCAAAAAGATTGTTTTTGTATTTGCCACTATATATAACATCCTCCAATGATTTATTAACGTACGATTTACCAGTACTACAAAATCTTATGCTATATGACTTTGCAGACGATGGGGGAAGGTGGGGGGGGGGGAGGTCATGTAAAGTTTATCGTGTGCACCAATCAAGCCTCATTAGCCTCTATCAAGCCCCATCAGGTCTCAATCCCAATTCCTTAAAAGCTGATTGTTTCCAAAAAAAAAAGGGGCCTGATTAGGTGTTCCAGGAACTACTGGAATAATTAACGAATAGAATATAATATTCGTCTAATAGTATGTATGTCACAGCTGGTGCTGCGTAGCCACGGGAAACACTGCATTCCTCATTAATCTTCGGACTCGAAGACAAGCCTTATTATTAGTTAATAGAAATACCCGTGAATGAGTCTCTAAGTAAACAAAATAAAAGTCAACAAAAAATTATAGAACGTCATTATTAACTTGAAACTGATCTAGATTCTGATTCTAATTTGAAACAAAGATTAATCTTTCAATGATTTCTGATCGAGTTAGTCTGAAGAGTACGGTATCCTAATCTTTGAGCCAGCAAGGAAAACAAATGACTTAGCAGAATTTAAGTTGTTGGTTAACATGCTTGACTAATTTAACCTAGGAACACGCGTAGGACGTAATCATCTTCAGTATTTTATAAGATAAGATTAAACAAGCTGCTCGCTATTTTATAAAAATCCTTTTATAAAAAGAGTCTTATCTAAAGGGGAAAAACTCCGCCCTTAAAACAATATCTATCAGTCATGTACAAGTTATTTCCCTAATTCGATATCAAATAAAATAATTAATTACCAATAATGAATTATTTAAGTATTTACCAATAATGAATGAATTAAGTATTTACCAATAATTAATTAATTACGTATTGTTTTTTATTGATTAATTGTTTGTTAGGTACAATAAATAATTGTATAAAGTATCAACGTAATTGGAGAATGGGTAATAGGAATAAAACATTATTTTAGGGAACTAAACCCAACAATTTTATCCATATATGTGAATACTGAAAGATTAGTTTCCTCTTTTCGTATCAAACAAAATAATTAATTACCAGTGCTTTTTAAAAATTGATCCATGTCTTGTCTATGTCAATGAATAATTTCAACAACAAATTTTCAACTTGATCCGAGAATGGGTGTAGGAGAAATAAACTGTACACACTTTTACCAGACAGACAGACAGAGTGAGTTTTTTCGTAAAAAAAAAACTGAACGCAAACAAAGAGCAGCTTACTGGGTGATTAACTTTTAGGATGAAAACACATAATTAATTTTTTTTTTATTTCCTGGTCATGTGTCTTATAAGTCAAAGTGATTTAGCCTTGGAACATATTGTTTCGTCATTTCTACATTTTAAAAATTTTTATTTCAGGTCATCCAAAGTTCACTTTTACCGAATCGGTCTAGGGGGCACAACTCTCATCAACAACAAGCAGTGGCCGCTGTTTACGCTGACCGACATCCGGCGGAAGCTCGGGCACCAGAATGCCACGATTGACATCATCAAGATGGACATTGAAGGCTCGGAGTGGGGCGCTCTCCCACAGATGCTCCGCCACGGGGAGTTGGAGGGAGTCAGGCAGTTCTACATAGAGTACCACCTGACGAGGGATGACCGGCGCTACATTCTGCCCAGATTAAAGGCAATACAGGGTCTTGCCAGGGCCGGTTTTAAGAAGTTCTACGTCCACAAGAACAAGATTACAAAAACAAACATAAAAGGATTCCCAGTGTATCGTACGCGTTGCTACGAAGTACATTACTTACGCAGATAGCTAAGAAGTATATAGTGAAATGTTAAGAAACTTTGTCATCGAGATGGAAGATGAAAGATAAGTACAGTATTTTACGTACCTATGCAGACCCTTCTCTGACCTACATATTTTGCCACAGTACTACAGACAAAGTCATAGTCTGCTAGTGGCTTGATTTTATTCTATTTTCACTGTCTTTGGCAAATGTTAATACTGACAAAGACATAGTCTGCCAGTGGATTGATTTAATTCTATTTTCACTGTCTTTGGCAAGTGTTAATACAGACAAAGCCATAGTCTGCCAGTGGATTGATTTAATTCTATTTTCACTATCTTTGGCAAGTGTTAATACAGACAAAGCCATAGTCTGCCGGTGGATTGATTTTATTCTATTTTCACTGTCTTTGGCAAGTGTTAATACAGTCAAAGCCATAGTCTGCCAGTGGATATATTTTATTCTATTATCACTGTCTTTGGCAAGTGTTAATACAGACAAAACCATAGTCTGCTAGTGGATTGATTTTATTCTATTTTCACTGTCTTTGGCAGTAGCATTTCTTTTTTTCTAAATGGAAGTAAAATACCATTAATTGAAGCAGAGTGGCAGCGTATCTTCAACAAAATAATAAAATAAATTAAGAAAATGTCAAATGATATACTAAAACTTTATGGAATGATACTCCCCCTTTACAATAATGTGTGCTGTGTTATTTGTATCATGTTAGACAAATAGATCCACATGGAGAACAAACATAAAGTTAGGGTCCTGGATTGCAGATGACTTACACACCAGAAAAAGGTGAAAGTGTCACTGTTTCTGGTGATTACAGATGCTCAACCTGTGAATGCAGCTGTGTATCAAGGGTTGGCCTCTTTGGTCACATGAGGTTGAAAAGGGAAAAGCTGGTATTGCATTTTATATTTGAAGATGAATGAAGAGTCGAAAGTCTGTCTTGGAAGGACAATTACTTTTGAGTCAAAGACAAAGCTTGACCAAATATTAGCCTGAGCTCTCTTTTCCTGAGCTCAAATATGTCTTTGTGCCTCTTTGTTGTCTATCTCTTTGCTTCGCAACCAAAGTTTCCAACAATATTTGCTCTAAATGGCTGCCTGGTCATGTGGAATTCGTTTCGCACTACCGTCAAGATGTACCTGGGTTCAAACCCTGCCAGCCACTCACGTAGCCGTCTTGGAGGGGATTTTGTCTAGGAACTAAGAACTTTCACACTGAAGGAATGGCTGAAACGTACTGGTCAGTTATAGCACCGGTACATATATAAATAGAAAACAATAGGCAAAAATAACGCTTGAAGTTTTCTTGGCTACCTATGTAAAGGGCTCGAGGTTCGACGCTAGACTCGAGCAGAGTTGTGTTTACTGAGCGCCTAAAGGCAGCACGGAAAAACCTTCTCCGAGATACCTTCTTTTTTCGATGACCCCAGTGTGGCCTTATTCACATACTCTAACAATAATAGAAAGTCTTGTCTTCTAGTCCAAAGATATAGGTGGAGTGCTTTATACATGAAAGTAGCGCTATATAAAAGCTATAATAATAATATAACTATTGTAAGAAGAAACACATTTTTTATTTCCTTATCCATTCAGAGGAAGTATTTTATACAATAACTTTTTCTCCGCAATCAGTAAAGTTGTGACCTTTTTGTTTTGTCACTAATTTTTATTGTTACAATATTGTGATAATTGTTGATCTGCTTTAAGTATGTAATTTAAGATGATGTTGCAATCAATGTAATATTAATCTAGCACAGTGATGCCCAACCTAATTCGACCCGCGGGCCATTTTTATTTCCAACACTTGTCTCGCGGGCCACATGACACTATTTTGGTAGAAACCTGTGGATTTGATACTTAACTAATTGGTTATTTGATAATTATATTTTTGTTTACACATCAGAAAACATTTTCGTTTCGCTACTTAAAATGTGAGCAACAGTGTCGGTACCTTTACCACCGACTCATTTTGTGGTCTCTTTTTGGTCAATATCCCCATGGACCCTCCAACCTCTAGGCGAAGTTTAACAATCTTTTATTTGCGACTCAAACCAAGAATGCCGACAAAAACCGTTTATATGTTGTTGTTTTAGAAGACAGCCACACTTTCTTGATGCAATAAATATGTTGGTTCATTACCATGTTCAACAAACAAAAAAAGTAAAGATATGTTCACATTTCCTGGTAGATTCTACATTTAGAGTCCAATTTTATAAACACACAAATGTTAAAATCATTATACCAATCCGTCATAGAAAAAGTGAGGGCCCAAAAGTAGGTAACGATACATTTTTTTCAACCTTTTTTTTTTTTGTTTAGGAGGAGTTCTACACTTTGTGCCGACGTTTCGGTGGGCCGAATCTGGCCCGCGGGCCGTATTTTGGGCATCACTGATCTAGCATATTTTACATTTCAACTTGTACCATATGTGCGCAGAAGTGTTTAAATGTTAGAAAGTATAGTGTATACAAAATAATATGAATACCTATATTATATACAAGTCTTCAATGTTTGATATATGGTTTGTAATGCTTGAATATTTATCAAAATTTTGTTGTATTTTATTTTGCAATAAATAATGTGAGATATTTGAGTGCCTGAGTTGCTAAGTGCTTCTTCAATGTTTTATTGTAGTATATAGTGCCACGATCTGCCTCAGAGAAATATTGAACGTTAAATAGCTGACACAGAGGTCCTCCAAAGAGTGAGCTTGCAAAGCATTCACAGTCTTGATTGCAGTCTTAGCTGCAATGGACGAATCCAGCATCCCTAAAAGACTCTTTTAGGGCCAGCTAATGGAAGGGAAGCGTGTTCTAAGAAAACCTATCAGCACACGAACGGTGGGTCTCTGAAGGCCTTCAACATTATTCCTTCCACTTGGGAGACGGAAGCCCAGATAAAGAGCATCGTGGCTCCATGTTTTGAAAACTAGCGCCAAAATTGCTGAGGACAAGAAAACATCGCTGGTGGAATAAAAGCGCCAGAGGAAAAAAAATCAATCTCGACAACTGACACTAACTGAAGCAGACCTACATGATAAAGAAATTATTTCGAATCTAGGAAGAAAAAAAAAAGTGTATTTAACGGGTATTTCTGAAAACTTGACCAATAGCTCATAACCTCAGGATGTAGCATAAGTTAAAAAACGCGAGTTCTCTTCAAAATCAAGGCGTCTATTAATTATAAAAAAATAATAATATAATAATAACAATCTTTAATGTCCGTGAGGAAATTTGTCTTATAATTTGTGCATTGCACCAAATAGAACATAGTAACCATGAAAAAATAAGTACATAATTTCATACGAAAAAAAGTTTATATCAAATCGTTTCTATTTAACTATATCAAATCGTTTCTATTTAACGATTTGATTGCCAGGGGTACAAAAGAGTGTTTGTGTATGTTTGTCTTGGCTATCGGTGTCATATCTCTTTTGTGATGGTAAAATCACAAAATCCTGACCCAAAGGGTGATTTCTTATTTTGAGAATGTTTTGTTTTTTATGGATGTTTGTCTCAAACAGCTGCCCAAGTGGGGTTTGTTTTTTTACCAATGACTTTACCAGCAACATTTAGGATTCTAAGGAGTTTATTTTTATTTCTAATGCTCAGATTGGCATACCAGGCAGTGATATTGAAACTTAAAATATTGCAGATGTGAGCGTGCCCAATTTACCAGTTCCAGAGATATTCCACCAAAGTGCCCAATTCGCCAGTGCCCGAGATTCTCCGCCAAAGTGCCCAATTCACCAGTGCCCGAGATTCTCCACCAAAGTGCCCAATTCACCAGTGCCCGAGATTCTCCGCTAAAGTGCCCAATTTACCAGTGCCCGAGATTCTCCGCCAAAGTGCCCAATTTACCAGTGCCCAAATTTCTATACACCTGGTAAAAGATAATATCTTTTTGCACACCGTCTCAGAGTTAAAATTCATTCAGATCTAAGCGCACGTACACACACACACATACATATATGCCGCACAAATATACAACAAAACAAAACTGAACACTCATCAAAAAAAGTACTTTAAAGGCCTACAGAAGAAGAAACGCTGTGGCAGAGTGTTTGACTTCCGAACCGGTTTTGAATCCTGGTGAAGACTCTGGGATAATTAGAGATCCAGTGAGTCCAAAACAACTGTTATGGGTACATGAGATTAGTTGTGAAAGGTGAAGCGTTCGTTGTGAGGGCCACAGAAAAAAAAAGATAATATGTACACTGTGTGCCCTATAGATCGCAAGGCCTGAAAAGTGTACTTTACTTCACTTAAACCCAACCCCCTCAGACAGTTAATTTGTTGGCCTAAAGACCATACCCCTTTATCCCGCCCCCCCCCCCAAAGAAACAACGAACGTAAGCTAAAAATAGATGGTATTTAAAATATGCGTGGTCTTTTTTTTTTTTTTAGCTGATTTTCCCTATAAACTAGACAAAGATAAAGACGCTAAATTGAAATTCAATGTTGCCAACTAAACAAAGAAAAATTGCTACGAACAAAAGATGCTAGAAAATTTCCGTAGTGCTAAAAAAAGAGGGCCCTAATAATTATTACATACTTTAAAAAATCAACACTTTATTTATTCCGCACACCAGGCAGTGGCGTGGCTAAGGATCTGGGGGCCCCCGAGGAGCTTGCCTTTTTTAGGGGCCCCACCCTAGCTACGCCACTGACACCAGATACACACAAAGAAATCCTTCTCAAATTAAAAAAAAAAGAAAACATTAAAAAGTAGAAGTGGAAATAAACGTCTGGTAGCATTAAAAATGGCTTCGGAGACATTAAAGTCAGGAAGAAGAAATAAACGAAACAAACTGAGAATGCTGAGCGCGGAAACCATCTCCTAGGTGGCCCCTCCCAAGACACACACACACATACACAAAGGGTGAGCAGTGTGCATGTAGCATTACAAGAGCAACATGAAATATGCGTTATATAGAAATAATATAAATAATAATGTAGGTAATAAGGTAGTTGAATATTTTATGTTGTATCTTATATTTTTGTTGTGTGAAATGTTAGTTATATGTTTTAAAATGGGAGTTACATATTTTTTTGTTGTTAATGGTTAGTGTATATTTGTTGTATATTAAATGTACGTTGGTTTTATAACCTGATGTTTAAACAATTGCTTACCTCTCTCGAGATGTGCTCGATCTAGCTTGGAGAAACGAATAAATAACTTTTCTTTACTAGCCTTCAACAAACGGGTTGGACGGTCTGCGTCATTTGAGAAGGTCTTAAGAGTTAGTCCAATACGTTTGGGCAATATAACCCTCCGAACACACACACACACACACACACACACACACTAACATCGCGACAAATACGCTAAAAAGGTTAATCCAAAACAAAAATGAAATACATAATAAATTGGGATATTCTGTTCAAAGTCGGAACATTTTGGGAATATTTAGGCAGTGGCGTAGCTAGAGTGGGGGAAAGGGGTTCAAATTTAAAAATCCCCGGGCGCCCACTTGAGGGGGGGGGCACAAATATATTCTCTATTTTTTTTACATAAAACATTAAATATTACGCCACGGCCATCATGTGCCATCTGTCTATTCATGTGGAGTCAAAAATACTATTAAAAAAATACTAGACAGCGTTGATCTATATGATGTTATAGATGATGTAATAGACGCCTTTGCTGCACAGAAATCACGACTGGAGGCGATATTGAGATTTGTCACTTGTGCATTATCTCGCCTATAAACACAGGTATTATTCTTCAATGAAAGAGCCTTAATGATTATTTTTTGTTAATTTTACTGATGTTCTTTACCAATCGGAATTTGGACTTAATTATTTATTAAGTACATTATCTCATGTCATGATGTTGAATGTCGAAATGCAGGGCCCCTTAAAAAACGTCAAGTCCCCCAGGGTCGCCATATCCCTAGTTACGCCACTGTGTTTAAGGAGTACATTCCACATGAATAATTCCCCGATTTCCCATAATAATTAATTTCTTCTTAATTAACAAGTTCTTCTATTTCTATTTCTATTTCTATTTCTATTTCTGTATTAATTAAAGTCCCCCTTTCAGAACTTGTGGTCTATAGGGCAGATGATGTAAAAGGTCACCTGATTCTGTGGCCTACGGTTAACGAGGGTGTTATGTGGCCAGCACAACGACCAACCGCCTTTACTTTTCCCCAACTAATGTCAGGTACCCAGTGGACCTGGGTGGACTCAGAGGAGCCCAAAAGACACCAAAATTAAAAATCCCAGTGTTCACCAGGATTCGAACCCGGGACCCCCAGTTCAGAAGCCAAGCGCTTTACCGCTTAGCCTCCCTCTGTATTAATTAATTATCTTTTCTAATAAATTTCAGCAACATACTTTGCCCTTGCCCATTTTTCAAGATCAATGCGGGGCCGGCGTTAGAATGATTGGAGCCCATTGTTTCAAATTGGGACCCACTCCTGACTGGAGCCAATGAATTTAAATTTAGCAAATCAATATCAGTCATGGCTATTGTCGCAGGCTTTTAAAGGATGTTGGACTTAAAGGATAAATATATTTAGGGTATCGTACGATTGACTTAACTTTGATTAACCACCTGGCGCCAATTGCATTTGAATTGCTTATTAAAAGCATGTGGTATAATGGATGTTGATATAATGATGTAATTAACAGTAAAAAAAAATGGAAGATGGGCCTCGCAAACATCCATTAAATTGGATCCAGAATATCGTAAGGCCGGCCCTGGGTGGATGAAGGGTAGAGCGTTTGGCTTCCGAACGAGGGCTCTCGTGCTCGAGCCTTGGGGAAGGCGGTTTAAATTTCGATATTTTTAGGACGCCCTTGAGTGAGACCGATCGTGATAGAAGGCCTGAACACTGAACTGCAACGTCATAGCCTATGGGCAGTTTAGACAAATAGTTCGTTGCCACGTCACAGGTCTGTACAACGTGGCAACGAGCTATCGGCCTAAGCTTCCCTAAACGTTGTGACGTTAAAGGTCAGTGCTGAGGCCTTCAATAAAGGATGGCCTCGCCTTGAGTCTAGGTCAGTGCTGAGGCCTTCTATAAAGGATGGCCTCGCCTTGAGTCTAGGTCAGTGCTGAGGCCTTCCGTAAAGGATGGCCTCGCCTTGAGTCTAGGTCAGTGCTGAGGCTTTCCGTAAAGGATGGCCTCGCCTTGAATCTAGGTCAGTACTGAGGTCTTCCATAAAGGATGGCCTCGCCTTGAGTATAGGTCAGTGCTGAGGCCTTCCATAAAGGATGGCCTCGCCTTGAGTCTAGGTCAGTGCTGAGGTTTTCCGTAAAGGATGGCCTTGCCTTGAGTCTAGGTCAGTGCTGAGGTTTTCCGTAAAGGATGGCCTTGCCTTGAGTCTAGGTCAGTGCTGAGGTCTTCTATAAAGGATGGCCTCGCCTTGAGTCCATCCAACTCTCAAAGGTATTTCACATTATAGAAGTTAAATGCGATTGGTCACATGACACCTTCCTAAGCCGTCTGCCGACTATTGGAAAAGATGAGTTTTAAAAAAATCTGCTCCTACATGCTTGTTGTTTGTTAAATGTTTTACAAGTTTTGGATGGTCCTTCAGATTTTCAAGATAATTACATCCTAGTCCAAATCTTCTTCCGTGGGAAGGGGGGGCGCGATGGCTGAGTGGTTAAGCGCTTGGCTTTCAAACCTGGGGTCCGGGGTTCGAATCTTGGTGAAGATTGTGATTTTGAATTTCGGGATTTTTACGGTGCCCAGATTCCACCTAACTCTAATGGGTACCTGACTTTATTTGGAGAAAGTAAAGGCGGTTGGTCGTTGTGATGGCCACATGACACCCTGCTCGTTAACCGTTGGCCAAAGAAACAAATGACCTATAGACCAAATCATCCGCAGGTCAACGGATGGCGGAGGGCAGAGCTCAAACCCTCGATAAACAAACGACAGTTCAGAGCGCATACCACACGACCAGGAGGGGCACTTTATTGGATAGACAGACAGACAGACAGACAGATAGATAGATAGATAGATAGATAGATAGATAGATAGATAGATAGATAGATAGATAGATAGATAGATTGATAGATTGATAGATAGATAGAGTTTGAGCCTACTTTTACTTAATTTTCCTGATCCGACATTGTCTCAGTATTTCATTGTTACTTTTACACGGACTCACAATTGAAGGGAGAGTTGTCAAGGAGTATGCCAAGAGACAATTGGCCCCATAGTTTATAGCTAGATCTAGGTTTTTCTTTCTCTGATAAATACAGATATGTCACTTTGATCTTGATGCGCGATCTTGGCTTGTGTTTGGTCTAGACGGGGAGGGGGGGCGTAGCTAAAATTAGAACAGGGTCAAGGCTGTCGACAGGCTTTCTTTTGTTACTTGTAGAAATTATTAGTATCAACTAGCTCTAAATGTGGTTTAACCTAGATGTTGTAATTTAGTATCTGCGATCATATGTTAATGAGGGTATCACGTGATCAGCATTAGCCATATTTTATTGGTGGATGTGACTGGAGAGAGGGTAACGAATAATTCGCTGTACAAGTTATTTACAACAAAACAAAAATAGCCAAAGGGAAGCAATAAGTGTATTGGAAAATTTGTTTACATTTATGCCCCCTTAGATGTTTAAAACCGAGAATCGGTAATGAAATTATAAACGCGTTTGACAGTTAACATTAGCAATAGGCCTACGTTTTTATAAAATATTAAAATATGTCTAGTCTATCTGTGACATTTGACGTTTTGATATCCACTCTCCTCCGTATGAAACTTCTTGTGTGACTAAAGAGGCCAATCCTTGATACACAGCTGCGGTCACAGGTTGGACATATGTAATCACCAAGCGCCGTTGCATTTTCACCCTTCTTTCCACAACTGTTATGTATGGAATCTGCAATCCAGGACTCTTCCTATATGCTCGCTCTCCATATGAATCTATTCAGTGCCACTTTTTCCCAGCTGTTAGTGTCGATTTTAAAAGAGCTTAATGTCGCGTTTGCATACAGAGATGGAATGAACTCTGAATTTCTGGTGGAAAGGGTTGGCGGTTATAGTAGATAGTAGCAAAAGGAAAAGAGAGAATGAGAGAGAGAATGAGAGAGAGAGAGAGAGAGTGAGAGAGAAAGAGAATGAGAGAGAGGGATGTATAACATAATGTATGTTTGTATGAGTACCGGCCCACCGGGCATTTGCCCAAACGCCCATATAGCCAGTCCACCCCTTCTTGACTGGTAGTTATTGATGCCTGTCTGACTTCGACAGATTACTCTTTAGATGTCTTGAGTTTCTTGTGTGGGCGTATTCAATGCAACTAGCTAACAAGAACAAAGCCTCCACCACACGTAAGAAAGACGTCTTTCTAGGAAATATGATGCCCATTGCTAGCTACGCCACTGGTCACAGCTATTATTGATCAGACCGTGAGACAGGCTCTAGATGATCTATTATTAGTTTGTTTACGCTACTGGGTGAGCGAACGATACCACCACCTATTCCCCCTCTTCTAGATTCTATTAAGTCCAAAGACAACTAACATATATAAAAGTTGTGAATAAACTGCGTCCTTGAGACGCCCAGTTTGATCTATTTATACACGGAGGCAGAACAAATCAACAACACCAGATGTAGAATACCATGTGTTAGCGATATTTTTTTCTTTTGTATCTGTTTTATAATTGTTTATATTTCTGTTGTTTTTTTTTTTGGGGGGGGGGGGGTTTATCTTAGTTTTGTAACAAGATACTAGGGTATTCCTAGTATGAAGTCTTATGTGGTATTGCATGTAAGTTTATATCAGTGGAATGAGTGTTTAATGTGGTGTGCTCTGAAAAGGTGATCAATTCTTCAAAGTTTGATGTCATTACAACTTGTACAAACTTTGATGTCACGGCATGATCTACAGATTTTGATGTCATCTTAACTTCTGCAAACTCTGATGGCCCCACAATTTTTACAAACTTTGATGTCTTCACACTTCTACAAACTCTAATGTCATAGCAACTTCTACAAACCTTGATGTCAACATAACTTATACAAACTATGACGTCATCACAACTTCTACAAACTCTGATGTCGTCACAACTTCCACAAACTCTAATGTCATGGCACGATCCACAAACTCTAATGTCATGGCACGATCCACAAACTCTAATGTCATGGCACGATCTACAAACTCTAATGTCATGGCACGATCCACAAACTCTAATGTCATGGCACGATCTACAAACTCTAATGTCATGGCACGATCTACAAACTCTAATGTCATGGCACGATCTCAAACTCTAATGTCATGGCACGATCTACAAAATCTAATGTCATGGCGCGATCTGCAAACTCTAATGTCATGGTACGATCTACAAACTCTAATGTCATGACACGATCCACAAACTCTAATGTCATGGCACGATCTACAAAATCTAATGTCATGGCACGATCTACAAACTCTAATGTCATGGCACGATCTACAAAATCTAATGTCATGGCGCGATCTGCAAACTCTAATGTCATGGTACGATCTACAAACTCTAATGTCATGCCACGATCTACAAACTCTAATGTCATGGCACGATCCACAAACTCTAATGTCATGGCACGATCTCAAACTCTAATGTCATGGCACGATTTCAAACTCTAATGTCATGGCACGATCCACAAACTCTAATGTCATGGCACGATCTACAAAATCTAATGTCATGGCACGATCTCAAACTCTAATGTCATGGCACGATCCACAAACTCAAATGTCATGGCACGATCCACAAACTCTAATGTCATGGCACGATCTACAAACTCTAATGTCATGGCACGATCTACAAACTCTAATGTCATGGCACGATCTACAAAATCTAATGTCATGGCACGATCCACAAACTCTAATGTCATGGCACGATCCACAAACTCTAATGTCATGGCACGATCTACAAACTCTAATGTCATGGCACGATCTACAAAATCTAATGTCATGGCACGATCTACAAACTCTAATGTCATGGCACGATCTACAAACTCTAATGTCATGGCACGATCTACAAAATCTAATGTAATGGCACGATCTACAAACTCTAATGTCATGGCACGATTTACAATGTCATGGTATCTCGAACAGGCCTTACGTCGAACTCACGATTATGCCAACCTCGATTATTGCCATATTTACCCAAAACTACGACCCGCGGGTCATATCCGGCCTTTGACGCTGCTATCCATCACCTCTGAACCTCTTTCCCAAGCCGCAGTGAATCGGTTCCATTAGACTTCACAATTCTTTAACTGTAATTTGGCCCATGTGTCACAAATATATATTGCCCCTATGCAGAAACTTCTCAACCACTTTTATATTCAATGACCCCTCTCTAGTCTCCAAAGTAAAGACGCCAAAGTTTGGAGAGCAAATGAGTCAGACACATAAAACATAAGTTGTATCTGACGCAGCCTCTGGCCTTTATCTCAATGAATTTCACCAGGCAGACTGCTATATTCATGTCTTTATGATACGCCATTCTCACCTATTGTTAATCAACATAAATCCCTATCTTTCAAAGATGCAACCGTATGAAGATGTAGGTCAAACCTTTTAGAACACCTTCGTTATAAAGTAAACTAACTCGGGAAAGACTAAGAACATATTAAAAATTATTGAGTTATTTCCCGTACATCAGTACTTTTAGCAATATAGTAACGCTTTGCTACCTAATACTCTCTTGCTATTTACTAACCTAGAGATGGTGTGTTCCTTGTTAATAACCTCTCTCTTTTTTTTTTTCTTTGTTTAGGACATTTACCAATTTATATTAATGAGTTTGCCTGTCAAAGTATGGTCTAACGCCGGGGTCGGCAACCTGCGCCTCGCGAGCCACATGCGGCTTTTTGGGTGTGAAGCTGCGGCTCTTTGGGTGTGAAGCTTCGGCTCTTTAGTTCCATTGTCAAATGTTATGTATTTTATCGAAAAAAAATTTTTTTCAAATAGTTCTGACTCTTTTAACGATAATTAGGCACCGATTATGTCTCTTAGCCACTTGTAATCGCTTTTCACCACAGCCCTCCCACATGTCGTCAGTCCGCCGGAAGCTCTCGAATAAGGCCGTCGTCGGATGTTTCTCTATAGGTTTTAATTCACCTTCGAAGCGGGGCGAATTGGGCGTTTTCACCGGTGATTTGGCTTTGACGTATAGTTTGTTATTTCAAGCAAATAACTTAAAAGTAAATAATCTTCTCAAAGTTAGAAGCAATGTACAAGTAATGCGAACCTGGCAAGCTTTGTAATACTACTAGAAATAGCTCAAAAAGGCAAAACATCCACAGATGGTTTGTCAAATATTGCTTCCTACGAGCATCTGAAGAACTGTTTCGTGATTTCAAAAACAAACCAGAATTCTTGGGAAAAAAAATATTTGCCACTATCCGCTAAAACAGCACAAGATAGAATAGCTAAATTGTCTTCAAATGATTAAAATGTAACATATTTGAAGGTGGAAGATATTCAACTTTCTTCTGCCTTATTATTTGCTATAGATGAGTCTTGCGACATAAAATACACGGTACAAGTTGCCCATTTTGTCAGGTATATGTTTTCCCAAGGTCCAAAAGAAGAACTTCTAGGATTGCTAGCGTTCTCTGGACGAACTAGAATGGAACATAGAGCGTATGCCATGCAAACATACCTTGAATACATTAAGATCGATTTAAATAAAATTGTTTCAATAGCAACTGATGGAGCCAGATGTATGACTGAAAAAATAAAAAAGCAACAATGATTCTTCGGAGCCAAATAAACCACCGAATTCTTACGTTTCACTGCATAATACACCAAGAAGCGCTTTGTGCCCAAACATTTTCGGCCGAAACATGTGAGGTCGTGAATTTGGTAATCAAGATTGTTAGCAGCACTTGTCAAAAGCTCTTTACCAACGTCAGTTTAAAGAATTGTTGAACGAAATGGAGACTCAGTATTCCGAGTTCCTTGTTCACAATAAAGTGTTATGGCTTTTCAAAGGCAAGGTGTTGAAACGCTTTGCTTTGTACTGATATGAATTATATACATTCCTTAATGCTAAAGACATTAATCACCCTGAATTAGAGAATGACAAATGGTTGCATAAATTTTACTTTATGGTGGATATAACAGTGGAATTAAATAAGCTGAATTTAAAACTACTAGGAAATGGATACCCAATCAATGTTTTGGTATAAGAATTTGTTAGAATTTGAAGATAAAAAAAATATTTTTTTCGCAGAAATTATTCAGAGCGGTCAATTACTTCATTTTCAATTTGTAAAGCGATATTGCGACTGTTGACGTGAGTGACTTCAGCTCAGTTCTAAAATAAAATTAAAGATGAATTTGTCGACAGATTTGAGAAATTCAAAACACACAAAAAGATCGTAGCATTTATAGAAAAAAATATTCTCAACGCCATTAGTACCGAAATCCACATCGAGCCATTTGGAATTGATGCTGGATCTCTGGACATGCAATTGATCGATTTAAAAAGTAAAGCTTTGTGGAGTGGAAAATCGACAGAGGTGGAAGAGTTGAAAATCCAGAAATGAATATAACGCAACAAAAGTGGACAGCTTTAAAAGAAATGCGCGAGATTAGACACTTATATTCGACGCCTGAAATAGTCTTCCAGATTGCTACAGGCAGGTGAAAAGTTGACATTTGGAAGGCCGACTATCGTATATTACTTTTCTTGTATTTTAGCGTTTATTATTAATTTATAAATAGTTGAAAGTAAGGCAATCCATCACTGAATAACGGCACCTAATCACTGAGTACCGGCACCTATTTTCTTTTTTACAAAAAAAAAAAGCACTGTATATATTTTGGCTATTTAAAAAATTTGAAATTTTGTAAATTGTAATTTTTGGCTCTTTCGACTGAAAAGGTTGCCGACCCCTGGTCTAACGTGTAATAAAGCTTTCATGGTTCATTAAGAAAAACACTGAGTCAAGACTCAATAAATATCATTTTCAATAGTTGCTTGATATTCTGTTGTTCCAACATACAGTGCAGTTTCAATTACTTCTCAAATACTAATCCGAAATATTGAGGAAATTGAGACTTGTATAAATATAGTCAATTGATGAACTTTTTGCAGTGATAAATCCAAGGTGTTATGTAGTTAAATATCTCAACTCGGGACTCTCCAGAAATAAAGCCATAGTTATAGAATAAAGGGTTTGAGATTATTGAACTATGCATATTCTGATGACGTCATTTTATTATTTTTGCGCGACTCTTTATGTTTCTGTTTGTGATTAATTCACTGTACAGTATATGATTACGTCATTTCGTTGTGTCAACGAGTCTTTAAATTTTTTAGAATTCAGAATTAGGTGTTAGAGATGACTAGACTATACTAGAGATGTCGAGTGTTCGATTTGTATTTGTGTAAAAAGCCACTTTCTTATTTTTTAACACTTTTACTAAACTCACATCTGAAATATACTTGGTGTCAGAAGTGTGGCTCAGTTCTATCCATCCTTAAACGACGCCCTCGGGCGTGATCAAGGAGGATCGGTGCTCCACGTGACGGAAGGGATCGGACTCATACGCTACAGCCCTGGAGGGTTTTTTTGTTGAGGGGTTGGGTTGGGTTGGGGCCAGCACGATCAACAGTTCTTGTCACAACTAATCCCTCCCCTTCTCTTAAGCACTCCAGTCCCATAGTAAACCACTTATATCCAGGGGGGTATACTATTCTACTAATGTCTTAAGGTTAAGTCATTTTGTAGGCTACTTTTCTTTTTTCGAAAACGGTCTTCATTAGCTTCCCATTTATCTTTACAGTTTTACCAACGGTCATTTGAGGACCAGGTGCATCCACTGCCCGGAGCTAAATGGGCCTGCATGCGTATGGTTCATTTATTTGATTGATCCAATTATTTATTTGATGTATTTACGTCGCTACCAAAAAAGAAACTTGAAATGGGAAGATGAAGAAGGGAGGTCACGTTACTCTGATGTGGGAGTACGTGGGGGAAACCAACACAGGTGATGTCGTGTCCATATACCTGATGTTGATTTTACAGTTGCCTTGAATTCACAGGATGTCTGAAAGTCTATACGCAAGTGACAGTTCATTGCTGTATGAATTTATGATGATAGAGTAGCACTTACGCCGTGGTGTGGTTCATTTTTTTTTTATTGAAGATGTTATTAGAATCAGAATAGGTAGCGAGAATAAAGCATAACTGCATACTCACAATATAAAATGTGTCCGAACTTAACAGACTTTCTATATTAAATTGAAACACTTCTACTTTCAGAGGGCGTGGCATAATTAATAAATTGTGGTAAACAAAAAAAGATATATATATATCAAATTAATGGATTAGACCAGCTTATCGTTTGAAGATTCGTTAGAAACAATACTGTATTTAAGCAGAAGCGAGAAGTTGTTAAAGAGTCAGCAATGGTACCCCAACTGTTATACCAACGAACGAGAATTCAAACGTTTCTTAGTGTTTCTTTTCAAGTGCAATTAATGTCAACTACACATGCTATTATCTTCTCTTTTTTGTTTTTAGTTAATCGGATAATCATTTAAAAACTTCACTTCTCAAAGATAGGAAACAATTATTTTTTTTTAGAGATATTAGAAGCATAAAGTGTAATAGAAATATCATATCTGTACAGATTCTGTTGATGTCTGGCCTTTTTCTTTCTATTATTTGTTTATGCCCATTGCTAGAATAAATTTCGATAAATAAACTTTATTCCCCTGTATCATTACAGCATTGAACGGGTGGCCTGGACCATCCAAGAAAATAATTGACTTAGCAGAGTGTAAGTCTCAAATTAATGGACCTCATTCACCAATCGTAAATAAACATATTTAGCCGCGTCATAATATTGATAAAACAATTTAAAAAAATACGTAGCACGTGACAGACTTTATGGATTGCATAATTTGTATAGATGATATATAGAATCACGTGGCTAAATGTTGTTTGTTTACGATTGGTGAATGAGGTACATTAACAATCATGACTAGACTAACACATGAGCACAAGAAACTGAAACATTTTCTGAGTAATCTGTCGAAGTCAGTCAGCCATCGTATGACTACAAGATCAAAGGCTTATCACCGCTTAGACACTTAGTATAGAGACTCACTATAGCTGACGGTCTTTGAACGCAACATTCGGTGACGTCATGCTTAAGTGAGTTTTAGTTTATTTATGTTATTATTAGACAGAGACTCGACTGTGGCATCTATGCATTATACTTTATGCATTAAAGTTCATTAAAATATTTAACGGGCTAGACTTAACATCTAAATATGTCTAGGTCTTGTCCATAAGTAGCTTAAACAATACGCCCTTATAAGACACTTAAACATCTTCTGAGTAATCAGTCGAAGTCAGACTACCATCATACAACAAGATCAAGGCCTATCAACGTACGCCTTTGACGTAATAACCACTTTTGAGAGAACGTCTGTGATTTGTAAGATAAGAAAATTTTGGAAAGTCTTTCCTATATTATACTTGCGTTCACACTTATGTGACTTTTTGTTCTTGAAGAGTTCCTTATAAATATCTACCAGCACAAAGTAGGCCTTCCATTGATATAATAAGGCACACTCTTGTTTGATTTTTTTGTGAAATCTGATTTTTTTCCCTTATGTTCTTTTTCCCCCGATTAGCTATGTGTGTGTGTTTGTATGCACGTATGTGAGTGAATGTTTTGTTATGAGTGTTTATATATTTTCTCCTTCTTGGAGGTTTTCACGATAAATGCAACAATGTCAAGGACGCTAAAATTTGAGCGTCACTGTTGCCAACTTACTAAAAGAAATAGTTGAGTTTCGTATCAAATCTCCTTTATTCCCGATAGCGAGTTGCCTTTTTGTTTTTTTAATAAGTTTTAAGTCCTAGAGTGAAAGTACAATGCCATAAAACGGAAGTGCTTAGAACATTTGATTTTTCACAGCTAAAAACTGCATAAAAATTAGTATATCCTTTTTAAGAGAAAAAATCAGCCTGTCCCGTCAACTTTTGCTTTATTTGGTACACCGGAAACACCAAAAAGCTCGCTATTTATACTTTTTCCCGGCTAAGATGAAAATATCTAGCGCTAGTCATTGTATTGTGCGATAATCTTTTAGTCTTAGTTTTCTATGTAAAGTAAGTTTCTCTATCTGACCTTGCGATCTATCGGGCAGATGATGTAAAGATAATCTGTTTCTTTGGCCACGGTTAACGAGGGAGTCGTGTGGCCAGCACAAACGCCAACCGCCTTTACGTTTCCTTAACTAAAGTCAGGTACCCATTAGAGATGAGTGAACTCAGGGGTGCCTTAAAGATCCCGAAATTAAAAATATCAGTCTTCATCGAGATTCGAACCCAGGACGCTAGGTTCAAAAGCCAAGCGCTTTACCACTCAGCCAATATTACCTACTGAAAAAAACAGCAACAACAACACATAGGAACAAACAGGTATACTTTTTAATCACATTTTATTCGCCACTTCTATGTATGTTTCGTGACTTGGTGTTCCATGGCAAAATGTGACGTCAACCTTCAACACAGCAAATAATTCATTTGTCATTCATTCTACTTCCTCTTTGATGACGCAATAGCTCTTTGTGTAAAATGTCTAAGTTTTTATTTATGAAAAAGTTTGTTGTTTTTTTGTTGTTGTTGTTTCTTGTTTAGTAAAAACCACCAAGCCCAAGACCAGCTCCGGCTCCGTAGTTACCGTATCCTCCGTAGTTACCTCCAGCTCCGAAACCGTTGGCGGCTCCGAGGTTTCCGTAAGCTCCAAGGCCGGAACCGTAGGCACCAGATCCACCTCCGTATCCAGCACCTCCGTTGAATCCTCCGAGGTTGGCGTAGCCGCCTCCGCCGTTGGCGTATCCGCCTGAGGAGTAGCCAGATGTGCTTGAGCTGGAGCTGCTCTTGAATCCGCTGGAGTGGCCTCCCGTTTTGCCGCCCCCGTAGCCGGCAGCTCCTCCGAATCCGTTAGCGCCTCCGTAGCCGCCTTTGTAACCTCCAGCTCCGTAGTTTCCGGCGCCGAGCCCGTAACCAGAATTGAGGCCGTTGTAGCCTCCAGCTCCGTAACCTCCGCCAAGGCCGTAACCAGCACCAACACCATAACCGCTTCCAAGACCTCCACCAAGGCCGTATCCTAGACCACCGCCGTATCCCAGACCGCCACCGTATCCTAGGCCAGCCCCATATCCTAGACCGCCTCCATATCCTAGACCGCCTCCGTATCCTAAACCGCCGCCGTATCCGAGACCACCACCATATCCTAGACCGCCTCCGTATCCCAAGCCACCTCCAAGACCGCCGCCGTATCCAAGACCGCCGCCGTAACCTCCAAGGCCTGCATAGTTGGCAAATGAGCTTGCGATGGAGCACGCAAGGAGAAGAACAATTTTGGAAGCCATGTTGTAATTTGTTAACCTGGAAAAAAATAATACGAAATCAAACCTACATTAAAGAAGCTGTCTATTTAGAGCGCATTCACACTAAAGGTCAAACACAGTAGTGTTCGTTGTGTATACAATTATTACAAAGCTTAAATCAACTCATTCTGTCTGTCTGGTAAAAGTGTGTACACGTTATTCTTTCCACACACATTCTCGGATTAAGTTGAAACTTGGCAGAATTATTCATTGACATAGACAAGACATGAATCCATTTTTATTTTATGTTAAAGACGCTATATTTCAAGATTACTATTGCTAACTAAATGGGAGGTGTGGTCAAGAGGCCAAGTACGCTTGGATTTGGATTGGCTACCTATCAAGGGGCTCGTAGTTCGACTCCCTCGACTCGATCAGAGTTGTATTTACAAACTGCCTAAAAGAAGCACTGAAAACCTCCCAGATAACCCCCCCTCCCCACCCAACTGGTGAACAAATGAGAATGGACAATAGCGCTCTGAAAATGCTACAAGCATGAAAGTTGCCCTATATAAAAGCTATTAAAATGATAATTAATGTGACTAAATGCTAGAAGCGAAACATGATTCTACAGTGGTGAAAAGTTCTTTTTGAAATATTTGGCTTTTCAGTGCTCCCGAATTCTGTAAAATTGTTACAGAAGGCAAGCATGGACGTGATGCTGGTCCAAACTCGAGTAAATTATAAACATACTAACCTCTGACTATATTTCTAAAATATATATATATATATATAACACAAAGCTATATATTCTCTCGATACTATAATATTCACTTCCTTTTTTTCTATATCAAAGCAAAATTAATAAACTACCACAAAGTAATCAACTAACTGATTAATTTTTAAAATTCCTCTATTCATGTCGCACATTCATGGAAACATATGGATCAAGGGTCCTCGATACAAATGGAACCTGGATACTGTTCTCGAGAACGGCTCTAACGATTTTCTAGAAATTCGACAGTTATTGTATATCGTTGGGAAAAGATTTACTAACTCGTTGGTTATGAATAAAAAAATATCGTTGTAATAAGGAGGAAATGTCTTTTATTATTATTATTATTATTATTGTTTTATTGGTTCTTGTGTTGTCATTGTGAAAAGTTCCCAGTTGATCAGAGAATGGGAAAGGGGAAGGGGTTTAAAAGGATAAATGAATCCTGCCGGTGAGACGGGGTGGGTTGATATAAGCTTTGTAAACCATACAGGGCTATTTACTTTTTTTCATAAGTTGTTGCCAGGGGCGGACTGGGTGTCATAATCTGCCCGTGCATTTCTATTTCATCCGGCCCATAAATTTGTATATTATATAATGGACATCCATTCTATGTATACCTGCCCTCAAAATCATTCTGTTAAGTTTGATAATGTATCAATAGCTGTGATGCAGTGAATATAATAGATACGTCGCTCAGAGGGACCCTTTTGTAAGAAACTACTGTCAAAGCTTTAACAATTTAATACGCGCCTTACTGACATCCATGCCACCCTTATCTTATAAAATACAGACGTGATTTAAAAAAAGATGATTATTGTGGTCCTACCGGCCCATTTGGGTACCGGCCCACCGGGCATTAACCCGAATGCCGATACAGCCAGTCCGACCCTGGTTGTTGCATATATTCTAGAAGTGAGGAAGCTTGAGCCATAAGTTCGAATTCAGGTCGTTCCCCCTTTTTTTTTATTTCTATAAATGCTGTTCTTTATCGTCAGTCTAGATCTATTACAAGTACGCTGATCATAAGCTTTGCTTTTTAACAAAATAAATTTTCTAGTTTAAGATCTCATTATAATCTATTAGCTATGAAACTAGGAAGAATAGATTTAGTGTATGTGTCTATTCACCGTCTAAGACCTAACAAAAAAAAGTAAGAAAATATGAGGAGATTGTGTGTAATTTTTACGATTCCTACTATTTGCATACTTTCGCTTCATGTGTGTAAAAAGATGATTGGATGAAAAAAAAAACGTCTTGCATTTAAAATGGATCTAACGATTTTCCTAGAAATTTATCGGTTATGTATATCTTTGAAAAAAATAAAAGATCTCTAGCTAGGTGGTCACAGTGTGGAAACTGTTTGACAGTTATAATTTTTCAGAAATGTTAAAACATCTAAGGTGGTGCGGTGGATGAGTGATTAAGCAATTGGCTTTCGAACCTGTGGTCCTAGGTTAGAATCACGATGATTTTTTAATTTCGGGATGTTTAGGTCGGTGGCTCCTTATGCTGGCCACATGACACCTTACTCGTTAACCGTTGGCCAAAGAAACGGATGACCTTAAAATCATCAGCCCTAGAGATCGCAAGGTCTGGAAATCAAACGTGTTACGCGTTGTCTATTTATTTATAAATTTGTTACGAATGACGTAACCAAAAGAATTGTTTAAAAAAAAATTTACTTGTTTAAAAACATTATACCAGTGAAACTTAGACTTATGCTTAAAAAGTGAAAACAAAAATAACAAGGTTACAAAAAAAGTTTGTGTGGGAACACAAAACTCAAAATCGGCCCCCGAAGTGGTCAGGCTTTAATATTTTCAGAAAGAACATCCGAATGAAATTATATCGAAGACAAATGAGAGATAAGAATGGAGAATGAAGGTTAACAGATCCTGTGTAGTGCCCCAACGATCCCGCAGATCAAAGAATAGGTGAAAGTGAATGTAAAATTAGATGTGAACCTGGCCTAACTAGTTGCCCTTTCAGACCTTGTGGTCTATAGGGCAGATGATGTAAAGTTCATCTGTTTTGTGGCCTACGGTTAACGAGGTTGTCATGTAGCCAGCAAAACGAACAACCGCCTTTACTGTTCCCCAACTAATGTCACGTATCCATTAGAGCTGAGTGGACTCAAAGGCGCCAAAAGCTGAAAATCCCAGTCTTCACCAGGATTCGAACCCGGAACCACCGGTTCGGAAGCCAAGCGCTTTACCGCTCAGCCGCGCCTCCCCTGGCATAACTGATGTCTTCATTTTGATAGACTGTTTCCACGTGAGATTCCTTAAACAAAATTACCATTCAATTTAAATTAGGTCTAACTTTAATGCATACTAATTAGCTTTTTCTCTTTAGAAAACTGCTTGCATAACTGATTTTAAAAATTAGATTTTTCGCTTTCAGAAAAAAAAAAGTAGCCGTTGCATCAGAACCTTGAATGGTCTAAAATATTGTGATGTCGGATTTTCAATATCTTTTGTAGTTTACGACGGACAGACATTTCGCACAAAACTAATAGCGTCTTTTCCCCTTTCGGGGGCCGCTAATAAATCAGAAAACGTTAAATTCATATATTATTAACACTTCCTATAGTCTTTACACCGGATACGCCCTTTGTGTGTATGTATCCGCCATTTTATGAAGTAAAAAGTAAAAAGTAAAGTTCCCCTTTCAGACCTTGTGGTCTATCAGGCACATGATGTAAAGGTCATCTGTTTCTGTGGCCTACGGTTGACAAGGGTGTCATGTGGCCAGCACAATGAACTAATGTCAGTTACTCATTAGAGCTGGGTAGACTCAGAGACGCCCGAAGATCCCTAAATTTAAAAATCCCAGTCTTCACCAGGATTCGAACCCCAGGACCCACGGTTCGGAATCAAAGCGCTTTAACGCTCAGCCTCCGCCGTTTATATACAAAAAAAAAAAAACTCCCTTTAATGAGCGCTTTCAAGTTATACATCATATATTGTGAACGTATAAAACAATAGTGTATTACTTACTGTCAAAGGCTTCTTCTTTCCTTTTGGAAGGTTGGTGGTCAGTTGATTAAAGTGTCAACACTTATATACGCTGTCCCTACCTAGTCCTCGCTAATTACCCTTGCCACTGTGCATGTCTTTAACAGCTGTATTCGCGTCATTCAGGCAGGGAGGGAATTAAAATAACAGGTAGGTCCTGCCAGCCTGACTCCGCAAATAAACCCCCCGGGGTGCGGGGCTGGATTAATCTGTGTCGGATCGTGGTAACGCTTGTCCCCCCCCCCCCATTTTTTTTTAAAAGGGAGAAGATGCTTTGGATAAAGTTATATGTCTAATAATTAAAAATACGCTAATTAAGATCACATGACTATAATTTATTGGTATGACATTTTAAAAAAAAAAAGTGAGTTGTCGTTACTGACCAGACTCATTGGGACATTTGAAGGAGAAAGAATGTAATAAAAAAAATATTGGACAATCTCAACGGCTAAATTAGACCGCGACCACTCCTTGTGGTTTTTTCAACTCCGCTGCACGATTCTTGTCTGTCGGAGCGGCCACTGTTCATCGCTCGTGGCGAATATGTTTAACGGCGATTGCGTTTGTCAAATAGTTCGAATACCTCGGCCGAGAATCATAATCATAATCCTAAAATAAAAATTAACATAGTCTTTGAGGCTTACAGGTAGAAATCACTTAAAGTTCACGTCTATCTATCAAACGGTTAACTAGAGTGTTGTTTGGCCCGTACAATGACCGACCATCGTTATTCATCCTTAGCGCATTTCTGATGCCTCTAGAGAAAGACGAGGAGGATTTAATATCACAATAAGGCATGTCAGACTACGCCAAGATTCGAACACAGAATATTTACCACTGAACATCAAGCTCTATCAAATTACTTCTTGAGAATAGTACGATAGATAGATAGTGTTATAAAAATTATATTCTGTATCGGTTGTCGTTCTTATGTTTACATGTGCTTGTAACTCGTCCGTGAGAATGTGTTCACGAAATGTGTGTTGTGTAGTCATTCAGTGTATTAAAGCCATACTATACAGACATGGTTCTCGACTCTCTTATCTTTATGTTCATAAAAATTTAATACACTGAATCCAAAACTGTGAAGTTAGAATTTCGAAATGGATAGGATATTTTGCCCAGAGAAGTTTGACATCGAGCCCACAGCACCTCAAGCAGCAGAACATTGGCAGCACTGGTATCAAATGTTTAAAATTTGTATATCGGTAGTATCAGTAGACAATCTTGATACTAAGAAACTACTGATAAACTATATCTCTCCTGCTGTATATCAAATGATACTTGATAAAGAGACATTTGATGAAGCTATCCAGACTCTAAATGGCATCTACATTCAACCAAAGAATGAGGTGTTTGCTAGGCACAGGTTAGCTACTTGCAAACAAGAGCAAGGTCAAACGATAGACGCCTACATGCAGAAATTAAGAATTCTATCCAAAGATTGCAACTTCAAAGCGGTGACTGCTGAACAACACCGAAAAGAGGCTATTAGAGATTCGTTTATCAATGGACTAGTGTCCAACAGCATTCGAAAACGTCTACTCGAAAAGACTGTTTTTAGTTTAAAGGACGCCTTCGAGGAGGCTCGCTTACTAGAACATGCTTATCAGCACTCATTACAGTATGAATCATCACAGCCGGAAACTAATTTCGCGGCAACTACTCTCACCAATTCTTCGGCCTCACCCTTGCCAAACGTAACGATTCCTCAAAGTGCAAGCAATTCACACACATATGAAATAAATGCATTAGCTAGGAAGTGTTATTTTTGTGGCAGGGTTAAGCATCCCCGCTCTCAATGCCCTGCAAGGGAAGTGACATGCAATCAGTGCTTCAAAAAGGGTCACTTTCAAAGAGTTTGCAAATCTAGATCTTCAACAGTTTCGGCTATCGCTACTGTGCAGCCTTTGAATTTAAACAAATCTACAATACCAATTTGCATCAAAAACGTGCCATTGAAAGCCCTAGTAGACACTTGGAGCTGTGAAAGCTATATTTCGACGCACATCGCTAAGTAGCAAAAATGGCAGACATGTTCCTCAGGCAACAGAATCTTTATGGCTTCCACCCATCTATCTCGGATCACTCAAGGACATATCTACGCTAACATACGTCTCAAAAATGAACGATACGAGGGAATTATACTTTCTCTACTAGACAATTTATGCTCTGACGTAATACTTGGACTTGACTTTATAAGTTTGCACCAAAACTTGTTTATTCCTTTCGATGGTCAGAAACCATCATTATGCCTGAGTACTCTCCAGCCTATTTAGTAATCTGTCACCAAACTGTACCCCAGTGGCTACAAGGTCTCGCAGATACTCAGTTCCAGATAGAAAGTTTATAGAGAAGGAAATTCAACAACTAATAAAGGATGAAATTATTGAACCATCTAAATCTCCCTGGCGTGCACAAGTCCTAGTCACAACAAATGACAGACATAAGAAAAGAATGGTTGTGGACTACAGCCAAACCATAAACCGGTTCACTCTACTAGAAGCCTACCCTATGCCCAGAATTGACGATTTCGCAATACTCTGTATATTGCACTTTAGACCTGAAAAGTGCATACCATCAGATTCCTATAAAAGAAGAGGAAAGGCCGTTCACAGCCTTCGAAGCATGTGGGAAACTGTATCAATTCCGTCGGATTCCGTTTAGCGTTACGAATGGGGTCACCTGTTTTCAGCGTACGATTGACAAAATCATCGAAGACGAACGACTCACTGACACTTTTGCTTATGTGGACAATGTGACCATCTGCGGTATGGACTCTGAATCACACGACCGAAACCTACAGCGATTTCTTGATAGTGCTCAAAAGTATGGAATCACTCTTAATGAAACAAAAAGTGAAATTAGCACTGCTAAAGTGAGACTGTTAGGATACGAGATTTCCAAAGGACAACTTAAGCCGGATCCTGAGAGATTTCGCGCTCTAAGGGAATTACCCGTACCAGTGAACATGCGTGAACAGAAACGAGTAGTGGGTCTTCTGGCTTACTACTCACAGTGGGTACCTAACTTCTCAACAAAAATAAGCCTGTTAACAAGAAATCAACAATTTCCTGTCTCCGAAGAAGTCAAAAGAACATTTGAAAGTTTGAAAAATGAGCTTGAAAAAGCCGCCGTATATACTATTGATCCGAATCGCCCTTTAACCGTTGAGACGGATGCATCTGATATAGCCATTGCGGCTACCCTCAACCAAGATGGCCGGCCCGTTGCTTTCTTCTCTCGCTCATTAACAAAAAGTGAAAGAAAACATTCTTCCGTTGAGAAAGAAGCATATGCCATTGTTGAGTCGCTGAGAAAATGGAAACATTTCTTAGTTGGTAAAGCGTTCACACTTGTTACGGATCAGCGATCTGTCTCTTTCATGTATAACAGGTCAAACAAAGGAAAAATGAAAAATGAAAAAAATCCAAAGGTGGAAACTTGAACTCTCGTGTTTCCACTATGACGTCATCTATTGCCCTGGCAAGCAGAACACTGTAGCTGATACACTTACCAGAAACTATCTATCTGCCATCACTCGCAATGACCTTAAATTGCTGCACACTAGTCTTTGCCACCCGGGCGTTACTCGACTATTGCACTACGTAAGGACTAAAAATCTTCCATTTTCCTATGATGACGTCAGAACTGTAATAGAACAATGTCAAGCTTGTGCAGAACTAAAGCCCCGTTTTTTCGACAGCCGACCGGAGAACTGATTAAAGCAACTCAATCTTTTGAGAGAATTAGTATGGATTTCAAGAGACCTCTCCCTACTGTTTCAAGAAATAGATATCTACTTACCATTATAGATGAATTCTCTAGATTCCCATTAGCATTTGCATGTCCCGATATGTCTTCCTCTACGGTTGTTAAATGTCTCAATGAACTATTCGCCATATTTGGATTTCCAGCGTACGTCCACACTGACAGGGGAACTTCGTTTATGTCTACAGAGGTGCAGCATTTCCTCCACGAGAGAATAATTGCAACCAGTAGAACGACCCCTTACAGTCCGAGAGGAAACGGACAAATAGAGAAGCTTAACGGGACTTTATGGAAAGCCATCACCTTGGCTCTACATTCTAAGGAATTGGACATAGCTAAATGGGAACTAGTACTAAATGATGCTCTGCAATCCATCCGGTCATTACTATGCACTGCAACTAACAGGACACCACATGAACGACTTCTTGGGTTCAACCGAAGAAGTGGTTCCGGGACATCCTTGCCAACATAGTTGACCAGTCCTGGTCCTGTCCTGCTGAAGAAGAACGTTAGATCATCTAAATACGATCCCATAACAGAGGAAGTTGATTTGGTAACATGCAACCCTCAGTACGCTGTAATCCGAGCACCAACCGGTCGAGAGGAAACTGTCTCATTACGAATGTTAGCTACTAGGGAGGAACAAAAAGTTATAGAAAATGAGAATCAGAGTAGAACAGAGCTTGATATTGGCTGCCCCATCCAAAGCTCACCTCCCAGGAATCAACCTACTGATTCTATCATGCCTGAAGAAACCACCAGCACCACTGAAGACATAGCCAGACCGTCCGAAACTCAAGCAGATGAAACTACACATACATACAATCTTAGAGTAAGGAGAACTAGGCCCAACTACAAAGTGTAAAAGCTCATCAGCTTACTAGAACTCCTACTTTGACATTCAGTTTTGTCTCCAAAATGACATTTGTTTATTGTACTACTTTCATTTGGTTTTGTTGACTTGAGTTTAATGAGATATTTGATCTATTATGATATATTTTAATAAGCTTTTTGATTTACACTTACTTATATCAACATATTACATTATGTAATGCTATTCTACATTGTTTGTTTACTTGAATCTCTATTATTATTCTGCACTTACTTAATTCTTCTATTGTTTATAATACTAGTTAGCATTATTTGAACCGGGAGTGAATGTTATGAAAATTATATTCTGTATCGGTTGTCGTTCTTATGTTTACATTTGCTTGTAACTCGTCCGTGAGAATGTGTTCACGAAATGTGTGTTGTGTAGTCATTCAGTGTATTAAAGCCATACTATACAGACATGGTTCTCGACTCTCTTATCTTTATGTTCATAACAGATAGTTAGATAGATAGGTATAGATATAGGTATAGATAGATGATATTTTTTTTAATAAAGGAAACCTCAGAATTTGCGCTATTTAATTTTAGCTTTGTCATCATAGGAATCCATGGGCCTTAGGCCCCTTTTCTTTGCCTCTTTTTTGATGGGGGGGGCTTTATATGCTTCTTTTTTTGGGGCCCTCCTGCCTCTTTTATGGGCTTTTTTTTTTTGTAAGTTCTCACATTTGACAAATATTAAATTATAAAAAATTAAAATTAAACTTTGTAATATGATTAATCCATACTTAATTAGTAATTAAAATAGTGAATCTACATAAAAAGTAGGTAGAAAGTTCAAGATAAATACAAACAAACAAAACTTGATCTGTCTCGTGAAGATTAGTTTCCGGAGTTGGTTGTCTGTTGATAAACTTCGAGTCCATGTGATGAATATCTTACGTGCGTTGTGCTTGGCGTTGCTCTTTCTAGTTAATAGTTCTAGACTTTATCAACACAATCAATGTTCTTAAACAGGTGCCATAGCTAATACGTTGTTTAAGAAACTCACACAGAAAGTGTTTTATTTTATTTTTTCTTGTTGTTTTTTTTTTACACTAGAATAACTTGCATTTCTAGCAGCAGGGGCGTAGCTAGGGATTAGGGGGGGCTCTGGGGGATTGCTTTGGGGGCCTCTTCCAATTTGTCCTTCGACATCATAACATGAGTTAAAATCAGAAAAATTACAAAACAAATAATCATTAACATTCTTTTATATAATAACAATAATACCGTTGCTTATTGGTGAAATAATGCACAAGTGACAAATCTCAATTCATATTGTCTCACGTCGTGCTTTCTGTGCAGCAAAGGCGTCTACATCAGTGGTTCCCAAACCTTTTTTTTGTCTCGTATACCCCTTGCCATTTTTTCCATTTCTTCGGTAGACCCCACCTGCATTTTTTTGGAAAATTCCTTAACTTCATTGTAGTTTTTCTCACTAATTTCTAGGCCATTCCAATTTAAATGACGTAAAATAAAATTTTCGATGCATTATTTGAATTTACTAAACAAAAAAAAAAAATAATAATAAAAATAAACGCCCAATAGCGAGCAAATTTGATAGTGCAGTAACGGTATTAGTCTTCAATTCGGTTAGGTTTAATACTATAACTTCTCGATTATATGATGTTTGACTTTAAATCTGGAAAATTGTATGCTTTATTAATTTAATCCTCACAAGAAACATTGAGATTATGCCTTCGTGTTGATCAACTTTAGATGATCACATTAAAGCTGCAAGTTAATCTCATTCAAGCTATAAAAGTTTGTTAAATAAACTATATCCGATTTCCCCTTCATGTTTGTTATTTAAAATTGGATTTTTTAGCACCCAAGAACTCAGAAATAAATAGTGTCAAAGATATGCATTTCGACAACTGTCATACTTCAGTGTGAAGGAGCAACTGATCAAAGTTTCAGGCAAAGAGCAGTTCTTTATGGATTGCTTGATTCCTAACTAAACCAAAACTTGATCATGATAACACTTTATTACCAGGCAAGGTTAACTAGTCCACCTTTTTTTTTTAAAGTACATAAATATCGAAAAAAATATATAATAATAACACATATTATCGGGCATAGTTAAGTAGTATGTTTTTTTGCAAGTAATAACATAAGAACCTTTCAGTGTCCAAACTTATCTAGCTATTACACCTTTGAACTGTATTGTTGCTTAGAGGAATTTTTATTATAAAATCAGATATAGGAATGTGTAAAACAGAATTTAAAAACTCTCCAAAGAGTTGTAAAGTCAAATTTTTGCCTAGTATCACAATCATCAATTAATGTGAATGTCAGATGTCAAGATCTATGAAGATGCAATGATAGATGTCACGTTGAAGATTATCTTGACCTATAACACACTAACGATGATCGTGATTGCCGAGGATCTTGAAATCTTCTTTTAATAAGATGATCGTATAGAAGTAGCTAGATCTAGTTGATGATACGATCATTCAAAACGTTGCCAGTTGATCATCTAGAAGTTGTCATTCGCTAAGTCGATCTAAGTATGATACTATATTCAATGAAGAAACTTCTCTTCGTTTAAAACAATTACTTTAATTCAGAACTTGAAAAAGCTATTCACGAATAATTACAATGGTTAAACGTACTTGAATTAAATGATAGATCTACACAATGATATTACTGAGTTCTAATACAAAGCTTTAGTAGATGTTTCACTTCCAAGTTCCATACAATGACTGACTAAAAAAAACAGAACTTTTTCCCGGGTCCAGCACTGTCACGTCTCCCAGGCAGCTCATTGCAGTGCCAACCAATAAATGCAGCCCAAGTTACACTAATTAACATATCTCCACGTGAGAAAAAACCCGAGGTAATTGACGAGCTAAAAATAGATTCTGTGTACGTGACATATTACCCCCCGCTTTCTTAAGCATTTGTATGGTAATAGAAATGCGTATATGGAACAATAAAAACAAAACAAGACACAGATATTTTACAAAGAGAATTAGATGAATTACAGAAATGGGAATCAAATTGGAGCATGTCTTTCCACCCAGAAAAATGTCAGTTGTTAAGAGTTACAAAAAAACTAAAACAAATTAATTCCACTTATCTTATTCATGGCAAACCAGTAACACAGACTAAAAACTCAAAATACCTAGGTGTTATAATAAATAAAAAACAGTCATGGAATCCACATATTGATGAAACTATAAAAAAATCCAACAAAGCATTAGGGTTTATTAAAAGAAATTTTTATAAATCAAATAAGAACATAAAACTAAAATGTTATTTAACCTTGGTTAGGCCAATAATAGAATATGCACCCCTCAACTCAAGAAAACATTTAGAAACTGGAACAAACACAAAATAGAGCAGTGAGATTCATAACAAACGAATATTCACATTTGACTAGGGTAACACCTTTAGTAAAATCACTAAATTTAGAAAGCCTTCATGACAGAAGACTCAAAAGTAAAGTAGCAATTATACATAAAACACTGAACCATAATCTTCAAATACAAAAACAAAATTTAATAAAATACTCTGAAAGACACAAAAATAAAGGCACATTCCTCGTCCCATATGCTAGAAAAATTTGTACAAATACTCCTTCTTCCCTAGTGCTATTAGAGCATGGAATGGGTTGCCTGAGCTAGCCAGAAAAACCAGTGACTTGGCAGAATTTAAGTCATTGGTTAATATGCATGACTAAATGCATGACGCGTAGGACGTAATCATCTTCTTTTTTGAAGTAACGTCTGTATTATATAAGATAAGATAAGTATAAATTAATACATGAAAAATAATTATGACATTATAACTCATTTGGTTAGTACTAATGTGAAAATGTGTGCATGAAAAAATGTATGAAAAAATATATTACATATGAAAAATTGACTGAAAAATGATTGATAGTACATGACAATCTACTGAATAATGACACTAAATGTAATACAAATCTCAATGTGTGTAAAGCAATGAAAATTTCAATTATATGTCATGTATCTGTACCATTATAATAGGATATATGCAATAATATTATACCTGAAATAAAATACACATGATATAAAAATTAAGATGATTAATGCATGTCATATGCAAAGGTGCTGAACCATAATAAACAAAGTAATTGATTAAATATATCTTGGATGAGTGACCTTGCTCAATGGATTGCCTGGTGCTGAAACAAATGTAACATAATCTGATATAGAACACCTGTGGAAAAAATGAGTAGACAACTTAATAAATTGATTAAGTACAACTGAATATCGTTCTTCCTTGACGAGTATGAATGATAGTGGATCAAGTGACACTAAATATGCTACAGTACATATGTAGAATGTAATTGTGAAGTTCGGAACCCTTCTGAGTTGCTGTCATGGTTGTGCATGTTCGTTTTCTAAACTTGAAGAAAAGGTCTTTCAGTTTATGAAGCTGTAGTCTCCATGTCATATTGATCACACAGATAATGTCTGATTGAACCGCGTTTGAGTTTGGTGAAAATAAGAACTGTCCGAAACCAAAACTCAATTTTCTGGTTGATGAACGTTGACGCTGTAGAGCAATGGTAGTAGAATGCTTTGCGTTAGAATGTTCAATAGAGCAATGACTGAACAGGTCTGAGTTCAATCGATCCATAAAGCTATGTTGAAGAAGTTCATTTGTTCCTTTCTGAAGAAAATTTGCCCTTTGAGTGGATGGAGGATGAAACTTGGTGTTGTCAATGTTGTTGCTTTCTGAGTTTCTTTCAAATTGCAGTATTGGAAATGTTTCAGAAACACTAGTAAAGAATTCATCATGGTCTGTAAACAATTTAATGTTCTTCACTTTCTGTAGTGCTATGTCATCCAGAGTAATGACCTTGGGAGTGTCAAATTGATTAGATGCTGGTAATGAAACATCTATCTCAGGAATGGGTGTTGATGAAGTTTCTTCTTCTTCAGTGATAGTTGCTAAGCTTGGAAAATGTTCAACTTCTGCTTTGATGTCTTCATTATCTGTTTCATGGTAATGTTCAAACATATGAACATGAAATACTTTGGTAACCTTGTTGACATTGATTTCATAAAGCAGGTTGGAAATCTTTCTGGTGATGTGAAAAGGACCTTGCCATTTGTAGAACATCTTGTTACTCAAATCTGGTAACAGTAAATTGACTTTATCTCCTTGAGCAAACTGTCTTGATTTCATGTGTTCAGGTAGTATTCTTTGACTTTCAATGTTCATGGTTGTAATGGCTTCTTTAGTTGACTCACATTCTTTCAAATGAGGAATACTTGTATGAGTGGTAGAGTCAAGTTGCATAGTTTTTCTTTTGTCTGGTATATTTAAAATTGATTGAAGAAAAGTCTCTTTAGTATCTGCTTCTGGTTCATGAGACTTGTCTTGATTGTAGCAAGAATTTTCAATGCATACCATAGTATTGGTAGATAATGATGCAGATGCAGTCTTGTTCAAGTCTTGATGTATAAAG
Organism: Biomphalaria sudanica; assembly: GCA_036873155.1. Taxonomy (NCBI): domain Eukaryota; kingdom Metazoa; phylum Mollusca; class Gastropoda; family Planorbidae; genus Biomphalaria; species Biomphalaria sudanica. The sequence continues at coordinate 706,593 of JAZGLO010000707.1, read as the reverse complement.
TTATCATCAGTGGTTAGGAATGGGAAAGTATTTGTTATGGGTGGACATGTAGTATCAGGTAGGGATGGACATGTAGTAACAGGTAGGGATGGACATGTAGTAGACAGTGATGTCCCTGTAGATTTACTTGAGTCATGATGTATAGATTCATTGCTGACGGTTCTGACTTTGAAGTCTGGTTCATTCTTTGTTTTGATTGATTTAGATTGCTTTTGACTTTGCTTCTTTTTAAGATTGTCTCTTTTACAATCTGGACAATTGTTAACATATTTCTTGACATCTTTGGTCATGCTAGGCCAATAATATTCTTTAGCAATTCTCTTCTTAGTACTTGTTACACTCATATGTTTGGTGTAATGAAACTCATGCTTTGCTTCAATTATTTGCTTTCTGTACTTCTCTGGTACATATATTTGTTTAATTACATTACACTTGTGGAAAGAGGTCTTCTTGAGAAATCCATCTTCAAAATATGCCTCAAGGTATCCTAATGGAGCTTCCTGGTATATTCTTGTTAATGTTGCATCATTCTTTTGTTCAGCTTTGAATTCGGTATTTTTCAATTCTAATAATTCTCGTTGTAGTTCTTCTTGTCGTTTTCTGTCAAGTTCAATGTATTGTAAATCTGTTCTATGTTCATTTGTATCTTCTTGTACAATAGTTAGATCTATATCTTCTTTTATTTCTTCTTGTTTTATGTAACATGTATCTTTTATGTCTTGTGACTTTGTGTCTTCATTTTTCTTTTTGACTTCTTCTGTATCATTTGAAACATCGTCTAAATCTTCTTCTGATTCAATTCTCATTACTCTTGCTTGGTGAAAATATTCCATAATATTCCATAGTCTCATTCTTTCATCATGATCTGCTATGTTGCGAAGAATTGCGTCTATTTAAGATTGATAACCTTTCAATTCTTCTTCCAACTTGTGTAGTTTTTGTTTTTCAATTTCGAGTTTTGCTCTTTCATATTGTCTTCGTTTTTCTGCTTCTTGTCTTTGTTTTTCTGCTTCTTGTCTTTGTTTTTCATCACGTTTTTCTTCTTCTGTCTTTGTTTTTCTTTTTCTTGTCTTTGTTTTTCTTTTTTTTTGTCTTTGTTTTTCTTCACGTTTTTCTTCTTCTTGTCTTCGTTTTTCTTTTTCTTGTCTTTGTTTTTCTACTTCTTGATGTATTTGACGATTTACCCAGAGCAGTATTTCATGTGGCGGTAATGCCAATGACCCCGCTGTGTCAAGCAATTCCAACATTCTTTGTGTTCTATCTCTAGGCTTTGAATCCATTGTATAGTTCTTGTGTTTTATAATATATGAACTTGAATATATTAATATAGTACTTTTTGAATGTAATAATGTTAGTTATGCCGTCACTGGCTAATAATCTTGAACAGTAGGATTATGTCTACTACTGGAGTCGTTGTAGGAAGTGTAGATTTATGGAACCGTATCAGGTTAATGAAATATTGCGGAGCCGTGCAAGGCTATGAACTTTCTCTCTCTTGAGATTGTAGATCTAGTAGAACTCGTAGTATTAAAGTCGTCGTTGTGTACGATTGACTTGATATCGAATAGTAGAAATGTCTACTTGATAGATTATAGTGCCAGGTAATTGCTACTGGGTTTATCTATAATACTAATGCCAGTTAAACGATACTGGGCTTATGTTATGTCAGCTAAATATTACTGGGCTTATGTATCGTGCCAGTTAAATGATATTGGTCTTATTGTCAATGCCAATACAAAATAATAATATTAGATCTCGAGAGTTATAGTGAAAACTCGATCGTAGATCTATATCTATGATAAGATAAGATATCGATAACCAAACTGACCTTTGAACACAGTAGAACTATTCTCAAGTTGAAGAAAATCGAAGTTTTGTAATTGACGAAGTTTTGAAAATTTTTCCTTACATCTTGAAAAAAAATATTTTTTTAATGATCTTTTTGATGATCTTTTGATGATCTTTATCGAAGGTCGGAGGTGCCAGATATCACAATCATCAATTAATGTGAATGTCAGATGTCAAGATCTATGAAGATGCAATGATAGATGTCACGTTGAAGATTATCTTGACCTATAACACACTAACGATGATCGTGATTGCCGAGGATCTTGAAATCTTCTTTTAATAAGATGATCGTATAGAAGTAGCTAGATCTAGTTGATGATACGATCATTCAAAACGTTGCCAGTTGATCATCTAGAAGTTGTCATTCGCTAAGTCGATCTAAGTATGATACTATATTCAATGAAGAAACTTCTCTTCGTCTAAAACAATTACTTTAATTCAGAACTTGAAAAAGCTATTCACAAATAATTACAATGGTTAAACGTACTTGAATAAAATGATAGATCTACACAATGATATAACTGAGTTCTAATACAAAGCTTTAGTAGATGTTTCACTTCCAAGTTCCATACAATGACTGACTAAAAAAAAACAGAACTTTTTCCCGGGTCCAGCACTGTCACGTCTCCCAGGCAGCTCATTGCAGTGCCAACCAATAAATGCAGCCCAAGTTACACTAATTAACATATCTCCACGTGAGAAAAACCCCGAGGTAATTGACGAGCTAAAAATAGATACTGTGTACGTGACACCTAGCTTTTATATAGCGCTATTTTTATGCTTATGCCCATAGTGTGCAGTTTACTGGAGTTTGATATAGGCCTACGAAAAATATTGTAGGACGCTCACAAACCTCTTTTGGGATGTTAAATTAAACATTTTGGTCTACTGTTCTGAACAGTTCTGCTGGAGAGTATCTCAAATCTCAGTCAATTATATTGTTGGCTTTATCTCGAATGATGTTCCAGCTTACATGGTTTCATAGTGACTTAGCTTGAAACTTTGTTCCATAAAAAGCACATATGAAATGGCTTATTTAACAAAGAAGGAATGAAGACAAATGTCTAAAAACCACAGTGTAGGGCCTTCATGAAACTCCACAAACTTTTGAGAGAATCATAAAAAATTAAAAATTCCCAATTTTACTCCAATGATTCATCTCGCATTCAGAACTTAAATTCTTACATTGTTAATAATATTTATTTTTGTTTTTTTTTATATTATTTTTTTCAAAACATGTGGCGGGCCGGATTAAACTTTTCTGGGGTCCGGAGCTGGCCCGCGGCCCGTAGTTAGCCCATCACTGTATTAGACTATCAGTTGATTTTTTAAGAGCTTATATCAACTCACTCTGTCTGTCTGTCTGTCTGGTAAAAGATTTGTACATATGTTTCCCGCACCCATTCTCGAAACAAGTTGAAAATTTGCATAATTACTGATTGTCTTAGACAAGATATAAATCAATAAAAAGAATAACCATTTAGTCAATTAATTACTGGAAATAAATAATTTTGTTCGATACCAACAGTGGCAATTAATCCTTCAGTATTCACAGATAGGGCTAAATATGCAGGGTCTCTGCCCTTAGATAAATGTACGCGTTATTTCTCCCTCAACAATTAATATAAGATAAGATAGGATAATTTTATTGATCCAATCAAATGGAAATTCAGTTTGACTACAAGTGACAACCTCAGCGTAACTACTTTACAAAAACAATATGGATGAAAAATTCGAACAACATTCACTCACGAAACACATACACATTCACAACCAGCGCTTTATGTGTTTGACTTCGATGTACTTCTCGATGACGACAGCTGATCTTGTAACACTCTGACCGACAGTGGGATAAAGGAGTTTTTAAATCTTTCTGTTTTAGTCCTAATGAAAAGGAGACGACCACTTCGTCCAGATCTTATGTAACAGTGGTTTAATGAGTGCATGTTGTCTTTAAGAATCATGAGTGTTTCGGAAAGGCATCTTTCTTGAAAAAGCTCTTCAAGAGATGGTAGCTGTATTTGAGTGATATACGATGCTTTTTTTATAAGTCTTCTAAGCCTATGTCTTTGTGCCAGTGAAGGATTACCATACCAGCAGGTTATTGCAAATTTGATTAGACTGCTGATAGTTGCTGTGTAGAAAAGTTTGATTATTGTTTTCATATTCTCAGATCAAGTTGAGACTTTAAACAATCATTTGTTGTAACTAACAAAACAAGAATCATTGTTAGAAATTAACAGACACAACACACAAGAAAATTCATCTAGTGTGGGCAGTACACGGACATGTTTATATTTTTTGTGTTTATTTATGTATGAGCAGTTTGGTTGTAGTGCCAGAGAGATGAAAAAATTATCTCTAGCTCCTGCTTCGTTCAGTGGGTTCACGTCCTCTTGTGAGTGCTGTCTGACTCTAGAGTGACGTCCTCTTGTGAGTGTTGTCTGACTCTATTGTAACGTCCTCTTGTGAGTGATGTCTGACTCTAGAGTGACGTCCTCTTGTGAGTGCTGTCTGACTCTATTGTGACGTCCTCTTGTGAGTGCTGTCTGAATCTATTGTGACGTCCTCTTGTGAGTGCTGTCTGACTCAATTGTGCCTTCGCTGTTCACATTCGTCCAGTCAAGGCAGCATCTTGCTTGACATTTTTTTTTCACAAAGCTTATATCAAATCATTCCGTCTGTCCGGTACCAATTTTGATCCCTTAATTTCTCCATCTACTCATTATCGGATCAAGATGAAACTAGGGAACAATTAATAGATTCCAATTAATTAATTAATTGATATATAATAATTATTGATACGAAAAATGGGAAATATATTTTACAGCTGTCACTTGTGCAGTGATTTCCCTTTTCTCTTTTTTTTAAAGTATTTTCTTTTTATTTTGCTTGTTGATTCTATTTTTTGTGTCCCGTTTCCAGAGTGACAGTATGTTCTCTAGCGAACTAATTTTATTTATTGTTAATTAATTATTTTTGTTTGATATAGAATAGGGGAAGTAGCGTGTACATTTTTGTGTAGATATAGTTATTGTGACGTAGCACTTCCACTTTAGATAATTGATTTTTAAATTCTGCGTCTTGACATTGTTTAGTATTTCTATTTATTTCTTCCCTTTTTCTTTAGGAACATTATATCGCTCCTACCTTTCTTCATATTGTTTTCCTTCCTTTTTCTACCTTACATTATTTTACTGCTTTATCTGTGAGCTGGATCTTAAATTTAAAAAAAAAAAAAAAAAAAAAAACTGTAAAAAAAAAAAAGGCAGATGGTGTAAATGTTACCAGATAAGACCAGATTCAATGGTCCGTGGTTAAAGAGTGTGCCATGTGACCAGCACAACGACCATCTGCTTTTCCCAAACTAGGTACCCATTAGAGCTGGGTGGACTCATGGATCCCGTAATTAAAAATCCAAAGATTCGAACCCGTTATCCCTGTTCGAAAGCCAAGGGCTTTATTATTGGAGCACCCCGCCTCCGTGAGATGATAAGATAGGAGAATATATTAAAGATTTGCGATGTAAAAAAGGTGACAAGACAAGAAATAAATTGTATAATATATTTTAATAGCCATCAAATTCTGATGTGTTGTTTTTTTTCGTTTGGACATCACAATTCTGTATTGGTGGTAACATCATACATCACAACAAGAGACATCTTTGTTTTTCATCACACATCAAACGTTAACAATTGTGTACATTATGTTCGTATTTGTTTAATTTAATACAACAGAGGGTATCCACCAATACCGGCTCCGGCTCCGAAGTTACCTCCGGCTCCGTAGTTGCCTCCAGCTCCGAAACCGTTGGCGGCTCCGAGGTAACCGTTAGCTCCGATTCCGGATCCGTAAGCTCCGGATCCACCTCCGTAGCCGCCTCCTTGGTTGAAGCCTCCGAGGTTGGCGAAGCCGCCGCCTCCGTTGGCGTATCCGCCTGAGGAGTAGCCAGAGCTGCTTGATGAGGTGGTCTTCTTGAATCCACTGGATCCACCGCCGACGTTGCTGCCACCGTATCCGGAACCAGCTCCGAAACCGTTGGCACCTCCGTAGCCTCCTCCGTAACCTCCAGCTCCGTAGTTTCCGGCGCCAAGTCCGTAGCCAGCATTAAGACCGTTGTAGCCTCCAGCGCCGTAGCCGCCTCCAAGTCCGTAGCCGCCTCCAACGCCGTATCCTAAGCCACGTCCAAAGCCAAGACCTCCTCCAAGACCGCCGCCGTATCCAAGACCTCCTCCGTATCCAAGGCCGCCTCCAAGACCACCTCCAAGACCGCCGCCGAAACCGAGACCGCCACCGTATCCTAGACCACCTCCAATTCCTCCACCATATCCAAGACCGCCTCCATATCCTAGACCACCTCCAATTCCTCCACCATATCCAAGACCGCCTCCATATCCTAGACCACCTCCAATTCCTCCACCATATCCAAGACCGCCTCCATATCCTAGACCACCTCCAATTCCTCCACCATATCCAAGACCGCCGCCGTATCCGAGACCGCCGCCGTATCCTAGACCACCTCCAAGTCCGCCGCCGTATCCCAGTCCGCCGCCGTATCCTAGGCCGCCGCCGTATCCCAGACCTCCAAGACCTCCACTAGCAAATGAGCTTGCAATAGTACATGCCAAAAGCAGCACAATTTTCGAAGCCATTTTGACGTAACTGCAAAACAAAAGAAATATATTTGACATTAACTTTTTTGAACGTAAAAATCTGGCTTTTATTGCATTAGACTTGCCAATTAAACTTGTGTGTTTTAGAAAGCACATTTCTAGTTTCATTTTTAATTCGTATTATAAATTATTCATTATTCTCTCACTATCTCTCTCTCTCTCTCTCTCTCTCTCTCTCTCCTCTCTCTCTCTCTCTCTCTCTCTCTCTTTCGAGCAAGTACCCTGCTTTAATGTGAACCAATAAACTAATTAAAACTACAAGTAAACATACCCTTGATTTTAATGGTATGTGTAATGCTGGGGTTTTTTTTTTTTTCTTTAAATCATAATTATAATAATGACATTGTCTTCGACTCCGAAGATGAATGATGCGTGCATTGTTTCACGCAACTACGCGGACACTGTTTCGACCTGCATATTTTCCTGCATCTCGTGCAGACAAAGTCGTTGTCCGTAGGCGATAAATCATAATAATAGTAAAATTCAGCTAGAACGGTGTTGTGCGTTATTTCCAGGGTCGGATTTAGCCTTGGTAAGGCCCTAAGCAATTTAGGATATGGGGGCCCCATGTAATCATTATAATGCCATTTGTTATTTATCTTCAAAAATGAAGCTGATTATTTCTTTGCTTTGTCTTCAAAACAATTTATTATGGGCAAGTGGGAGCCGAAAGCTATAGGTTGCCTAAAAGAGGGATCAAGTTCGAATCCTTATGTGGACAAGGACATTTCTTTGAAGATTTAGCTCGAGCTGAAAGTGTTTGCTTAGCTGCCTGTTAGGGCTGCCTAATCGCCTTAACTTTCCCCAGCCGTGTTACAGAAGGTTTAGGCTTGGAAAAAAACTATTCTTCCCTTCTGTAGAAGCCTGCCGAACCTGGGGTCCTGGGTTCAAATCTCGATGAACATTGGGTTTTGAGCTTCGGGATTTTTAGGCCACCCCTGAGTCCGCCTAGCTCTAACCACCTTGCCGATTACCTAAAAGATTTGACCTAATAATCAGATATACTTAAACTGGTAATTTCTAAAGAAAATTGCTTTTTAAACCAATAGCCATATCTAAATATAGTACTAATAAGAGGCTTGTCTTCGAGGCCAAAGGTTAATGAGAAATGGAGTATTTCCCGTGGGCCACGCTGCCCCAGCTGTGATCTACATATTTTGCCAGCTCAGACATATCTAAATATACATACTAATAAAATAACACCTTATCAAATAATTATTTTACTTGGTATTTTATATTTATGTATATGAATATGCATATTATACATATATTTGTAAATAACAATAACTAAATGTAAAAGAGAGCTTTGTCGTTTAATGCTTTCTTATAAAGAAATTTATTGCTCATTAAGTTTGATATAATTTACAATAGTGAGATTTATACTATAGTAAACACTAGCCGGACATCACCCGCGGCCTGCGGGCATTCGTTTGTGTATTACTAATCTAGTGGATTTGATTTCTATATATGTCAAACTAAGATAATGTTCCTTTCAAGTTTTCCTCTTTCGCCAAGAAAATAAAAGTAGTTTTGCGAAAATGGGTTTACCCGAAGCCGATACATCCATATCTAATAAAAATGATAGGAGCGCGAGATGAATGAAATATAAAGTACAATTAAAACGGGTTTTCCCGTTTATATATTAATAAAGTACGACAGGACTTCTAAATTCGAAGATATAAGGAACGAATTTATGTAAAATTTCTTTTGAAACACAAAGCCCTCCCCGAAAAAAAATTCTTAAAATTAGATCTAGATCCTTTCGATCTTCTCTCTTGTAAGCATGGCCTAGATCCATGAAATAGTAATACTTTCATACAATTGAGCAACTTTTTTTTTTGAGGGTCTTAAGTTTGTTTCAGGGCTACTATACATACGTTACGGTTCCAGTTAGTACCCAAGGAACATGCATGCCAAGCTTTATCAAGATTGGTCAAACGGTTTTGATTTCTATGTGGGACATACATACATAGGCCTTACTTTCTACTTTATAGTATAGATTACTATTTTAATTTTTTTTACAAGCAGGGCCGGATTTACGGGAGGGCAGGCAGGGCTACTGCTCCTGTGCCTCAACAACAAAGTGATCTTCACAAAAGTGATAAGATACATCCGAATTTCGGGGTGGTCATAAAAAAAATAATTTCCTAACATATTTTTTCGCGTTTTTAAGGCTAACACTTTAAATCGTATATGTCTGCTGGCAACACTTTAGTGTACGAATGCAGCATAATCCGGTTTTACGGCTACACGTTTAGCAAGTGTTTTGCCCTCTAAAAACTTAAAAAATATACACATTTTTAAAACTAAAATGTACAGTATATCTGTTTCAAAATAGAAAATGAGATTACAATTTACAAGTACTATATTTCTTCTTCAAAAAATATGCCATGTTGCTATAAGTATCGTAATTTATAAATGCATCTTTATCAAAACTTTCAAAAATTGTAGGGGGGCCTCCATATATTTAAATCCGGCCCTGTTTACAAGTTTTCGACATACTTTGGACATGAAATCGAATATGTTCTAGAATCGAATATCCTGTAGGATGACAAGGAATGAAGGGATCGAACTCGAAACTATCGCGGCGACGCTAACCAAACGATCTGGCAAGAGTCCATGAACATACATAAATGACATGGCCTAATTTTTTACCAGACTGAAACACTGATGGAACCTACACATTTAAAGCAGACGCGGTGGCTGAGTGATAAGCGCTTGGCTTTCGAACCGGATGGTCCACGGTTCGAATCATTGTAAGGAATGGGATTTTTAATTTTCCACCCAGCTCTAATGGGTAGCTGACATTAGTTGGGGAAAAGTAAATGTGGTCGGTCGTTGTGCTGGCCACTTGACACCGCCGTTTACCGCGGGCCACAGAAACGGAGGATCTCTACATCATCTGCCTTATAGATCGTAATGGCCTGATTGGGGAACATTACCTACCCCATATTACATATTAGACAAAATAAAATAGTGAAATGTGATTAAGGTTACAAGTAGTCTGTTTTCATTCTTCATAAATATGTCATACTAGTACATGTTAATATTATTAAGTGCGATTATATTGAAGTTTTTAAAAGGCTTGGGCCTCCACACCAAAAAGTCCTGCCCAGGGCCACCAATTATTAATATCCGGTACTAATAAATGTTCTACACTAAAACTACAAGTGGTATCGTCTAATCACACAAATAGAACCGAGTTCTGAAATCTAAAAGGTACTTACTAGAAAGGCCTTCTTAGATGTTGGGAAGAAGGTGTGTGGTCCTAGGTACCACCAGGTCAGTCTTATATACCTTATCATCCTAAACCAAGATAATCACCCCCATCACTGCGCATGTCATTAACGAGTTGTGCCGCTTCATCTGATTGGATGAATTGAACATGCAAACTTTTCACACGGTTAATTAACCCTTAGGCCACGGGAGGCAGGATTACCAATGTACAAAATGTTTTTAGGTCGTTTTAACTCTCTAAATCCTAAATCTTATATTTATGGTCCTAAATTATATTATAATAAATACATACCTTTTATTGGAGATTTTCCAAAAAAAAAACACCACTACACAATGTCAAGGACGCTAAATTAAACTCACTGTTGCCAACTAAAAAAAATTAATTAAGATCTAATTTTAACAAACTCCAATTCGTGACAGTTGTTCTTCGTCTCGAATCTTCTATATCACCGCTAGTTACTTGCTCAATCGTTTTAAAATATGTTTTGAGTTATAGAGTGGAAGTCTAATGGCCTAATGATTGTGGGAAGTAAAGGGAAGAGCTTAAAACATTTGATTTCTGAAGTGCTTGTCTACACCGGATACACCAAAACGCTTGCCTTTTCTAGTTTTCCTGCCATGTGTGAAAATCTCTAATTAGGTTTTAAGAAGTCTCCTCTTTGTTTAGGTTTGTCTTCTGTAATTTAAACAATAAATTTAGTAACATAGAAAAAGAACAACTAAGAATATGGCGCAAGGCGGAGGCGATATAAGGTAACTTAAAGAAAAACGTAAGAAAATAAAAATAGGTGGACTGGAAGATATTTTGAAATTTTTCGCTACATTAAATAATATCAAGGACGCTCTCTTGAAGGAGTTACATTGCCTACTACAAGAGGAAAACTTATAAAATATATTAAATTTAATAATACTATAAACATGGTTCACAAAAAAACAACTTTTAAAAGATTTATCGATTCAACATTTTATACCATATATGTACACCGAAAACACCAAAAAGCTAAATATCTATAGTAACCCCCATCGGATAAGATCTCCAATTTCTAATTTGATCTTTTTCTTTGTTGATATGTTCTGCAAATCTGTTTTACCATTGAGTATAAATATATATAGATATATATATATATATAAATATATATATATATATATATATATATATATATAGAGAGAGAGAGAGAGAGAGAGAGAGAGAGAGAGAAAGAGATATATAGATATAGATAGATCGATAGATAGATAGATAGAGAGATAGAGAGAGAGAGACAGAGAAATATAGATAAATAGATAGATAGATAGATAGATAGATAGATAGATAGATAGATACGGGAATTACCGCACCTGCCTCAAACAATTCTTTGCAATCGGTAAAGAGTTAGACGCTAACTGCAGAACCTGAGAGAAGGATTTTAGCAATGAAATTAAGATCTTGTAATTAATAATCAGATTAGAAACAGGATCACAGTGACAATGGGGTCTCGAGATGACCTTCTGCCTTCTGACTACTGTAAAAGAAACTCAAACTAACACCTTTATGGCCATATCTTAAGGTTGTCAGGGCTCGCTAACACTTTCTTCAAGGAACAGTACGCTACAGGGAACATAAAAATAAAAAAATACTTTAAAAAAAAAAATAAGCTTATATAAAGCGTACTTGTATCCATTGGTTTGGATCAGTCATGTAAGTACATTTGTAATAGATCGAGACTAACCAAGAAAAAAAGCATTTTACATAGTACAACAAAAGGGGAACGACCTGAATTCGAGCTCATGGCTCAATCTCAGGCTTCTATAGCCAACACGTTAACCACTCTGCTAGTGAAGAGCTTAAGGAACATGAAAGGTTGTATAGTTATTTATTGTTTCTATAGTCTGGTCCTATTTTTCAGGTTTGCGTTCATTAAGATAAGATAAGATAACTTTTATTGATCCAATGAAATGGAAGTTCGGTTTGACTACAATTGACACCCTCAGCGTTAATTTTCTTCTTTGGTACAATCATGTTTTCACAGAACTGGTTTTACGAATTAACAGTTGTGGTAAGTTCATCTGTCTGGGCAGTTGTTTACAAACATGTCCCAATCTGTTTGCTCCAGACAACTTTGTGGCTGTAAAACAGCGTCGTCAGACCATGACTGGATGGACTGTACTTCGGATTTTGTTGTTTTTAAAACCGGTTTGAACATGGGTGTAAGATGGATCATTCTGTGGTCCGACTCTCCGAGGGCAAATAACGATCGAGATGTGTAGGCCATTGTTATGTTGCTGTAACACATGTCCAAGGTTTTATCGTGCCGGTGGGACAATTATATGTTGGTAAGTGTTGAGCTAACGAAAGATGATTGAAATCATCATCATTAAGACTCAGACATTGAACTATGAAGGGGACCAACCCAGCATATACCTCTACTTCAGTCAAGTGCAATTTCTTTCTCTTATTCAAGATACCAAACTAAATAATTTATAATTAATTAATTAACTCTTTTTTCAAATTGATTCTTGTGTGGTCAGGTAAAAGAAATAATTGTGCAAATTTTCAGCTTGATCAGAGATTTGGTGTTAGAGAGATCACATGTACAAACATTTTACAGGGTATAAGTGGTATAAGCTTTGACAGATGCAGACAGTGACAGCGAAGAGAACACATTAAGGATAGGACAAGCCTGTCATTGAAAGAGGCAAAAGACAGAGAGGAATGGATAAAGATTGTCAATTTTGCAATATGATTTTTTTCGGCTCTTGCGTCCTTATGGTTAAAAACCGACTTGTGTAAAAACATGTATTGTCCGTGGCCCCAGAGAGGGACAGTCGAGTTTAGTCAAATGTACGGCTGTTTCAAAGTGCCGTAAGGTCCCTTTACCATTACGTGTAATGTTAAACCTCCTATGCCCCTTCTTTGCATCTTCAGATGTGCAAACTTTTTTTTTACCATTTAGTGGAATACCTTGTGCAAGTGGCCTCTTTTGCTTTGATACGATTTTTACATTTACCTATCCCTTAGTCTGTTGGACTATTGGGGCACCACGCACGATTAGTCGACCGTGTTTCTCCTTTCCTCTCTCTCTCTCTCTCTCTTTGGCCTTAGTTAGAACCTCTTCCAATGTCAGATCTTCCATTCTTTTATGTTGTCTTCCCATCGCTTTCTCTGTCTGCCTCTTCTTCTTTTTCCTGGTAATGTTCCCTGAAGGAAGTTCTCTGCGATAAGGTTAAGCCTTCTTAAAAGTTCACTTTAAATTTATATTTGAAAGGCCCTTAATTGAGTGAGACTTTTTCAAAGGAGATCACTTCAATGATAATATTAAACTTCTTTTCTAGATTCCGCCGAAAGTGGAATAGTTTTTGTTTTCTGTCTGTCCGTGTGATTAATGGTGTCCAGTGTATAACTTCAACGTCATAATTGGGATGGTCTTGTTAGTTTAACGTCTTTGACGTCTTTTGGTATGTTCTTGCAGAAATGAAGATCAAAAAGTTCTTAGCGCGAACCTCCCGCAGGACGACGACGGAAAAGCGACGGCCAGAGCCCGGGACTATCGAAACGACAGTCTTGATCGCATGCTACACGACCAGGCAGCCATTTAGTTCAGTGAGGGGCAACCGACGGCCCGCGGGCCAACTCCGGCCCCCCGGAAAGGTTAAATCTGGCCCACAACATGTTTTGAGATATTATTTTAAAAAGAACAAATTTCATTTATCTTTAATTTCTTTCCAAAAAAGGCCCCGACTCTAACTATCGAAAATAAGGGGTTAGGTTTGTTTTTCATTGAAAAAACTATGACAAATGAATCAACAAAAAGATTTTAAGAATCATTGGGGGTGTTACTTTTTTAAGATAGTAAAACCTATTATCGATAATGAAACTTCTCAATCTTTTGGCAAGAAAATTAAGTGTTACAAAAAAGATTTCAAGAATCTTTTTCTTAATTTTTATTAAAAAAAACAACAAATGTACCACCTATATCGATAATGATTCTCATTTTCATTATTAAAAAAAAAAGGCTCGAAATTTAAAAGAAAACAATCCCACCCTAATCTAAAGCTCTGGATTCGCCCTTGCTTCAAAAGATTTACATGTCCAAACCTGACATTTCCGGATAATGTAGATCCATATCCTAGAAATCCGAGCATTGTATTTCTTTATCTGTAAATATTTCTGATTAATTACCTTCTGTATTTTGAACCTGCAATTAAAACTTCAACTTAACTCTCTTGACTTGTTCAATATTGTTATTAATTACTGACTTAAAATTATTTTATTTGTGGCCGGAAGCGTGAAGCACCTAATTAGGAGAAAGAACTTGATTATACCCCGCGGATATATGGCTAGTATATATGTCGATGAAAGGTCACACATTTGAACTTTTGGTGTCATTGTGAATAGTAGACTTTTTTACTTGCAGTCCAACATGCAGAACAATCCATTGGCTACCAGAACTAGTAGTTTGCAACATATGCGAACATATTTTAAGAAGGATTTTCAATGAAAACAAGCAATATCTCAAAATAAAACTTTTTAAAACCGAGGCTTGTTGGCCTCCTGCAGTCGTAGAACGACTATGGTTCATCTCGAACACTTTTTCATGTGACTGTGAAGTCGTATTTGGGAGAGACATTCCCGTCCACAAATATGGCAGGTTAAAGTGGCTTTCGCTTTGGTGGTAGAGGACTTTGTTACATATGAGATGTTACGCTTTTCTTCCAGAGCTTAGGCCCATCTTTTTTCAATGTCCATTGCTTTCTTGGTCACCGTCTGTCTCCATTTACAGCGGTCCAGGGCTATGTCTTCCCAATGGTCAGTTTCCATGTTCACTGTTTTGGGGGCCCGTTTGATTACATCCACGTAACGAAGTGGGGACGACAGGTTTTCTTGAGCCAGACGCCAGTCGCCCGTTGAGAATGACTTTCGGGATGTGATTGTCCTCCATTCGTAGCATATCTAAGGGGAAATAACCGCTAATTACTGCCATTTAGTGGGAAGCGTTGTCGAGAGGCTAAGTGCGCTTGAACTTGGCTTGGCTTGGCTACCTATGAAGGAGGCTCGAGGTTCGACACCCCACGGTTTACTGAGCGCCTGAAGGCAGCACCGAAAAACCTTCTTCTAGATACCCCCCCCCCTCCCAACTGGTCCACAACTGAGATTGGACCAAAGCGCTCTGAGCATGCTATAAGCATGAAAGTAGCGCTATATAAAAGCCATAATTTATTTATTTGAATACTACATGTCTTAGCTCACTTTCTGTTATATAAAACAAAATTAATTAATTAGTGCTAACTGATTAACGAACTGGTGAATTTTTGGATTGACCTTTGTATTAGATAAGATTAAATAAGGTGAGATACTTTTTATTGGTCTAATCAAATGGAAATTCAGTTTGACTACAATTGACCACCTCACTGTAACTACTATAACAATAACAATATAGATACAAATACGAACAACATTCACACACGAACCACATACACTCTCACAACCAGCACTTAATGAATTAGACTTCCGTGTACTTCTCGGTGACGGCAGATGACCTTGTAACAACTAGGAATAATTATGGAAAACTTCAACATGATACAAGAAAGGGAATTGTGAGAATGAAACGTGTATCTTATCTTATCTTATCTTACCTTATATAATACAGACGTTACTTCAAAAAAGAAGATGATTACGTCCTACGCGTCATGCATTTAGTCATGGATATTAACCAATGACCTAAATTCTGCGAAATCACTAGTTTTCCCTGGCTAGCTCAGGCAACCCATTCCATGCTCTAATAGCACTAGGGAAGAAGGAGTATTTGTACAAATTTGTCCTAGCATATGGGACGAGAAATGTGCCTTCATCTTTGTGTCTTTCAGAGTATTTTATTAGATTTTGTTTTTGTATTTGAAGATTATGGTTCAGTGTTTTATGTATAATTGCTACTTTACTTTTAAGTCTTCTATCCTGAAGGCTTTCTAAATTTAGTGTAAACATAATTAGGGGACGAAACCCTGATATATATCCACATCTCTCGTTAAGCAACATTTGTTCCCCTTCTTTCGAAATCAAAGAAAATAATTAATCCCCAATAATTAATTAACTCATTGTTTGATGTTTTTATTGATTCATGTCTTATCGGGTTCAATAAATTTTTGTACACACGTTTTTGACTTAATCCCTGAATTGAAATTGGGAGAGGAAAAAAAACATGGTCAAAATGTTTTGTTGATTAAAGCTTTGGGTTAAAAGGAGTACTCATTTCTACTCTACTCTGTATGGTGTATTCCAGTGGTAGGGGTACCAACAGGGCCGCCGCTAGGGTTTTGGCCGCCTGCGTGCAGAATTTTAAAATGCCGCCCTCCCCTCCCCCCCCCCATTAAGACCGAGCTGGACACTTAAATTTAAATGTTTTTTTGTAGACCATTCCATTTTTTTCCTTTCATAGTCGCACAGTTGTTGTACTCCTCAAGTACAACTATGAATCATGCACTAGGAACAATTTCGGATATATGTGGCTACAGAAATCTAACAGTTAGGTTCCATGCGATGAACACTACAGACCGATCTCGTTCTAACTACTCAGTTATACTCCTGTATTTGCGACGATTTTAATTGATAAACATCTGCTGGTATGTAACAATGAACAACGTAAATGAGCATGATCTACAGACAGTTTCTAGATAATTTTGACTGCTCAACAATGTTACATATTAAATTAAAGCATAATCCGAAACAAAAAAGCCCGAAATACAAAAAGCCAGTGACAGTGGAACTTTTTCAACGTTCCGTAGATGTTCATACTAATTATCCCCCTTGTATTTTGGCGAGGTGTGCATTGCATCCACAATCATCTGACATACGCGGATTCAGAGTTGCCTACAAATGTATCCAACAAATGAAGCAACTCAGCGCTGAATATTTTCATGAGTCTATTACAAAATATAAAACCCAAGAACAATTCACTTATACAATGACTTGAAATAAACCATAGAAATGCAATGATTCTCACATTCCCTGGTGGGGTTAGGGTTATATTATAGACTATTATAGATCACTACATTTTCGTTCGAGCCCATTTAGAAGCTGGAGCTCAGAGGAGCGATGTAGGCTTCCCCAGTGAGGTCCCTGGGTTTTTTTTTTTAAAGAATCTAATGAAAAAAAAAAAGAAACTTAGTCACAATTTTTAGGTTTTATTGCTCATTTATATTAATCCAACACTGTGTAATCCAAAGTTACGTCATGAAAGTTTACTAAAACGTTTCTGCTCAGGTCGACAACAGGTCTGAACATTTTTTCGCCGCCCCCCCCCCCCCCGCCCCATGTTGTTGGTCGGTTGTTGACTTGTAACTCCAAACAGCTAGTACAACTAAACCGATGTAGGCGTTTTATATTTTGTTAAATTTTAGATAACTTGAACAACTTTCTTTGTGAAGAAAAAACTCAATATAACTGTTATATTATTCACGATGAGATAGAGATAATCTAATAGTAATGAAATAAACTGGCAACAAGAAGAACAACACATAAAAAGTCTCTTAAGATCGTCTCACATTAGCACTGGGTACTTTAATTTCATCAATGTCACTGCATAACTAGCAATCAATCGCGTAACCTCTTCTCATCACCGTTGAGGAAGCACACACACACACACACTCCATAACACCCCTTTTTGTCAGGACCTTGCGTCCTCCCCCGCCTCATAAGAGGAACTTGCGCCCCCCCCCCCCAGTGAAAATGTTTTAAAATCGACTTTTTAATTATCGGGTGGGCTATTCTACTCAAAACAAATATTACAAACCCGTGTAATCCCGAGCACGCTGCTCTATTTTTTTAATCTAGTTTTCAAAATAGTTTCTATTTCTAATGTACGAATATTGTTTATATTTTCAAAGGATAATGGAATAATAGGAATTTATATAAAATATTTTTAAGTAATTTGTAAAAATTTAACTAAATAAAAAAAAAGTAAACTTGGAATAAGATTTGGCCGCCCCCTAAAGTCGGCCGCCTGCGTGCAATGCACACAATGTACAATAGGTAGCGACGGCCCTGGGTGTCAATGCTGACTCACATCTTCGCGCCATGTATCTTTTTACCAGTGTTATGGAGTGCCAATGCTGACTCACATCTTCACGTCATGTATCTGTTTACCAGTGTATGCAACGTTTAGATCGATTGTTTTTCTCTTTAAAATCAGATGAATGTTAAAAAACAATGGAACAATGGAACATTTATATAGCTTTTATAGCTTTTTTTTATAGCTTTTTTTTTTATATAGCGCAACTTTCATGCTTATAGTATGCTCAGAGCGCTTTGGTTCAATCTCATTTGTGGACCAGTGGGGGGGATGGGGTATCTAGGAGTTGGTGTTCCGTGCTGCCTTTAGGCGCTCAGTAAACACAACTCTGCCCGAGTCGGGTGTCGAACCTCGAGGCCCCTTCTAGGTAGTCAAGCCAAGCCAAGTTCAAGCGCACTTAGCCTCTCGACCACGCTTCCCACATATGAATGTTCCACCCCCCTCCGACCTTCTCCCCAAGAAAGAGTCCTGGTTTATCGAATGTATTGAACTTCTACACTTTATAATATTCCCATGATATGCCTTTAGTCTAGAGTAGTCTAAACTCAGAAAACGATGCGCAAATTTTCCTGAACATTCATTTATTCAACTCTTGAATCAATTATGTAATACAGTAAACCACATCCGAAAATTCCCGAAAGTGATAGTCCTTTCAAAGCCAAATTTAAATGTAATTTATTTTTTACTTGAAAAATGATAGCGGTCAGGCTGGAGTTTTCCCAGTGTCGCGAACGAGCTAGTAACTTTTTTTTTGTCAGCGATATACAACAACAGTTAGGATTGCTGCCTGGTCTAGAGGTTTGCGCGCTGGACTTTCGTTCAGATTTATCGATGGTCCCGGGTTCAAACCCTGCCCGCTCCAATCTCGCGTCGTCCTGTGGGAGGTTTGGACTAGGAAGTAATTAGGAACATCCGAAACATGTAAAACAAAAACAAACAACAATTCTGGGAAAATCGTTAGAGCCATTTTTGAGATCAGCCGTCTATGCCAGCTCCTGGCTGGTTCAAGTTTCCATTAAGTTCTGATTTCCATCGAACCACCCCAGTGGCGCTACAGCCCATGGAGGACTCTGGCCTGCTTCAACACATCCTTCCATTCAGATCTCTCTTGGGCCTTTCGTCTCCACGCCCAAACCCCAAGCCGTTGTAGATGTGCCTCCACATCATCAATCCATCGCATTCGGGTCCTTCCTTTGGCGAAATTATCCCTTTAATAGAGGTATTGTAAAAAGGTGTTTCATATTGTGTTGTATAATAGGAAGAAGAGAACAATATAGGATCAAGGTCAATACGCTACCGTGAAGAAACCACCTGACCAGATTTTGATCTATAATTTATATAATTGGATCAAGCGTTTTGTTATGTTGTTCGTGGAAAAAACACATGAAGTCAATGCATCCTGCTAAACAAGGCAATTCATTTACATTCTCAATACTGCGAGGCTTAGCTCCGTTTTTCTCTATAAAAAAATAATTAATTACCACTAATTAATTAACAAATTGGTTTTGATTGATTCATATGTTGTCGTCGAAAGTAATGTATATCAGACAGACAGACGGACTTGGTTCATAAAAGATTTGTGGGGGAAAAAAAAGATAAAACTAACCAAAGACGCTATATAGAATTCAAGACTAAAAAGTGTGGAGAGAGGTCGATCCATGGTCATTCATCATTAAAGGATTGCTAAAGAAAAAAGATAGCGGATGTCACTGTAATATAAAAGGGCCGAAAAGTGTGATGGTGGGGGTTGGATGGTGGGGGGGGGGGGGGAGTTCTGGTCAAAATGCAGAAAGAAGACTGTGTAATATTGAAGTAACGTCTGTATTATATAAGATAAGATAAGATATTTCGGTAAGATTCAATTTAAGCTCATTTTGTCAACATTGAGCCTGAAACAATAACATTTTGGTCTTTTTCTGTGTAATTCAAAGTGCTCGCACACCAAACAGGTGCAGACGCTGTTGACTGCTTTTCATAGTTTCCTATTTCTTTAGTCGTAGAACGTGAATTTAGTGCCGTCATGAACCTTACCGTGGAGGCGCGGTGGCTGAGCAGTAAAGAGCTTGACTTCCAAACAGGGGGTCCGAGGTTCGAATCCTGATGAAGACTGGGATTTTGAATTTCGGGATCTTCGGGCGCCTCTGACTCCACCCAGCTCTAATGGGTGCCTGACATTAGTTGGGTTAAAAGTAAAGGCGATTGGTCGTTGTGCTGGCCACATGACACCCTCGTTAACCGTAGGCCACAGAACCAGATGACCTTTACATCATCTGCCCTATAGACCACAAGGTCTGAAAGGGGCACTTTACTTTTTTTTTTATGAATCTCACCACAATAAATAGTAAATAATGATTTCTTTTGTTGGCTAATTGATAAAGAGTTTGGTTTCCGAACCGTGGGTCCCGGGTTCGAATCCAGGTGAAGACTGAGAATTTTTTTTTATTTCGGGATGTTAAGGGCACTTTATGACCTCACCACAATAAATACGTAAATAATGGTTTCTTTTGTTGGCTAATTGATAAAGAGTTTGGCTTCCGAACCGTGGGTCCCGGGTTCGAATCTAGGTGAAGACTGAGAATTTTTTTTATTTCAGGATGTTAAGGGCACTTTATGAACCTTACCACAATAAATATGTAAATAATGATTTCTTTTGTTGGCTAATTGATAAAGAGTTTGGTTTCCAAACCGGGGGTTCCGGGTTCGAATCCAGGTGAAGACAGAATTTTTATTATTTCGGGATGTTAAGGGCACTTTATGAACCTCACCAAAATAAATACGTAAATAATGGTTTCTTTTGTTGGCTAATTGATGAAGAGTTTGGCTTCCGAACCGTGGGTCCCGGGTTCGAATCCAGGTGAAGACTGAGAATTTTTTTTATTTCGGGATGTTAAGGGCACTTTATGAACCTTACCACAATAAATATGTAAATAATGATTTCTTTTGTTGGCTAATTGATAAAGAGTTTGGTTTCCAAACCGGGGGTCCCGGGTTCGAATCCAGGTGAAGACAGAATTTTTATTATTTCGGGATGTTAAGGGCACTTTATGAACCTCACCAAAATAAATACGTAAATAATGGTTTCTTTTGTTGGCTAATTGATAAAGAGTTTGGTTTCCAAACCGGGGGTCCCGGGTTCGAATCCAGGTGAAGACTGAGAATTTTTTTATTTCGGGATGTTAAGGGCACTTTATGAACCTCACCAAAATAAATACGTAAATAATGGTTTCTTTTGTTGGCTAATTGATAAAGAGTTTGGCTTCCAAACCGTGGGTCCCGGGTTCGAATCCAGGTGAAGACTGAGAATTTTTTTATTTCAGGATGTTAAGGGCACTTTATGAACCTTACCACAATAAATATGTAAATAATGATTTCTTTTGTTGGCTAATTGATAAAGAGTTTGATTTCCAAACCGTGGGTCCCGGGTTTGAATCCAGGTGAAGACTGAGAATTTTTTTATTTCGGGATGTTAAGGGCACTTCAGAGTCCACCCAGCACCTAGGGGTACCTAATATTAGTTGGGGAAAAGTAAAGGTAAATTAAAGTGAAGTTGTGCTGGCCACATGACACCCTCGTGAACATTAGTTGGGGAAAAGTAAAGTGAAGTTGTGCTGGCCACATGACACCCTCGTGAACATTAGTTGGGGAAAAGTAAAGTGAAGTTGTGCTGGCCACATGACACCCTCGTGAACATTAGTTGGGGAAAAGTAAAGTGAAGTTGTGCTGGCCACATGACACCCTTGTGAACCGTGGGCCAATGAACTATTACATCATCTGCCTTATAGATTGCAAGGTCTAAGAGAAAACTAATGGATTCTTCTGCATCTTGTTCTAGCCAGCATTTTGCTGCTGAGCTCTTTTGCAGACTGTGCTAAGGAAAAATAGCGCGCTGTTCTCTTAAGTTGTTCTGCACTGCCGTACAGGGTGTTGGTTATGTTGGGCTGTAGTGGTAGTGGGGTTAGCCTACAGTGGATTAAGATATGTTATCATCGCATGGTGATGATTTCGTAATTTTGGGAGCAGTGTTTACATAGTGGTGGTTGTCGTACTAAATTATGGTTTAGTGTTTTATGAATTACTTTTTAAATTAGACTCTTGTCCTGGGGTATAGAACATATTGTATATTCTGAGCCATCTGAGAGAACTAGCGTCCGACATTTTGATTTAAAACAACTTTAAAAACAAGCAAACAAAATTAATAAATATTTAAAATGAAAACTTATATTAAGTGTAATTGTATTCATTAGTTTGAATCTGTCATGTAATCAAAATTTGTAATAGATCTGGACCAACAATGATTAAATGTGTACGATGACAAATATTTTTGCCAATTGTTTTGTTCAGCGCAATTTCATTCTTTAACTTGTTTCAGAGCGCTATGATCCTATCACTAGTCTGGACAATTGGGGAGAAAGAAAGGGGGGTTAACTCTCTTACTATCCGATTGTTGAGTGATTGGACTATTCGTTGGCTTATAATGCATGGATGCTTGAAATGTAAGTTCTGCTTTATGGATGGGGGGGGGGGGGTGATCCGATGTGCCTTCTTGTAATGTGCTTTCAAAGATTCATGATGAATTGCCGAGTATATAGCACAGCACCGTATTGGTCTTAAAGAATTATTATTTTTTTAAGAATTTGAAACGCACAAACTCCTAATTCGTATCTAATTCTTATACGTTTTCAGCAATGTTATTTTCAAACGCCATTTACAATTAGAATAAATTTTACTTTTTTTTTTTGTTTTAAAATATTTTTACATTTAGATTTTCTAAAAAAAGAAAATAGCTACTTCTGAGTCTTTTTTTTTCTATGAAATACACCTGAATGAAATGAAATATTATACATGAATTTGGTTTATATTTAAAAACTAATTTCTAAAATTATTGGTTAAACATTTTTTAAAAACGAGATGTAACCAAAAGTTAACAAATAAACAAAACTAAAGATATGGTTTGATAACATTTATTAAAGCCACATATTCTCTCTCCTCTTCATTTGTCTCAAAACAATACAGGTGTTGTCGATCCATTGTTTCATCTCATTGCTTCTGGTCCCTTATGGGGCTTTGGCCACCATTACTTTGGTCTTAAAACAAATTATAGTTTTGAGAGAGCCATTTTATCATTTAATACAACAAGCCTCCGGCTCCAAGACCGGCTCCGGCTCCGAAGCCACCTCCGGCTCCATAGTTGCCTCCGGCTCCGAAACCGTTGGCGGCTCCGAGGTAGCCGTTAGCTCCTAGATTAGATCCGTAAGCTCCATTTCCGCCTCCGTAGCCGCCTCCTTGGTTGAAGCCTCCGAGGTCGGCGAAGCCACCGCCTCCGCTGGCGTATCCTCCATTGGAGTGTCCAGATGAGCTGGATGTGGTGCTCTTGCTGAACCCACTAGATCCTCCTCCTATTTTGCCGCCTCCGAAACCTTGAGCTCCTCCGAAACCATTGGCACCTCCGTAACCACCTCCGTAACCGCCGGCGCCGTAGTTTCCGGCTCCGAGTCCGTAACCTGCATTGAGGCCGTTGTATCCGCCAGCTCCGTAACCTCCTCCAAGGCCGTAACCACCTCCAACACCGTAGCCAGCTCCAAGACCACCTCCTAGACCAAGACCACCTCCCAGACCTAGACCTCCTCCATATCCAAGACCGCCGCCGTATCCAAGTCCGCCGCCGTATCCTAGACCTCCTCCGAGACCTAGACCACCGCCGTATCCTAGACCACCGCCGTATCCTAGACCTCCTCCAACACCAAGACCACCTCCATATCCTAGACCACCTCCATATCCTAGACCACCTCCGTATCCGAGACCACCTCCGTATCCTAGACCACCACCGTATCCTAGACCTCCTCCAACACCAAGACCACCTCCATATCCTAGACCACCTCCGTATCCGAGACCACCTCCGATGCCACCACCGTATCCCAGACCGCCACCGAGGCCGACACCGCCTCCAAGGCCATAACCGCCTCCAAGACCTCCAAGGCCTCCATAGGTAGCAAAAGAGCTTGCTATGGTACAAGCAAGCAACAACACAATCTTGGAAGCCATTTTACGTCTGCAAAAGAGTTATTTAAAAAGTCTGCTCAGTAGTGAAACTATTTACGAGTAACAAAAATCATTTGCATGAATATTTTATATGCAAGAAAAAGAAGAATAGTCCAATAATTGTTTTTAAAAAAGAAGATAATTACACTAGCAAGTATGTAATAAAAATAATAATTATTATTATTATAATAATAATACGATTTTAATCGCCTTGATATACTGTTTATTGACAACAAAAAAAAACGTATGCATGCATGTAAGTATGTGTATATGTGTGTATGTATGTAGGCCTATGCGTGTATGTATATGTGTGTATATATATATGTATGTATGTATTTATATATGCATATATAGGCCTATATGTGTATGTATGTAGGCATATGCGTGTATGTGTGTGCATGTATGTATGTATGTATGTATGTATGTATGTATGTATGAATGTATGTATGTACACAGTGCCTTGTTTGTTAACAGCGCTCTATAAATTAAATTATTATATATTATATATGTATGTATGTATGTATGTATGTATGTATGTATGTATGTATGTATGTATGTATGTATGTATGTATGTGTGTATGTATGTATGTATTTATGTACGTATGTATGTGTGTGTGCGTGAGTTTTTGTTTTTTCTTTTGTGTTGTTTGTACAATTGCTTTTTTTTTTCATTAAACGAATAGGGACAAACAGGTTTTCCATCGTTCTATCGGGAATAGAAATACTCAATACTTAGTACTATGTGTCTAAAAAAAAAAAAAAAAATTTTGAAAAGTCAGTCAGATCTATAGGGCAGATGATGTTAAGGTCATCTGTTAACGAGAGTGTCATGTGGCCAGCACTACGACAAACCGCCTTTACTTTCCCTCTACTAATTGCAGTCACGCATTAAAAATTACAGAATTCGAACCCAGGACTGGTCGGAACCCCTCGGACCGGAACCCTCTCGGTCCGGAACCCCTCGCGCTTTTCCGCACAAAATGACTACGTTATACATTTCATTTTAATAACAATTATTAACTCTTTCTCTCCGTAATTATTTACCACATTCTGGTGGATTCAACGCTGTTATCGTCAGTTAGGGAGATAAAGAGTTAAAGATATTTTTTAAATAAAAATGTGTATGCTTTAATTTTTATATATTATCTGCATTTATAAGGCCTATACATAAATAGATTTTCATGAGTAAAATTGACTTTCACTTTAAATAAGTTATTGCGCATTTAAAAAGTCACGATAGTTACACATGAGAACTACAAAACTATTTGTGTTAGAATTTTGGTTTTGTAACTGTCCTAAGCCAACTTTTGCAGTTACTCTTCTCATGACCTATGTAGGCCAGTGTTTCCCAAAATTTTGTCCTTAACGGAACGCTCGCATACTCAGAGAGTTTAAAGGGGCACTTTTTATTTTTAGATTTAATTTTTTTTTTGTATTGTTTATATATATAGGTCTGTGATCTGATCATTTTTGGATATATATTTATATATATATATATATTTAGGTCTGTGATCTGATCATTTTTGGATATATATATATATATATATATATATAGAGAGAGAGAGAGAGAGAGAGAGAGAAAGAGAGAGAGAGAGAGAGAGAGAGAGAGAGAGTGATTGCTGTGCATAGCTCTTTTTCAAACTGTAAGGGAGGTCACCCGAATCTAGGAAAATCGATATTTCCTGTCTTAGAAAAGTAATGATCTTTAGTTTTCAAAGTTTAGAAATAATGCAATACCATTTTGCAGATTTTTATTAGAATATGCTTTTTAATCACAGAACTCTTATAGTCACGCAAATTGATGAAATAAAGCCAATTCCTGTTAGTTTCCATTGAGACGACGTTTCGAAAATCCTAGATCGAATTAATTAAGTCTGTTGATTTTTATAACCTTATGTACATTTATATAGATTGATTACTTGAGTCTTTCTAAAAATTGCGAAATAAAAATTGATGAGACGAGAGTAGTCTTATTTTCAATGCTCAATTACTAGATCTAGATTTAAACGTTAAATTCTTTGTTACATAGGTTAGGGTTGAAAAAAACAAAAACAACTTTACTACTTATAACTAGTGATGGGCAAAAGTGAACTAAAAAGTTCGAAACTTTTAGTTTAACTTAAAAAAAAAATAGTTAAGGTCATTGTTTAACTAGAAAAAAAAAGTTTAGTTGAAATCGTAGTTTAATTAATTTTTTAGTTACTAACTAAAAAGTTTAATTAAAATTTTGTAAAACTTTTCAACATGTGGTCAGGGTTGAAACGCACTCCCTGTTTTCTGGTCATGTTATATCAATAACTTTGATTATCAAAAAAAAAATGATGCAGCTAACAACTATTTAGACAGTCTGCATTTGAAGAGGATAAAGTAAGATCCTGGTAGAAGTTATGGGAGTCAATATTTGCACTTGAAAGTAGCAGTATTATAAAATGTTAAACATTTTTTTGCCAAAAGCTTCTATGCAGTATTATGAAAGAGGTTGTTCCGAATTTTTGTGAGCCACGTGGAGGTGTTTAATTTCTGTTTCTAGTCGGAATCTGATTAGTGAGTTAGGTCAATATTTAGTGATTTAATCAATTTATTTGCGGCAAACAATATTTTTGTTAACTGCAGGAACATCAAGTACACCCTTTTTATAGTCTTAAGACTTATTATTGGGATCTATTAAATCTTAATCAGCAGCTAGGCCTATATAGATCTAAAAGCATTAGGGTAACCAACTATATAGAAAAAATCTTAATCCACACCCTTTCTGACCATAAAGTAAATAGACTGTTTCCAACTGATTTTAACAACATGGTCAGCTAGACATTCAAATGTTTTTAAAACTCAAACGATTTCGTTTCTATTTCTTTGAATACTAGATCTAAAGTTGAAATTCTAAATCTATGTTATTTAATGAGATTTTAAACTTTACCAGTAGAAGTAAGATTTTCCGTTATATAATAAGTTAATATATATATATTTTAAAAAGAGTACCATTATTTTCTAAAGGTTTTACATTCACGAACCGTATCTTATCGAACCGTAGGCATACAGTTGGATGATTATATCTATATAGGTCTAGTTCAACCTCGCCCCCCCCCCCTCCAAAAAAAACTTTGTTATAGTTTAATTAACTTTCTTTAGTTTAGTTTAACTATCTTTTGAAATTCATGATAAACTAATAGTTGAACTACTTTATTTTAGTTTAAAAACTAGTTTTAGTTTAACTTTTAAAAGTTAGTTTAGTTCCCCTCACTACTTATAACTACTTTACAAAACAACACTTTGTTTCAACTTTTTGAAAACTTTTCATGACATTTTAGTTCTTTAAAAATCTTCATTTCAAGTCTATGTATAATATATATATATATATATATATATATATATATAGGTCCGTGATTTTAACTTTATAAGGTTTCTAACTTTGATGGCTTTGTATTGTGTCCTTTGCACCACGGGAACGCTTTAAAGGCCAGCTTAGGCGCCACTGTTCTTACTGACGTGCATTTAAAAAGAATGTCCTACAAATGTAAGTATGAGTGCAGTTGGGCCATTTAGCATACGTGTGCGTTTGTGTATTTGAAAAACTACTTAGCGTTTGGTATCAGGTGTTTGCTTTTTTGCATATATATATTTATTTTACAATTTAATATTTATTTATATCGTAAAAAAAACAATTTTGTTTTCGATCAATGAAAGGGACAAACGGATTTATTCCCCTTCTATCTAGGATAAAGAGACTGGATATCTATTGGATGAAACATGTACTTACGGAAAGGTCTTCTCGGGATAGCTGGTGATCGGACCTTTCCGAAACCTCAGCGTTATATACACTTTTGTGTTCCAATGTCAAGCTAATGACTTTCAGCAGCGAGCGGCTGTCATTATACCGCGAACCTATCAACGATCAGTATTGTTATTAATTACAGACTTAAACAGAAGCTTCAAGCTAAAGGATTATTGGAAGGCTGTGGATTATGTCCCTTTGGGCCTGGGGGGGGTCAAACTTGTACGTAGTAGACTTACAGATGCAGTCACAAATTACCGGTCATTAAAATGATTTCCGTACTGGCTTTATTTATTTATTTTTTATTTTATTGAGGGGGGGGGGGGCGGGGTGAGTCGTCCCCATCAATCGGTGTAGCCTAAGGGGCCAAACTCTATTTTTTGTTTTATTAATCAATTCACTTCACAGAGATCCCTAAAAAAAATTATTATGTTGGGAGTTATTTGTAAACATATTTAATGAATTAATTATTTTATGCAAAGAATTATAACTTTATTAAAGATTATTAAAAAGGGTTGAGAGAAATTAGAGTCATTTAACCTTATAACAACGCTACCGGTCATGACAACAGTCCACAAGTCCAAGATGACGATATTGCAAAAGTCCAAGATGACAATAATGCACCAATCTAAGATGATCATAGTGCACAAGTCTTTGATGACAATAGTGCACCCGTCTAAGATGACAACAGTACACCAGTCTAAGAAGACAACAGTACACCAGTCTAATATGACAACAGTGTACCAGTCTAAGATGACAACAGTGCACCAGTCTAAGATGACAATAGTACACCAGTGTAAGATGACAACAGTACACCAGTTTAAGAAGACAGCAGTGCACCAGTCTAAGATGACAACAGTGCACCACTCTAAGATGACAATAGTACACCAGTCTAAGATGACAACAGTACACTAGTGTAAGATGAGAACAGTACACCAGTCTAAGATGACAACAATACACCAGCCTAAGATGACAACAGTACACCAGTCTAAGATGACAACAGTACACCAGCCCAAGATGACAACAGTGCACCAGCCTATGATGACAACAGTACACCAGCCTAAGATGACAACAGTGCACCAGCCTATGATAACAACAGTACACCAGCCCAAGATGACAACAGTGCACCAGGCTAAGATGACAACAGTACACCAGCCTAAATGTACGTTATCCTCAGATGAAATCCCATATGCTAGGACAAATTTGTACAAATACTCCTTCTTCCCTAGTGCTATTAGAGCATGGAATGGGTTGCCTGAGCTAGCCAGAAAAACCAGTGACTTGGCAGAATTGAAGTCATTGGTTAATATGCATGACTAAATGCATGACGCGTAGGACGTAATCATCTTCTTTTTTTTTTGAAGTAACGTCTGTATTATATAAGATAAGAAGATAAGATAAGTGAAACAAGAGCTCCCTCTCACCAGCCTAAATGAGAACAGTATACATTGTTCTGTCTGGCAGGTGGGTCAGACTCACGGCAAGAGGCCGCGTACACTAAGACCCCCGCCATTTTCCTTTTCTATACCAGGCTAACCATGCGGGACACGCCATTTATGTAACGGCCCCTTGAGGAACAACCCCATGGATTGTGACAAGGTTGTGGGAGCTTTTTTACAACTCCGTGCAGTGCAATGAGGATGCTCTCGCACCCCCTTAGGCACCCCCACGGGAGTCTTGTTTTGCTACCCTTTAGCCTAATTGTTTCCTCCTACGATCGTTTCCACCCGGGCGCCACTATGAGGCAGGGTAGCATGCCCGAGTAGATCTAGATCTAAGGTCACAATGGTAAAAGTATCAATGGTTCATTATAAAATATATTTTCCATTTATTAACTAACTCATTAAATAGAGTACTGATTTAAATGTTGTTTTAAAAAAGAATTTTGATACGAACTTCGTTTTAGTTATAAGTTTTAAAAATAATTAATTACTTTTATAGCGCGCAGTTTTGACATATACTCATTATAGTGGGCCTGCACTTGACAGTTAAAATAAGACAAAATAGAGCCCAGATGTAGATATATTTATAATAAATGCATTAATAATTTTGAACAAAATTTTAATTACTAAGACAATAACTTATCTTCTGACAGCTTAGGGGTGCAGATTTATTTATTATGTAAGAAATAGTATCGTAAACGAATATCATAGTACACCATTAGTAATGGCATTACCCGGTAATAAAAGGCCTACTATTCATGATCATAACATTGGGCTAGGTCTAGTAATTTTAAGATTAAACTTCAAATTCATACGAGCTCTAGTCTAGATATCGTAGATTTTATATAAAGATTATATATCTAGTTCTAGATCTAGAATCAGATCAACACTTAGATCTAATTCTAGACTAGAAATAGATCTATTTTTAGATCTATACTTAGATCTTGAATCTACGCAGATTTAGATATAAAATCTAGGTCTAGATCTAGATCTATGTCTAGTTTGTATGACAATGGAGATATTAATTTTCATTTTGAGAGGGGAACGTCTTGTCCAAGTTGACCTAAGTCATTTCTAGCTACGTCACTACCTAGCTCAGAGCGCTCTGGTCCAATCTCATTTGTGGACCAGTTGGGGGGGGGGGGGGAGGGGGTATCTAGGAGTTGGTTTCCCGTGCTTCCTTTAGGCGCTCAGTAAACACAACTCTGCCCGAGTCGGGTGTCGAACCTCGAGCCCCCTTCTAGGTAGCCAAGCCAAGCTCGCACTGAACCTCTCGACCACGCTTCCCACTATTATCCCATTATGTAAGAAGAATAAATGTCTTTGTTTCTCTTGATTACATTTAACATGTCAGTGTACGCTAAATGAATGTGTGGAGATGCTGTGGCTGAGTGATAAAGCACTTGGAACCAGAAAACCCGTGTTCAATTCCTAGTGAAGACTCTAGGTAGACCACTTCGGGGGCCAATTTTGAGTTTGTGTTTCCATACAAACTGTCTTTGTAAGCCTAGGCTATTTTAATTTGTATTATGTTGATACTCTTGGTTTATTCAGATTATACTTTGACTTACAATAACACACAAGACAAACGGAGTAAGGCATCCACGTTGAGCAGTCGTATATAGTTCAGGATCATTTACATCAGCGGTTCTCAACCTTTTAAGCTCGGCAACCCCTTTTTACAATCCCTCACTCTGCCGCGACCCCCCCACACACACACACATACAGCAATAGAGGAGTATAACCAATCCATATTTTCGATGGTCTTAGGCGACCCCTGGCAAATGGTCAATCGACCCCAAGGGGTCGCGACCCACAGGTTGAGAACCCCTGATTTACATTGTTCAATGTAATGTACCCACTCTGGTTCATCAATTATAAATTCATAGTCGCAGATATTTGAGCATATACTACTGTTATATGCTCACTGTGATTAACAAAAGAAATACATATATGCTGCAGATTTATTGAAAGTTAAATTTACACTCTGTATTTGTTATTAATTCATGTAATTAAACTAGTGGACATATATAGGAATATTAAGTGAGGAAATTAAACAAAAACATTTTTTCTTTATTGTACACTCTTCATGTTGTTTACAAAAAAAAACATTTTTAGCGGCCCCCGAAAGTGGAAAAGACGCAGATTAGTTTTGAGTGAAATGTCTGTCCGTCTGTTCGTCCCGTTTAGATCTCGTAAACTAGAATAGATAGTGAAAATCCGACATCATAAGTCCATTCAAAGTTCTGATGCAATGGCTACTTATTTCTTTTCTAAAAGCGAAAAAAAATCTAATTTTTTAAAATCACTTATGCAAGCAGTTTTTTTTTATAAAAAAAACACCACTTTTTAAAACTATTCACTATTAATAGTAACAAATACTGGAGCCTCTTCGGTAGGGCTGGTGACCATGTGCCATATTTTTAACATATTTATGCAAGTAGTTTTAGTTGGGTTGTTTTTTTTTTTGTTGTTGTTGTTTTTTTACATTTGTATTGCTACGTTTTGTAAGTTCTGTCCTACTAACTTCTTCATTTACCCAAAAATAATGTTTACTTTTTTTTAAGAGATAAAATCTATTTAGTATACATGCAAGTTGGACATAATTTATAGCAACAATTAATAAGTCGTTTTTCAGATTATCGCGTGAACTGCAAGGGTGACACATACTTCAGACACAAAACTAAAGGAATACGTTTAGTGGAGAAGGGAAATGGAGTAGCCATAGAGAGGCCCACACTTTTTCGAAACTCTGAGCGAAGCATTACACAGCAGACACATTGGAGAAAAAATAATATTGGGGGGGGGAGACCTTAATCACATAGAAACACATTTGGACAAGAAATACACAAACACACAGGGTCCACTCCCTCGGTCAACGGGTGAAACTTACGATTTCCTAAGAGAAATCAAAGGAACCTTTCGCTTGGTAGACGCATATGGAGCGTTACAGCCAGAGGGAAGGGAAACTACCATAAAACAAAGTTCATATCCTGTGGAGACAAGAATAGACAGATTCTACACTCCAGTAACTTGTACATTATTTGGAGTTACATTCAAGAGACACTAGACTTCACGGACCACAGAGGAGTGCTATTAAGGCTAGGATGAAAAAAAAAGGTGGCAAAAAACAAACGGACACACATTCTACAGGATCCTTTAATAGTGGAATCAATTAAAAGAATGCTCGAGTCTATAGGAGAAGTTAACCAAGTAGAGTGTCACTTGATCCAAATCTGGCCTATAATGAAAAAGTCACTAAATCAACTAATACAAATCCTGGCTGCAACCAAAGGTGAAAAAAGACGCCAAGAAGAGGAAAGACTAAAAGAGTTATTACAAGTTTCACAAGATGAAATAGAAAAGGCTCAAATAAAGGAACAATTGAAATCAATAAATATGTACAAGTATAAAGGGGCCGAGATACGGTGTAAGAACCCTAGAATGGCGGAAGAGCCTAAGCCAAGTGTTCTTAGCGATAGAACAGAACACACAAAAAGACAAGACAATAAAAACCATAAAAGACAAAGACGGAGCAGAAACGCAAAATGGTTTTAAAATTTTGGAAATAATGACGGAACACTTCAAAAATATGTATAAAAAAGAACTGACAGACATAGACATAAAACAAAATTTCATAGAAAACTGTAAGACAATAACTACGATAGAAAAAAAACAATTACAGACACGCCCTTTTTACCTTAGAGGAATTGAGAGCTGCCCTAGAAATTACACAAAACGATAAATATCCAGGTCCTGACTGTTTGACGTACGAATTCTACAAAACCTTTTCCCCCTTGATAGGGCCCCTACTACAAACAATTTATAAAAACATGATAAAAACAGGACAGATGCCCAAAGATTTTTATCTCGCATACATTGTTTTACTACCAAAGAAACCCTAAGACAACACCACAGCCAGTGTCTTCAGGCCGATCTTCCTGTCAAACACAGACTACAAGCTACTGACGAAAATCATTTTCCTTAGAATAAAACCCCTAATCCCCCTTCTGATAGGACATGACCAACACTGCAGCAACCCCGACAGAAAGATTGACGAACTTAACCACTTTATACAAGACAGAATTTACTACTGCAAAGACAAAGACTTGAAGGCAGCCCTCATGACCATAGACCAAGAAAAAGCCTTTGACAGAGTGGACCACGACTACCTCTTTAGGATACTATACAAGACAAACATAGACAAGTCCGTGAAAATATATATATATATTGCTGACTAACAGTACTAAAGCCATAGTCTACCGGACCTGTGTGTTGAGCACCTTGCTGTACGGAAGTGAAACATGGTCAACCTACTCATGGCAGGAAAAAAAGCTGAATGTTTTCCACCTCCGATGCCTAAGGCGGATCTTTAAAATAAGGTGGCAAGATAAGATAACCAATGAGGAAGTGCTACAAAGAGCAGGGTGCCAGGACATCCGCTCTGTTATCAGCAGCAGACGCCTTGGCTGGCTTGGCCACGTTCGTAGAATGCCAGAAGGTCGACTTCCACAGGACATCCTGTATGGCGATCTAATAGAAGGCAGGAGAGCCGCTGGTCGCCCACTTTTACGTTATACGGATGTATGCAAACGCGACATGAAGCTCTTCAAAATCGACACTGGCAACTGGGAAGAGGTGGCACTGGACAGATCCTCATGGAGAGAGAGCATAAAGGAAGGGTCAAAGATTGCAGATGCCATACACAACAGAAGCAGAAAGAAGGGTGAAAATGCAACGGCGCTTGGTGATTATATATGCCCAACCTGCGATCGCAGATGTGTATCAAGGATTGGCCTCTTTAGTCACACAAGAAGTTGCAAAGGGAAAAGATCGTCTCTCGAGACGTAAAATGCCACAGATATATAAATGGTCTACACGGATACCACAAGTCAGCTAATTATCAACCTATCTCTCAGTGATCGGATCCCTATTAAAAGATCGGTCAGGCAAGGTTGTCCCCTTTCCCCCTTTTTTATACACCCTCTGCCTGGAACCCCTATTAGAAAGCCTTAGGTTAGACCAAAAATTCGTAGGTATTAAAATCCCAGGGCCAAATCCCGTAGTTAAAATCAAGGCATATGCAGACGATACTACCTTATCGAAGGTGACTGATGTATGGATAGTCTTATATTGAAGAAGGGGTTTCAGCGTAAATTTCGGAGGGGTTTTAAACCAAAATCTTCCTTAGCTATGCGCTTGGAATTTGGAGATTGTCGTTTGCATTATTTTTGTTTTGTTTTTATAGAAGAGGGGGATTTAACTGCAAAACCCCCTGTTAGAGGGTTTTAAAAACAAAAACTCCTTGTCTGCTCTGAGGCAAGTGATGTTTTAGTATTAAAATCTCTCCTAAAATAATCAAAATTTAAACACGGGATTTCATTTCGGGGGGGGGGGGGGGTTGAACCCCAAAGCTCCCTTGGATACGCCCATGGTGAGGTCAGTTGTTATTATCCCCTCGGTTGATATAAAAATGGGGTATTTAAACGTTTTTTCTTAAATTATGTGACAGTGGTACGGCGATATCGATAATGGTAGCCGCGTTTTCTTTTTTATCAACAAACAGCAGATTAGGGCGATTGAAATCTACCGTTTTGTCGGTCAGAATAGGCCTATCCCAGTACAGCCGATGTTCACTAGACTCGAGAATCCCTTGTGGTGAGTATTTATAATATGGAGGAGTATTATTACCTATCAAATTGTGTGTCAAAGCCAAGTGTAGGTGTATTAGCTCTGTGTTTGGTTATGGCTACCTAGATAGGCTGATTCTGATATGGCTGAACATCCAGCCATAATGTGTTCAATCGACTCACCACATTTCCACATTTTTGGCATTTGTCGACAACATTGAGTAGTAGTATCCGCTGGCTTAACATGAGCAAAGTATGGAGATGAAAAATGTGATCTAAAGGAAGAAATCGCTACATTCCTTAACTCTTTCTCTCCGTAATTATTATCCTGGTTTCGATAGTATTATTCGTTGTGCTCATTTGTATTTCACTATCCTGATATGATTAAACTTCCATAACTCTTTTGTTTATTATCAGAAAAGGTTATATTTGGTATCGAATTATTGGAGAAAGCTTGCTCTTTTTACACAACTCAAATAACAGTTTATCAATCCAAAAATCAATTTAGTTACATGGGGATCAATTCAACGTTGACATCGTCAATTAGGAGAGAAAGAGTTAAAATCAAGTATATTAAAAAAAATTACTGTGAATTTTTTGTACATTAATATTTCTAATGAAGAGTGGAAGAAAGATTTCATGTTTGCCATCTGATAATTGCAATGCGTTGTTAGCACATGAAATGTATGTGCATGCTAAATCTTTTCAAACAAAGCCAGTGGCGTAGCTAGGGTGGGAGAAAGAAGGGTCCAAATTTGGGAATCCCCGGGTCCCCACTTGAAGATGGCCCCCAAATGAGTGTCCAATTTTTTTTTTCATTAAATACTACGCCTTAATCTAGGGTGGTGATATAGAATGTCAAAAGAGGTTAAGCCCCCCCCCCCCTCCCGGGCTCAAAATCCGTAGCTACGCCACTGAACAAAGCCATCGCATTTCTCTGGGCAATTAGTGAGAACAGGTTTTGTTAATTTCCTTTGCTGAAAGGTGAAACTAATTCTAGCGAAATGGTTGAAAAGTACAAGACTTATTCCTTGGGTGTGGAATTTTAAGAAAATTTTAAGACGTCAAAAACTTATTCAGTACAGAAGATGATTTAGTACAGAAGATGATTTAGTACAGAAGATGATTTAGTACAGAAGATGATTAAGTAAAGAAGATGATTTAGTACAGAAGAAGATGATTTAGTACAGAAGATGATTTAGTACAGAAGAAGATGATAAAGTAAAGAAGATGATTCAGTACAGAAGATGATTTAGTACAGAAGATGATTAAGTAAAGAAGATGATTTAGTACAGAAGAAGATGATTTAGTACAGAAGATGATTTAGTACAGAAGAAGATGATTAATTAAAGAAGATGATTCAGTACAGAAGATGATTTAGTACAGAAAATGATTAAGTAAAGAAGATGATTTAGTACAGAAGAAGATGATTTAGTACAGAAGATGATTTAGTACAGAAGATGATAAGGTAAAGAAGATGATTTAGTACAGAAGAAGATGATTTAGTACAGAAGATGATTTAGTACAGAAGATGATTTAGTACAGAAGATGATTTAGTACAGAAGATGATTTAGTACAGAAAATGATTAAGTAAAGAAGATGATTTAGTACAGAAGAAGATGATTTAGTACAGAAGATGATTTAGTAGAGAATATGATTAAGTAAAGAAGATGATTTAGTACAGAAGAAGGTGATTTAGTACAGAAGATGATTTAGTACAGAAGATGATTAAGTAAAGAAGATGATTTAGTACAGAAGAAGATGATTTAGTACAGGAGATGATTTAGTACAGAAGATGATTAAGTAAAGATGATGGTTTAGTACAGAAGATGATTAAGTATAGAAGTTGATTTAGTACAGAAGAAGATGATTTAGTACAGAAGATGATTTAGTACAGAAGATAATTAAGTAAAGAAGATGATTTAGTACAGAAGAAGATGATTAAGTAAAGAAGATGATTTAGTACAGAAGATGATTTAGTACAGAAGAAGATGATTTAGTACAGAAGATGATTTAGTACAGAAGAAGATGATTAAGTTAAGAAGATGATTTAGTACAGAAGATGATTTAGTACAGAAGAAGATGATTTAGTACAGAAGAAGATGATTAAGTAAAGAAGATGATTTAGTACAGAAGATGATTAAGTAAAGAAGATGATTTAGTACAGAAGAAGATGATTAAGTAAAGAAGATGATTTAGTACAGAAGAAGATGATTTAGTACAGAAGATGATTTAGTACAGAAAATGATTAAGTAAAGAAGATGATTTAGTACAGAAGAAGATGATTTAGTACAGAAGATGATTTAGTACAGAAGATGATTAAGTAAAGAAGATGATTTAGTACAGAAGAATGTGATTTAGTACAGAAGATGATTTAGTACAGAAGATGATTAAGTAAAGAAGAAGATGATTTAGTACAGAAGATGATTTAGTACAGAAGATGATTTAGTACAGAAGATGATTTAATACAGAAGATGATTAAGTAAAGAAGATGATTTAGTACAGAAGATGATTTAGTTCAGAAGAAGATGATTAAGTAAAGAAGATGATTTAGTACAGAAGATGATTTAGTACAGAAGATGATTAAGTAAAGAAGATTATTTAGTACAGAAGATGATTTAGTACAGAAGATGATTAAGTAAAGAAGATGATTTAGTACAGAAGATGATTAAGTAAAGAAGATGATTTAGTACAGAAGAAGGTGATTTAGTACAGAAGAAGGTGATTTAGTACAGAAGATGATTTAGTACAGAAGATGATTAAGTAAAGAAGATGATTTAGTACAGAAGAAGATGATTTAGTACAGAAGATGATTTAGTACAGAAGATGATTAAGTAAAGATGATGATTTAGTACAGAAGAAGATGATTTAGTACAGAAGATGATTTAGTACAGAAGATGATTAAGTAAAGAAGATGATTTAGTAAAGAAGATGATTTAGTACAGAAGATGATTTAGTTCAGAAGAAGATGATTAAGTAAAGAAGATGATTTAGTACAGAAGATGATTTAGTACAGAAGATGATTAAGTAAAGAAGATTATTTAGTACAGAAGATGATTAAGTACAGAAGATGATTTAGTACAGAAGATGATTAAGTAAAGAAGATGATTTAGTACAGAAGATGATTAAGTAAAGAAGATGATTTAGTACAGAAGAAGAGGACGTAGGCCTACCTCCAAGCAAATTACGAGCTGAAAGAGAAGTTAAAGTCATGTTTTTTCACGTCAGGTTTATGAAGATGTTTAGTAAAGCACAGATGTCAATTAAAAGACATTATAAATTGTTAGCGATAGTGTTTTTCTCAATTATATACATCTATATATACTATATAGCCCTATGTGCCCCCCCCCCCCATTCCTAATTTTGTTTCGGCCTTTAATAGAAAAAGGTTGCCCACCCCTGTACTAGAATTAAAAGATTTACATCAATGTAATTATTTTGCTCAAAACCAGAAATATAATTTAAGAACAATAAATAGACAATAATTTAAGTCAGGGGTTCCCAACCTGTGGTCGCGATCCCCTTGGGGGTCGATTGGCGATTTTCCAGGGTTCGCTTAAGACCATCAGAAAAAAAAAATTTTTCGTCTAACAAACTTGACATTGTACACATTTTTTGAAAAAAGTTTTTCCCTTTAAAAAACAAACAAATTATAATTGTAATTCGATGATCGATGTTGAAAAATAAGTGATTCTAAATCATTTAAAAAAAAAACAAAAAAAAAAAATACAAATTTTACGGTTGGGGGTCGCCGCATAGTGGACAACTGCAAAAAGGGGTCGAGGTACTAACAAGGTTGATAACCTTTGATTTAAGTCAAATGCATCTAATGTCATAATTTTAAACAGTTAAATACTTATACTCAACACAGTTTTTCCCTTACGAGACCCAGTTTGGGCCCTATATATATCTATATATATATATATACCTAATGGTCGTGTCCTGGGCGCATTTATAACGATTGGTCCTGAATGAATCCCTTCGCACCATGGTTGCTGCAACGCTGCATTGAAAGCGATGCGTCATTTGACACTGTGCTTCCTAGAAAGGTGGAGTGGTCTTCCACAATTAAGGGGATGTCCTTTGACTGTGATTTTTGGGGCTAGGTTATCATGTGGACTTCTGGAACATGTTTTCTGTTTTCCCTAGGTTTATAGATAAACCAAAAGAGGCGACCGCGCATGCGCATTAGTTGACCGCGAACATGTTACTTGCGAGCTAGTAGGTCACAATTATCCCGGGTACGCTGTTCTGCCTCAACGTGGCACTCGGGTGGAAACGACCATTTGAGGAAGTGGTTAGGCTAAATGAACAGCAAAACAAAACTCCTGTCCAGGGGAACGCAAGAGTGGTCCTATTGCACAGAGCGGAGTTAAAAGAGAGCTCCCACGTCCCTGTCGATAATCCATGCGCCGTTCCTCAAGGGACCGTTACACTAATGGCAAGTCCTGCATGGCTAGTTTGGTATAACATAGGGAAATTGCGGAGCTTCCCGGTGTACTCGGCCTTCGGCCATGCATTCTAGCCCATGCGCCCGGAGTGTCAGATATATCGGAAATAGCTATGCTTTACATAGGCATTGACTTGGATCTCTTCCAGACAGAAACGTCGGTTGTTCAATCGGGTTGTTTTTTGTTTTTTTTGTTTTTTTTTACTGTTGCTCGAACAGGTTTTTATTTGTTTCAAACCTAGAGCTCGAAGAGCATTCGGCTCAGCTCTTTGACAATCAAACGGTCACAATTATAACAAATGTTGAATAGATAGAATTGCAAAATACAATCACTGACCTATACAAACTTTTGGTTTGTTCCCCTAATGTTCTCCGTTACTTCTTTTAATTAAACAAAACAAGGCACATGATGTTTATTTATTGCCAGTTGGTTGCTTTAGTATTAAACAAAAAGTTTGTCTTTCATTTTGATAATATACAAATATTCAACACTAACACATTTTTAAAAACAAATATTTTAATCCAATAATAGTTGTATATATTTTGTTAAATTTTTATTATTAAACGTAACCAAAATTATATTTTATTAAATTTTTAATAAAAAGACAATTTAGTTATTTAACTGGCATTGATATGATCTGTTTTATACTGTTTCAACTGTCAATAAACAATTTATAAGTGACAAAAAAAAGTGTAAAGACTATTAAACTATAACTATATAGAGTATAGAATAATAGATCTAGCAATAAATAATCGAACTTATTTGAGTTGTTTTTAATTTTATTATTAGCATAATAATGATTATTTTTCTGATGCAATTAAAAGTTCATTTTGTGCAGTCATAAATTCTAGTCTAGTTCTAGATTTCGATCAATTTCAAGACCAACTCTCTCACTCAGTCTCAGACTCTACCCTCTGTGTCTTACTTAGTTACTAACTTTACTAAGTTTATAGAGTCTAGTTATAGTTACTAGATCTAGTACTAGTCTGACACTAGTCACAGTGTCTAGATCTATAGAGTATAGTAATATATAGTCACTGTTATTAGATTTAGAGTATAGATTCTAGTGACATTGTAGTCTAATATTCATAATATTTTATATTAGAATATTAGGTTAGCTTCTAATTTATTAAACGTATAAATTAATAAATCTTATTTACTTATTCGTGGGAATTCATCCTAGTATTCTAGAGTCTA
The DNA here is from genome assembly GCA_036873155.1 of Biomphalaria sudanica. Lineage (NCBI taxonomy): Eukaryota > Metazoa > Mollusca > Gastropoda > Planorbidae > Biomphalaria > Biomphalaria sudanica. The sequence goes on along the minus strand of JAZGLO010000707.1, from coordinate 666,262 downwards.
GATTTAACTAAAGTAGGTTTTTAAGTTTATAACTAAACTACAGTTCTCAGTTGAGTTACTGAGTTAGTTAGACTTGGACTTTTGTATCAAATTTATACATCTACTACTCTAGAGACTAGTAGAGTAGAATCTACATTCTACATTAATCTAAATGTACCCCCCTCCTTTCCTTGTGGGAATAATATAGTTAGTTTAGATCTAATGTAAATTAAAAAATAATAATATAGTTAGAATTTAGATCTAGATTCTAGTGTAACTAGATCTAGTAATAGTTTCCAGACTCTTGAGTATCTTTCTTAATTACTAATAATTTAATCTAACTAAAGCGGACATTTGCATATTTTATAATACTTTTACTAGCTAGTCACTTATATAGATGTTTATGGCTCCTTCTGTCTCGGTAGACAATGGATGCACCCAGATGAGTCACTGGCTTAGGTTACGTCTTGAGATAGGGCAGAATCTGGAGTTACTGATCAAACCAATTCTGGAGCGGCAGAGTTTGCCACAGTTCGTGCATCTATATGCATCTGTCCTAAAAGGGCAGCTCTCTTTTTCTTTCTCTTGGCTGACGCAGCTTCATTTCTTTTGCACTCGGTGAAGTTCATACCAGCAGGTACAGTCTGTCTCCATGCTGTCCGGTCTTGGGCTATCTCCTCCCACATACTTTGGTCAATGCCCGTGGCTCTCATATTTCGCTTGCAGACATCTCTGTAAGTTAGTCTTGGGCGACCCATGGGTCTGACTCCCTCTGCAAGCTCAGCGTATAGGATGTCTTTAAGGGATTCTTCCATCTGGCATGCAAGTGACATGACCGAGCTAGTTCTCTGTTGAAGGAAAGCATAGATGCTATGCATATTGGCCCATTTTAAAACTTCCTGGTTGGTGACACGATCCCTCCAGGAGATGCACTTTTTTTTTTTAAATTTGCTCTTGATGGAGAATGGCCTAGAGGCGGAACTGTCAGACTGTACAGTGCCCAGCTTATTTTCATGAAAAGCTGACACTAGTTTCCCTAACTTGTTTGGACAGCCTGATTCTCTCTGATACGGCAAATAAGCCGGCTCTGCTGACAAGGTCAAACCCCTTGGTCAAGTAAATAAAAGCTATAAAGAGGAACTGCTTTTGTTCTCTGCTTTTCTCCTGTATCTGCTGCAGGGAGAAAATCATATCTGTTGTGTATCTGCTGGCCCTATCACACTGCGATTCTGGGTAAACTCGTTCTGCCAAGATCTGCAGCCGCTTCAGTATTACTCTGGCATAAGCCTTCTATGCAGAACTTTACCATTCTATTGAAAATACCATCTCGACAACTGCTTTGTCTAACTTCCCACCAATTTCAGTTTTGAGCGAATTAGACCAAACCCTGCTCTGTAAAGGAAATGAGCACAGACATTGACATGCTTGCACACAGGAAAGCACCTGGAGGAGATGGTATTCCTACAAAAGCCATTGAGGATGGAAAGAATGCCCTAATCAAGCCACTCTTGGAACTGCTAACTTTGTGTTTAGAGGAAAGAAAAGTCCCCCAGAAATTGAAGGATGCCAACATAGTAACAATTAAAAAAAATAAAGGTGACCGCTCCGATTGTAACAGTTATAGAGGCATTTCACTTCTTAGCATAGTTGGGAAGGGTTATGCCAGCTAGTCACTAGGTCTATAATATAAAATCATTTTAAGTCTAGTCTTAAGTGATTAAGCTTAGTGTAGCATATAATAGGGCCATAGGCTATAGGGATTTATATCTAAATTTTGTAGTTAAGAATACACCCTGACCCTAGATAGCTAGACTTAATATATATATATAAAATTAAATTTTATTAAATTTAGATTGTTAAATCATAGCTCTAGTAGACTACCTAAATTCTGCAGTAGACTCATCCTGTATTCTCTAGTTTTATATACATTTCACTACCAAACTCGTCAGCTGCAGAGAAAATGTCAACCTTGCCTAAACCCCCATGATTGCTAGCTATTAATATGCTTCATTATATTTATATTGAGCACTGAAAAACTCTATTTGAGTTGATAGTGAGTAGATTTATTATTAATAATAATATTAACTAGATCTAGATAAGATTTTAGAGTTAATCATTGCTTTGTTTTTTTGACTGACTCTGTCTTTAGTATATATATTCTATATATACATTTACTAGCATTACACATCTGCTGCGCCCATTGATTAGTTCTTAGGCTGTATAAATTATTTATTTTGACTGGAATGTCCCCAAACTTAATTCCTTTTTCTTTTAGCTTGATTTTTAATGCTTCCCTCATACGTATTTTATCCCATGAATTCTAGTGTCTGTTACGTTAACTTAAAATGGCCTCTCTCTTTCCTTCTCTGTCCACTCTCTATTTCCCCCCTCTTCTTCTCTCTCTCACCCACTTCTTTTGTTCCTCTCCCCCCTCTCTCTTTAGCCTTCTGTCTTTTTCCTTCTCTCTCTCTCTCTTGAGCCTCCTCCCCTTTTTTTTCTTTTGTGCACCTTTACCATAGTAATGGGGGGGGGGGGGGGGGGGCTGGCTGAGTGGTTAAGCACTCAGCTTCTGAACCAGAGGTCCTGGGTTCGAATCTCGGTGAAGGCTGGAATTTTGAATTTCTGGATTTTTAGGGCGTCCCTAAGTCCACCCAACTCTAATGGGTACCTGACTTTAGTTGGGGAAAGTAAAGGCGGTTGGTCGTTGTTTTTTTGCTGCCCACAATGGCACCCTACATGTTAACTATTGGCCATAGAAACAGATGACCTTAACATCATCTGCCCCATAGATTGTTAGGTCTGAAAGGGAAACTACTTTACTTAGCATAGTAATGCTCTTCTCCATTTTTCCTCTTTCTTTCACTCTCTTCTCTCTGTCACCCTCTTCTTTTTCTATCTCTCTCTTTTTTTCCTTCTCGCTTTCTGGAACCTCCTCACCATTTTATTGTGTGCATCCTACTCAATGAAATGCTCTCCCAATAAGACTCTAAAAAAGATATAAAACCCCAGCCCACTTGAACTGCAACAAGCTGTCTAACCAGACTATCTTTTTTTTTTTTTTGCTAGTAACTTCATCTGTAACAAAAAGAATGGAAAAAGAAATGAATTTCTTATAAATTATATAACTAGAGGATTCAATATTTCAGAATATGTAAGAGAGGAATCAATAAATAAAAATCGTTTTCTAGTGAAAATACCATATCAAATATGTTAGTCTTTGTTTATTTTTGGCATCTTGCTAGTAGAGATATAATTTAAAAGATACTTTTCTTCATCATTCTTGTTCTAGTGTGGGCTTTGTGTGCATCTCTATGAAACATGCAACATTTAGATTCAAATAGGTTTCTTATTATAAACAAGCTAAAATAATTTGCAATTGATTTCTGTTTTGTCTATAGGCACTGCAATGTGGAAATAAAATGACTTGCCTAACGAAGGATTTGCTGCTAAAAAATGCAAGAGCCTACTGAAAATGATGTTTCTGGGGCCCTTTGGCCCCACAGTGAAGTTCTTGACACTGATGTAGAAAAACATGTTCTAGACGCTGAAACGCCGGACAGGTTTGAAGAGTGTGAAAAGGCTCAGCTAATAAGTGACGCTGGCGAAGGAGAGTCAGAGGAAAATATTGTCAAAAGCAATGAAATAGTTGTCGAAGCCAGTGTTGCCAGTCATAAAAGTCGTACCCCTCGTTTTAACTTGCGCCTTGTAAATAGCAGAACTCAGAAATCTCAGAAGGATGCCAGATCTAAAGATGTGCATGTTGAAAATGGTTTAGAGAAAGACAAGCATGTGTCGTTTGAAGGAGATGGTAAATATGAACATCTAGAAGACGCCCCAAAATTGGAGTTTGTATCCGACAAGGCTAGACAATTTGGCAGAGGCTCGAGTAGCACAGATTTCTTTGGACATAGTTCCGAGGAAGATGACAACGAGAGTGAGTCAGTGGATACCAGGGTTTCTGGTACTACTGTGAGTGTTCAAAACGATGAGGTCGTTGCTATAACATCTTCATCGCTAGAAGACAACAAAACACCGTACAGCATTTTAAAGTCGGAAAATCACAATCGTTCTTTTCTGAAGGATAAACTCACTTCATCCATTCGTGGTAAGCAGAGTAATGTCCCTGTTAAGGGAAGTGAAAAATCCCCACTGCTCGGTAAACATAGTCCCCCCAGCTCTGTCAGCTCCGTAAATGCTTCGCTGCCCAGACATTTGTTTAAAGATGAAGATTCGCATCATGAACAATTATCATCCCCTACTAGGTCCTTCAACTCATCGGAAGATGACTCTCAGTTTCATAACCTTTCCGAAGACACAGATCAGCATCCTTCACCTAGCATCATCTCTGATGGTAAGCACTGTCCATAGAAATTAGAAGTAAATGTAAAGTTTCAAATTTAAAAAATCTTATGTATTTTACTTTTTAGTCATATTTTAAGTAATGGGCATCTAGGTAATTATCTCTTTTCTATTTGTTTCAAACTGAGTAATCAAATTGTTAACCTTTATTTTAACACTTATTAGCTCAGATATATTCACAAACGTTTGTTAAACTTATTATTAAATGAATTAGGATTTTAATTTAAAAGATTTTTTTTTTCAGGTGAAAATTATTTAGACCTATAAGAACTGTATTTAAGAAAAACAAGTTTTGTTCATTAACTCTTTCTCTCCGTAATAACTTTCTATGTTTTCTGTATTGAATTCTTTATTTTGCTCATTAATATTTCACTCCTGATTTTTTTATTAAGCTTCAATGATTTTTCTAGAAATTTGACATTAGATGTATATTTTTGCCAAAAGAATTACTAGTTAATTGGCCACACTGGGAAAAACTCTAGTTTTGACCATTATAATTTTTCAAAATATTACCTTCTAAAATTAAATTTGGTGTAGATAATCTTTATCTTGAATAGACATGCGATAGACGACGAGGGATGGGAGCGGGCAGGGTTTGAACCCTCGACCGTCGATAAATCTGAACGACAGTCCAGCGCTCAAACCGCACGACCAGGCACGCTCTTTATCGCATGTTTTCGTTTGTTATGAGAAAATGTTTTATTTGGTATAGAATTAAAGGGGGGATGCATGCTCTTTTGATACAAGACAAAGTAAAGTTTATAAAATCAAACATTAATTTCATTTAATGAGTTCAAATCAACAATGGTTTGGTCAATTAGGAGACAAAGAGTTAATTAATTTTTCTTAGGTAAAAGTTAAAGGTACCATTTCAGGCCTTGCTGTTTATGGGTGCAGATGATGTATAGCTCGTCTGTTTCTGTGGCCACTGGTTAACGAAGGTGTCATGTGGTCAGCACAAAGACATACCACCTTTACGTCCCCAATAAAAGTCAGGTTCTTATTAGAGTTGGGCATCCTTAAAATTCTGAATCTAATCCCAGTCTTCACTAAGATTGTTAACTCGAAACCCTCTGGTTTGGAATCCAAGCGCTTTGGCTCCTTGAATTTACTTAGCTTCACTTTATATTTCATAGTTGCTTGTTTCTCTGTGACGACAGATGGGGACGGCGCTTGCAACAAGTATTCTCAACTTTCCGAGCATGGCTCCTCCACATCCTCCCCTCTCACCTCCGGAGACATCGATGACAGAAAGCAAGGGAATGAGGATGACAGACTGCTTAGAGAGAATGGAACAGACGAAGGGAAGAAGTCGGGGAAGAGAGAGGTAGCAGGTCTCTTAGAAAATCCCCTGCAACTGGGAACAGCCTTCAGCTCTTTTGTTGATGTGGACAAGTTCAGAGAGTCCCTGGGGCAAAGGTCACCCAGAACAGGTTTGTTACTATAATCACAGTCAGTTTAAAAAGTAAAAGCTAAGATTTGAAACAAATTTTCAGAGTTATTGATGACCAAAGCAATAACTATCCAGACTTCATTTACATTTGGAAACAATTATTTTTATGGCAGCTCTTTGTTTGATGCTAATGTCTAAACCAGTGGTTCCCAAACTTTTTAGGCTTGTCATGTCATTGCAGATCCCTTAGTCTATATATAGCATCAGCATTCTGTACTTCTGGACTAACTAATCCCTTGTCCTTAATCCTTCGAGATATAAACTATATTTGTGAGAATATAAATTAATGTTACAATCATATTTTTAAAAAAAATATTTCTAATGGTTTCAATCTTTTAAAAAATTAACCAATTAAGTCATTTTTTTATTAGTAATTAATTACTTTGTTTGATATCAGGAAATGACTTCTACATTATTGAGATATATTTTTCTAATTGCGGAGTTCTTTCCTTTAGATAAGCTTTGTTTTACAAAAAAGGATTTTTGTTTTTTCTTCTTGTTGGTGTTTTCTGTTATGGAGTTTGGATTTCTGGTAGTTGTTTTTATTTGTTTAGTAACTATTTCAATATTACGTTCTTATTAAGTAGGTACAATTTCTTCTTACTCTTTTTTTTTAATAGATTGATAGATATGAAGTTTACTTACTTTGTTTCGGTAAATAATATTATTTTATTTTTAAATGTTCCTCAGAGGATAACTTTGGTGGCAGATCTGAAGAGCATTTGCTGGTCCTGCTCAAAGGTGGCTCTAACCGGAACCTCAAGTCCTACTTACGAAACTCTCAGTGGCCAGCAGAAAGTAATGCAAGACACAGACTTTGGGAAAATGTCTGCTCTAATAGATTTGGGAAATTTCAAGATAATCTCTATAAAGAGGTTTCGGAAGAACTCTTTGAGAATGCAAGTAAGTTTTGTGGTTCTGTTGTTGCTGATTCATTGTGCTGGTACTTACACTTTCTGTTATTTGTCCTACAATTTGAACTATTTTATTTGAAATCTTTATCTATCTCACAAAAGTAACCCTTTCATACCTTGTGATCTATATGGCAGATTATGTAAAAGTCAGCACACTGACCTACTATCTTTATTTTTTCCTACTAATGTAAGGTACCAATTAGAGTTGGGTGGACTCAGGGACATGCTAAAAATCATTAAATTAAAAATCTTTGTCTTCACACGGATTCAAACCAGAGTGTGTCAGGATATAAAATATGTAAACATAAGCTTAAAACAAGTGTACTTTTTGAAAAGGAGGGTTATGTGAGCTTGATTTGTTTATAGACAAGAATGGATGGGCCAGACTTTGAAATAGGTTCTTTTAAGTTCCCCTTTTAGACCTTGTGGTCTATAAGGCAGATGGTGTAAAAGTCATCATGTGGCCATCACATCGACCATCTGTCTTTAACTTTCCCCAACTAATGTAAAGTACCCATTAGAGCTGGGTGGACTCAATCACCCAAAGATCCTGATTAAAAAATCAGAGTCTTCAACTGGATTTGAACCCAGGATGCCCGGTTTGGAAGCTAAGCACTTTATCGCTCAGCCACCATGCCTCAAAAAAAATCAAGATATCTGTGTTCAGAGTCACTTAATGAACTTCTCTGTGTGTCGGTTCACTTTTTTGGAATGTAGTTTTTAATTGAAAAATCAATAAAGCTGACTTTTGTCTTTTTGTTTCACTTTCATGTATGTGTGTATTTACCAAAGCTAATACAAAAATTGATCATCTCTCATTGTTCTTGGTTTTCTTCTGACCAGCTGATGAAGATATCGAGCTTCCCCCGTTTGTTGACCCAGAGCATCTCCACAGTTACTTCCTGAATGCCAGCGGCATTCTAGCCGTCAAGAAGGTGATGAATGTGATCAGCAGGATGAGTCCAGACATCATCTACTGCCCGCTGCTGTACCCCATGTCTTCCATTTTCCTACATTACATGTCCCCAGAATCTTGCTACAACTGCATGCAGGCATTGCTTGGAGTCAACAAGGCCAGCATGTTCTTTCTCACCCAGTCCAAGACTAAAACTGAGGCCTCCAAGTATGTCTTGCTGGATCTGGCTAAAAAATATACGGTAAGGAATCTGTGTGCGTGCAAATGTCTTCATATATGTTAATATTTTTACTTAAGAAATTAATAGTGTAGACACTTAACCAAGTCAGACATTATTTTTTTTAATTTTATTTAGATCAAGATAAATAAATTGTCATCATTCTCCCTTCTACTGTCCATCCAAGCCTTCATTAGTCCTCAAAATTTGTTAGCATTTTTACAGTCCCTCTATTCAGCTCGCAAATTATTCATCAGGCCAAAAAAAAAAAAAAAACTGAGTGTGTGGACACGGTTCTCAAAAATGGCACTAATGATTTTTCTAGAAATTTGACATTAGATGTATATTTTTGCCAAAAGAATTACTAGTTAATTGGCCACACTAGGAAAAACTCTAGTTTTGACCATTATAATTTTTCAAAATATTACCTTCTAAAATTAAATTTGCTGTAGATAATCTTTATCTTGAATAGACATGCGATAGACGACGAGGGATGGGAGCGGGTAGGGTTTGAACCCTCGACCGTCGATAAATCTGAACGACAGTCCAGCGCTCAAACCGCACGACCAGGCACGCTCTTTATCGCATTTTTCCTTCTCTTTTTCTCTTATTTAGAAAAATGCTTATGTTCTGATAGAACGCAGCAGCAAGAACCAAGTAGCAGTTTTTGACCATTGGATGTGGTGGCTATTTAGAGATTTACCGTTTCATTATTCAGTAAGACATAAGATAGTACAACTTTTTTCTTTCTTATCTGTATTTAAGATAGAGACAAATCCTGTTCAAAAAGTTCATTAGTTTTTACAAAGCTTATATCAATTTACTCTGTCTGGTAAAAAGTTTGTTCATGTTATTTCTCCCACACCTAACCTCAGATCAAGTTGAAATTTTGCACAATTATTTCATGTACCTAAGAAAACAAGAAACAATAAAGAAAATTAAAAAATTGGTTAATAAATTAATAATCGCTTTTATATAGCGCTACTTTCATGCTTATAGCATGCTCAGAGTGCTATGGTCCAATCTCAGTTGTGGACCAATGAGGAGGAGGGGGTATCTAGGAGTAGGTTTTCCATGTTGCCTTTAGGCGCTCAGTAAACACAACTCTGCCCGAGGTCAGATGTCGAACCTTGAGCCCCCTTCATAGGTAATCAAGACAAGCCAAGTTAAATCGCACTTAGCCTCTAGACCGCGCTTCCCATTTAACTATTAGTTACTAATTATTATTTTTGTTTGATACCAAACAAGGGAAAGAAATTGAACTATTCCCCTTTATACTTTGTATCAAACAAGGGAAAGAAATTGAACTATTCCCCTTTATACTTTGTATCAAACAAGGGAAAGAAATTGAACTATTCCCCTTTCTACTTTGTATCAAACAAGGGAAAGAAATTGAACTATTCCCCTTTATACTTTGTATCAAACAAGGGAAAGAAATTGAACTATTCCCCTTTATACTTTGTTTACTCTAAAATAAGCTTTGATTTTTTAAAAGTATTTTCTTTTATATTTGTTTTGTTATGTTTTCTTGCTCTTAAGTTTTTGTGTTGCTGTTTTAATGCAGATAAAATTCGAAACCAATGTTTGTTGTATTTCAGGTGAGTATTATAGATAGTTATCTCCTGGAAGGATACAAAGTGTTCTACAGAATGGCTCTAGCTGTCATCTATCTTTTCACCAAAGATTCCAGTAAGTCTTTTTAAAAGATTCTTAGACTGATTGATTCTTTGAAGAAATTATTTATTGAGAGAACCTTGATTTTCACTGGCTCCACTAAATAAGATAAATGAACTTTTTTATCCCATATGCTATAGCGAAGTCTTGTGTGCTCATTTTTCCCTGGTGCAATGAGAATATTGATGGGTTGTGTGAATTAGCCAGGAAAACCAATGATTTGACAGAGTTTAAGTCACTAATTTAGGGTTGTGGCTGAGTAGTTCAGCACTTGGCTTTTGAAACTGGTGTCTTGGTTCAAATCTCTGTGAAGACTGGAATTTTAAGGGCATCCCTGAGTCCACCCAACTCTAATAGGTGTCTGACTTTAGTTGAGGGAAAGTAAAGGCAGTTGTTCATTGTGCTGGCCACATGACACCCTGCTCATTAACCGTTGGCCAAAAAAACAGATGACCTTTACATCATCTGCCCTGTAGACCACATGGTCTGAAAGGGGAACATATATAAGTCCTTAATTAACATTCATGGCTTCTAATAGAATGCTTTTATCTTCTTTGAAAAAAAATCTATATTTTAAAAGATATATATCTGCAATATTCTTGCCTAATCTCACCCACATTTTCTAGTTTTAGAAACTTCTAGAACAACTCTGTAAACGTTATATGTGCTGTACATATATTTTAATATTACTATTACGCATGAGACTGGGCACTACTAATGTGTCGCGAATGTGGTGGAATGCTGGGTTCGTGCTTCCTGGAGTACTCTTGGCATGTGACAAACAACATAGATACTACAGATTGACTTAAGTCATTTCAGCAGACAAAATATAGAGTTTATTTTATAACAAAAATAATACTGCACTCCTTGTCAGTTACATAATTCCATAATAAACAATCACATCCGCATAACAGAGGTATCAAACATATCCAATTTGTTGAATTCTCCAGAGTAGACTACAAATAACATTCGCATCTCAGCGGGTAACAATGAACTTCCATAATACGGAATTATACAGAATAATAACTACTAGAAATACATGTCTCTAAAAGACCACTGGCTTCAACTGCCCAAAAGATACTACTTAACTCAAAGTTACTATTCGACTCTCTAAGTCTCTGCTGTCCATACAGGACCAAAAGATACTACTAGACTGCCTTGTCCAAAGGATACCACTTGACTGACTGACTGAACTAAAAGTCCATTTTAGTCATTCTACTTCCTGTTTCTATATCAGGAATTTCACGTGTCTTATTACCGTCTTAACCCGAGGTGAACATTTAACAGGCAATGTCAACCGAGACTGTGACAAACTCCCACTTCCTCTCTTGATTGTTTACCTCTGCCTATTTGCATTGCAAAGGCGTGGCATCGTTTGGGGCATATAACAGTTCAAGTCAAGCTCATCTGTTTCATTGACCAACAATTAATAAAAAGTATTAGATATGATTCCAACATCAACCTAATTTGAATCACTAGAGAAGCTGGAAACGTTCTTCTGATATCCACCTAATTTGAATCACAATAAGGGCTGTGAATTTTCTTTAAATATCAGCCTTATCTTGAATCACTGGGAACTTTGTTCGATTATCAGCCTAATTTGAATCACAAAGCTCTTAATATTTTAATATAATTTTCAAATATATGTAATTCTCATTCTCACAAGAAAAATCATAATACAATTGAAATGTAAAATAGTAGTAAGTCAAAGTTGAATTATTTTTTTATCATTCTATGCAAATTTTTAGCCTGCTCTACTTTGTATTACCTGTAGATAGACGAGGTAGCCGCAGCTCACCAGTCCAGAATATCAACGCAGCCATTTCCAGATTCTGTGGCAACATGCAAACAGACACTAAGAAATTTATTAAGGTGAGACATTTAGTATTTTAAATAATAGTCTAAATTTCTTCATGGACTTTAAATTTTCACAGCCCAAATTGATATATTCAGACAACAAATCATTATTATCTTATCTTATAAAATACAGACGTTACTTCAAAAAAAGAAAATTCTCTTCAGCATACTACTTGCATATAATTTTTCTTGTATTCTATATACTTAACTCTTTGACTCCTGAATTATTTTCCATCTTTGGATGGAATTAATTTTTCTGCCATTTCCGAGTGCGCTACTTTGCTTCGATATAACTTGTATAACTTTTTTATTTATTATTGGAAAGTAATAAATTTGATATAGAATTAAAGAAAAATGGATGCTCTTTCTATTTGTTAAACTTTCTAGTTTGCAAATTATGTTGTTGTAATTTTGGGTTTTGAATATAAAAATGAAAAAGTCACCAACTGACATTGAAAATATCCATCCAAGTGCATGTTAAAAGAAATTTATTGTCCAAATTGAATCCAAAGAACTTTTTTTCTAATTTTTATTGATTTATTTACAGAACACCATAGAAGAAACAGCAATAGACACAAAAAATAATAAACTGTAACTAATAATCCAGTGTAGAAAATACAAAAAAACATGCATATATGTAATCCTGCCGGACCAAGTAAAACAAAGGACGTTTGGGCCAGGAGGCCTTCATCAGCTACAAAACAAACAAAAAATAAAAAACAATTAACACAAAATACTCTTAAGTTAACTTATCTGTCCGATGTTGTTCTCTATCGAGGCAGAAAAGAAATGAGCTACGCTGGTGTAAAAGCGCGGGAAAACGAAAGGGGGCGGAGATGTCAGGCAAAGATGAATGGGAAAAGGGGGTACCCTAGTGTTAGTGCCCAGCGCGTATTAAATAAAAGTGTGCTGGTTGTTGATCCCGTTAGGTTGGAGGGTGCCTGATCTAGAGATCTACCTCTATCTGATTAGATTTAGATCTAGATGATGTAGAGACAGATAAATTAGTTCTAGATCTACATTGAACATTAGCTGGGGGTGGGGCTGATTCATCAGCTGATAAACTTCATCATTACTAGACTTATCCCTATGTCTAGATCTATAAATTAATTTACTAGTTCTATATTGACTATATCATTAGATTTAGAATCAATATCACCATCAGATGAAACAAAATCACTGTCATATATTATTATTACACTTCGTCATCAAAGAAATATTTAGATCTACAAAGTTGAGATGGCCCTGGTTGAAGCTCCATGTTCCGGATGTTTAGCAAAGGGAAACTATTGTAGATAAAAAATTAAGCAATAAAAAACATGAATCAGAGAAATAGAAACGAAAAAATAAATTTTAAATAGCTGATGATTTCAGTGTTGGTCCGACCTTTTGCCCATTTTACATCAACATCCTGTGGGTTGTTCTGGAGCCAAAGAGTTAATGTAATGTTCATTCATTTTTCTTGAGTGGTACAGCATTTGGTACTTATAGGGTTTCGGGTTTGAATCTCTTTGAAGACTGTGACTTTTTAAGCAGCTTCTGTGTCCACTCAGCTCTAATAGGTACCTGACATTAGTTGGGGAAAGTAAAGGCTGTTGATCATTGGGCTGGCCAAATGTCACCCCTATTAACCATAAGCTTTAGAAAAAAATGAACTTTACATTATCTACCTGATAGAATGCAAGGTCTGAAAAGGGTACCTACACTATAGGCAAAGTTATAATTATAATCAGAGAGCCATTGGCTTTAAAAACTTATTCCATGTGGGTTGTTAGTTTTATTTTATTTTATCTATGAAGATTTGTTTCATTTAGTTCTATTCTACATTTCAATTTGTAATTGTTTTTGTTCTTACATGTAAAATAGGTTGGGTTTGGCATACGAGGTTTGACAAGGAAGGAAATCACAAAACTGCACACAAAGCATGAAGCCAACCTACGAAACCTTCCAGTCAGCAACGACATCCGAAAAGTTGTCTCTAGTCCCAGCATGGGCCAGTTTTTGATTCCTCGTGCGTATAAAGGTCAAGTTTCTACTGATGCAGGTCCATCAGCAGTTTTAACTCCAGAAATGGTAGGCCAGTTTGTTATTTTCTAGTAACCAATTGTTAATGTAAGAATGAATTTTTATTTTCACTGTTTGTAATTAATTTTTAAAATGAACTTTTTTTTTTGGTTTTCAATTCTTGATCATCTGCTAGCTATAGTTAAATAATATATTATTAATACATAATTACATTTTAATATAATTCTTTTTATTTCAATGTTCTTCTTCTTCCTTCTCATTTTTAAATTGGAGGGTTCAGATGAGTTCTAAGCCTTACATCTGAGATGAACTGCACAGTGGTTTTACAGATCAGACAGATCTCTAGATAGTTTTCTTCTGTAAGTGGGGATTGGTGCCATTGAATTGTTTGGATCTCTCAATAGAGTATGTAACTTGAAAGGTCATGGTCACATTCTCTTGTGACGTTCCACAAGGGCTAAATTCACTAGTCCCCAAATTTTAGCTTGAGGTTAGAAATTTTTTACTGGTCTTTTCTGGAAAGATTTAGATAAGAACTAGTCCAGTTTTTCTGTTATTCTACTCTCTACTACTTTCTTCATTTCTTCTGGGCAGAGAGGAATGTTTTGATGTTTAATCATTCCCCCGTCTTTAGCTAGTATGTCTGCTTTTTCATTGCCATCTATTTCAATGTGTACTGGGATGCACTGGAGAATTGTTTCCTTGCTGTTGCTGCTGAGGCTTAAAAGAACTATTCTTTTTTTCTTTTCTAGCTTTGACGGACTATTTTGGCGTCCGACAGAAAGACAATCTTGTTTTACTTGAGTGGTTTAATAACAAGGTAGCTGCTTACTTTGCTTTCTGGTCTGTGGCTTTTTTTGAGATTGCCATTTGCTATGGACTTTTCTAAAACTGCTCCCCTTTGTGTAGGATACTTGAGATGTAAACTCTGACCCACTGGTTTTTTGTGTAATGGGTTTTTAGAAAATTCCTTGATCTATGTTTGAATGTAGTCAGATTTTTTTGGTTATGTTTTTAATACTGTCTCTCATAAAAAGAAGAGAGCTTATGTCCTAGTGTGGTAGTTCATTTTACTGTTTAATTGATTCCTTATATTTCCTAATTGGTATATTTATTTCAATGAATTGGAATCTTTAAAACCTAAAACATGTGTAATTAATCTATCAATTTGGTCACTGACAGATGAAACTTATATGGACCTGGATACCAATGAGGCTAACACTTATGACACCAAAGCTGCTTTTCTCTTCTGATGAAGATGGCACGGCACTTAGGACTCTGTACCAGAAGACAGAACGCTACCCACAAACTTTGATGGTGATTAAGACAACCAACAATGAGGTAGATGAGTGCTTAGTCTCTGTTGTAAGAGTACCTATCCTAAACTAATTAGAGATAATGAAGTAGTTGAGAAGTTACATGGGGAAAAGCAGAGTTTCCAACAAGTACGCATCTTGCGTATTTTGTACGCATCTTGCGTATTTTGTACGCATCTTGTTTATTTTGTAAGGGGAATGGACACGAAAATGGATTATTCCTATTAGATCTACCACGAGATAGTATCGCTTTTTTTTTCATTAACGTTTTTTTTTTTTTCGAGCGCGGATTTAAATGTATACTAGATCTTACTGATCTAAATAAAGTTGAGTTCTTTTCAATGTGTCAGTTTATATGAAGTCTTCAAACTAATCAGGAATTAATTGATTGATTAGTTCTAATTCATCTAGACTGGATCTAGATGTAGAACAAGAGATATTTTACTATGTCAGGCACCTATAATAGAATGTAGAATGTAATAGAATGTAGTACCTAAATCTAGATTTAGAATTGACTAGATATAGAATAGATCTAATTGTGAAATCTAAATATATCTAGATTTTTGTAGATTTAGATATAGACTAGATTCTAAATCTAATTCTAGTCTACTTTCTAGTTCTAGATATGACCAGGTGTGTAATAGACTTAGATTTAGACTACTGGCTAGACGTAGGTCTAGATCTAGTCCCTCTAGCTCTAGTAGAAGAAGTAGCTCAAAAACTCAAGGCTCTAGATATCTGTATCTAGAACTAAAATTAAATGTACTCAAAAGCAGCAATTTCTTATCATTTATTGAATCTAAAATAAAAAAGGGGCAAAATTGATTTTTCTAACTAACTTTGTACATGTATAGATCTAGATTAATCTAGAATCTAGTATCTCACATTCGCGATAGAGCCTACAATTCTGTGGGATTGTTAAAATATGCACATTAAAAAAATATCACCTGAAGCTGCTTACAGATCTAGATCTATTCTAGCTTTGGATTTGATTTTTTTCTTTTGAGATGAAAGTGAGAAGGGCAGAGGTTTTCTTAGAAGAAATATTGGTTGAGCCTAATGTTTCTTTTAGCATGATAAAGGGAATCAAACTGATGTTCCATAACTTGCAGAATGTATCTTCTGTGGTAGCTACTGTTATAGTCAATAGCGACTAGCTAGGTTCCATTACTTATGAAGGCCTAAGTTCAAAGAATGAAATCGGGTATTTAAGGCAGACTCAATAGCCAAGTTTTTTGTATATTAGAACAAGTTCAATGACTAATTAGGATTATCTGCCTGAAAAACAAATATTTAAAATGTTTGTTATTAGTGATTGTACAGGATGCCTAAGCTTTCATTGCTAACAGCAAAAAAGGTCTCGAAGAAGAATATCTGAGTGATATAAAATATTTCCAGTGTATGGATACCTTGAAAAAAAATGCCTATAAACAAAATTACTTTTATAAAAGTAGATGTCACTGATTCAGCTAAATTTTCTGTTGCCGCTAGTATGGAATGTGAAGTACACAAGAGGCATTATGATCATAAGATTATTTCCAAGTGACAAGAATGTTATCATTCTAACATATTCTAGAAAAGCCTAAGACAAAGACTACAAGTGTAAATATTTTGACAACTGTACAAAATGTCTTATGTAACTTTATGCTGTGTTAACTTAAGGATTGCTCCCTTTCCTGTATGTTATGTGCTTGAATGATTTAATTTTAGTCTTTCCTGAGTATATTTCTTGATATTTAGGAAAATACACATTTGCCCCTCAAAATACACATTTCCAGATCTGAGAATACACATTTCCCTTTTAGCATGTAGGCATCTCTGGGATAAGGCATCTCTACAAGTTATGTCATTAATAGAAAAATATTCTCTCTTTGCCATACATACAGCCTAGGCTTCCCCAAGCAATGTGTATCAAGAATTGTGATCTTTTTATTCACATGAGAAGTTGTAAGGAGAAAAAAAGTGACCTATACGTGGCATGTCATCGACTCTTCTGGAACAATGCTCCCATCATTGATTTGAAACTCTTTTTTTCCAGATCAGTGCTGATATTGTCGTTACTTTAAAATTCTTTTTTTTTTTTTCGTATATGGTTTTAATTGCTTAAAACTTAATCATGTTAACCTTTGTTGGCTACCCACCTATAAGGAAAAAAACTCTGAATCCAAATCTCTGCTGCCTTGCTACTAAACCCAAACACAGGAAAGGCTTTGGAAGTAAAGCCTTAGAAAAATTCTGGAGCTGGTCCCCTTTAGGCAGATATAGCACACTGTGCTACACTATGGCAGATCCTGCGATACTGCTGACCCCAAAGTGTATCAACTGTTCCCATTCGTTTGGGCCCAACAGCTGCAGGCAGGGAGGGAACTGCTATGTGGCTGACAATATTCCAATTATAACCCAATGCCCAGGCTCTCATCTCATTTTCCAGGAGATTAGAAATATTCATCTTCTCAAAAAGCTAAACTATGTCCTTTTTCATTAGTCTAATCTTTCCTTGTTATAGAAATTGTGCATTAGTAACTATTATGCTTTTTCTCATTTTCTTTGTTTTTCTAACAGGTGTTTGGGGCCTATTGTTCTGTTCCATGGGAGACACGCTATGAGGCCAACAAGCCTCACATGTCTTTTTTTGGCACTGGTGAGACCTTTGTCTTCACTTTCCAGCCCGCCCCCCCCATCAAGTATCCATGGACCGGAACTCTTGGGGACAATGCCCCGGTCCATCCAGTGGATCATTTTATGGCTGGCGATGACACCATGCTGATTGTGGGCAGTGGGTAAGTCAGCCATTTTGTCTTGATCTCTTGAATATTTCTGAAGACTATTGAGATAAAATTGTTACTTCAAAAAAGAAGATAATTAATTCCTAGCATTTCATGTGACAATCTAGTCTTGTTAAGCAGTGACTCTGCTAATTCACTGGTTTTCCTAGCTGATTCAGGCAACCCATTTTATTATCTAATGACGCTAGGGAAGAAGGAGCACTTTTACATTAGTTATAGCATATGTGCCTCTACCTTTGTGTCTTTCTGAGTATTTTATTAGGTTTTATTTTTCTATTTGTAAATATGTGTTTCATGTACTATAGCTTCTTTACTTTTCATTCTTCTGTCCTCAAGTGTCTCTAAGTTTAGTGATTTTTTTAATGGGATAAATCAGCTTTGGATTAGTTTGCTTTGATATAGTAAAGTTGCAGACCTTGAAGATAATGCAAAGAACATCTGTTTCTTTGTCTTCTTCTTATCTTATATAATACAGACGTTACTTCAAAAAAGAAGATGATTACGTCTGATGGTTAATGAGGATGTCATGTGGCCAGCTTAACAACAAACCGCCTTTACTTTCCCCAGCGGCCTTTACTTTCCCCAACGTATGTCATGGGCCCATTAGAATTATTGACTTTGGTGGACTGAGGGTCAACTTAAAAATCCAGAAATTTAAAATCACTCCAAACTTTCTATGGCAGAAAGATACATCTAAAAAATATTTTCCAATCTGATTAGAAGTCTAAGGGAGCTAACATAGTTTGAATCAGTTTTTTTAATTTTCCACTCTTTGCTAGATCTTAATAGCTTCCCAGCTCTTTCCTGTCCTCTTGGCTACATCTTCATCTAGTACACTGCGTTGCCACGCTCTTTTTGGTCTTCCACTCTCTGCAACACTCTTTTTTTTTTTTTTAAATTTGTTTTGTAGAAAAATTCCCATTACAGTTGGATTGAGTCTCTGACCTAGACATTTTATTTTTCACTAGAATATAGGTCATTTTTTGTTGGGGCAAATTACATTTTTTTTTTTGATTAACAACAAGCAACAGAGCTAGCTAGACCTAAGAGTGGAAACTCTAGGGCACAAGACGCAGAGGAAGACCAAAAGAAACATGGCGACTCAGTGTACTAAATGAAGCAGAAAGGACAGAAAATGTCTACTTAATGACTGTAACGTTTAGTTTTTTAAACAGATATAAGGTATATAGATCATCCAACATGGTTCGATGATGACCATTCTCATCATGCATTGTCTCCTCATGTGTCTGGTGGGACCTACGTGAACCCAGACTTACCAGCATGTGTTTCAACTCTTTCTATACTTGTTTTCTTTCAGTAACGGTGAAGCTATCTACTTGGACACGATGATGAATCGATGCAGTACGACCCACTGCGATACTTTTGATAACGACCCTCTCTGTTCAGATCATGATTTTACGTAAGTTTTCTAGAATTTTTAAATGTAAAGAAGTGTATCAAAACGATTTGTTGATCCAGTTGGATGGAATAAGTGTTGCAGATTCTGTATGATTTAGCTCTGAGTACTGGCCAGTTTGTGTCAATACCTTTTTGATAACTTACCATTGCTTAAGTAGAAAAAAACAAAATAAAATATGTATTGAGGTTCTGTTTGGGTTTAGTCTAGAGACCTGCCTCTCTTTCAATCAACTTTTTATGGTAAGATACATGTAATTGTCTGTTTGCTGTTGTAAAAATGGAAGAAATCTGTACAATTTAGGGATTCAAGACAAGAGATGTACCTTAAACTTAAATTAACCAGTTCACTAGTTTGATGTTCAATTTAGTTCACTAGCTAGATGTTCAGTCTAGTTCACTAGTTAATGTTCAGTCTAGTTCACTATTTCAATGCTGGAACTTGTACAAATATTTAAGATACTCAAATGTGACTAGGAAGATAGTTTGGTGGAATGGAATGGACTGTCTATTTATTTCCCTTGTATGTTGAGAAAAGCTTTGAAATTATTGAAATTTCTGACAAAACAATATTATGCCTAACAAAATTAGACTTTTTAAAATGCTAATTAAAAACATTATTATTTTTTTAGTTGCCTAATAGTACAAGTGTTTGGGTTTGTGGACTGAAGTTGTCAATTAAGCTCATTGACTGTGTCGCATGATGGATTGTAATCATAGAAGCCAAAGAGTTCCTCTGGAATGACCCCAGCTTCCAGGTGCAAGACATCCTCCATCTCCAGCTGTGGAACTTTTGTCTGCACTTTTTGAGAATACACATGGTGTCACTCTTTTATCTTAGTGTATGAACAAATCTGTTAAAGTAGCAGACGTGAAATTTAATAAGGAACAAATCTGTAAGTAGCAGACATGAAAATGAAAAAGGAACAATTCTATATAGTAGCAGACGTGAAATTTAAAAAGGAACAAATCTGTAAAGTAGCAGACATGAAAAGAAAAAGGAACAATTCTATATAGTAGCAGACGTGACAATTAAAAATTGTAAATTTTTTTAGACTGTGATAGAAATTTAACAAAAAAATAATTTTAATAGTTTTTTGTCTACACAGGACATTGTTATATACTGGACGGAAGTTATACTTGCATGATAATTTATACTTACATAAATATATGCTTACATAAATGACCAGGATGGCTTATATATTGAGTGAAGTTTAATAACTTACAATTCTACATACCGGAGAACATTGTTGGTATTTGAAATACTGGCTCTTGTATATTTTTATTCTTCGAAGTAGATTCTTTTAATGGAGAAATATGCTAAAGCTTACTGTGATTGACTCGTTGAGTTGAGCTTATTTTAAGTTACCTGCCCATGAATTTGAAAATTTACTCTCCCCAGACTGTTCGGTCTTGAACTTACAGTTGAATCCACTTTCATTTCACTAGCAAATGTCTTTTTTATAGTGATGGCATTAAAAAAAAATTTACTTTAAAGAATTATTCAACGAAATGTTATAGGTAGTAGTTTTAAACAGCCATTTTACTTTGTGTATAACATTTTTTCAGCACTTAGGTTTTTAGCGTTGTATTATTCAAACTGTTGGGGGAATGGGTTAAAGTTCATTTGGTTTGGAAGCAAAAAAAATCTGTTATTCCTGGGCTGTGCTGTACTTCCTGTGTATCTAGTCAGATTATCTTCTGCTGACATTTGTTTGTTTTGAACCTTGTCTTCTAGAATGCTCTGTGTTTTTAAATATACTTGGAGCTCTTCAACCCAGAAAAGTAGCTAGTTGTAATTTTTTTAAAAATATAGCTTTGTTTTATTGAGCTGCCAGGTATTTCTGTTTTATGTGGCTACTTTTTAATAAATAGCCATTGAAGTGAGCTAAATATAAGATGAATTCTTCTAAATAGTTGTATTACTGGTACATAAGAAGAAAATAATTTTCTTAGAAGGTGGGGGGGGGGGGGGTTAATTTTTTTAAATATAAGGTTTTTATTTAGCATCTATTAGTGAATTATTCTTTGTATCTGCTATGTCATATTACAAGCAGTCACCTTATTATTATTTTTTTAGCTCCTAATATTCAGGGGAGGTAATCTTCTTTGGCAGAGATGCATAATATTTTATTTTTTGTTCCTTTGGTTCTGTCGTCAAGTGGCAGCATTTATATTGTATACATTGTGAAATAGCGAGCGCCGTTAATTGATTTTCATGTTTCATTTTGTGTGCATCCTCAACACTGGAGAACAATTGAATTACTGCAATTTGTAAACACCACCTAAATGTTAAATATGGAAAACAAACTGCTCATACTATACGAAAGTTATTGTATACTCGCAGATCATAAATAGCAATTTACTATGTACTTATCACTCCATTGATCTAATCAGAATTTTTTTATTTAACATTTTCCATTTCGAACTAGTTTTTGATTAAACTTTTATTATAATTTTAACTGGTACTAAAACTTCCTTTTATCACTAACTCCTTAAATCAGTTCCTCTGTGTAGCCTTGGTAGTATTTCAGATTTAGTTTCTAAAATAGTTGTTCTTGGGTTAGAGTTTGTTTACGCCTGCATTCATAAATTTCTTTGTTCATAAGTAAATGTAAACTTTACTTTTGAAGATTGGAGCTATAGTTATTGTACATATTACTGCCATATCCAAGAAATAAGTCACTTTTGAACAAATGCTGTGTCCAATTATTTCAGTTGCATGCCTTTGATTTTTTCGTATGTAATGGAAGTTAGAAGTTAGTTGAATAGTCATTTCACACCATCTATTTAAACAACTTTTGTCTAAGCAGCTGCATAACTTTTTTTTTTACAAATTATTTCTTGATCTAATATCACTATTGCCTACATGTGTTGAGTGCAGTGTTTGACTTTAAAAAGTAATCAAGTCACTATATACAATTATTTTGAGGTCCATAAAGTTTACAAAATTATTGCATTCCTGGGGTTGTATGTGGTTTGATGTAACCAAGTAAATACCTACAAAACTTAACTTTAATGTTCCCAAATTATATAATTTTTTTTTCTTCAGCTTCTTGTCCGATGACTATACATCAGCACAAAGTGGCAAGCATTGTTATATATTTGTATGTTTCTGCCACAGAAAGTTTTGTGTCATTCTGATCATCAGTATTATTTTTAATGACGTTATGATTTTTTTCAATTTAAACATTCCGTGTTGACTTTATAGTATAATTAGTTTAATTAAATTCTAAGCGTCTCTCAGGCTAATCTGTTATCTCTCAGATCTTCTGGTGTTGACCAGAGAAGCCCAAACTACGTCTCTGCTGGCCATATACAGCCGGTGATGTTTTGCTGCCTGGCCCCTCGGAATTTCTGTCCACAATGCATGATAAAGACTCAGTTCCATTGGGCTTGATGATTTTTGTGTTGATGCAGCCAGTGACTTGATGTAATAGATAGTGATAGTCTGCATAACTCTTGTCTTCATGCTTTCATATTGTTTTAGCATGTGGAGTGCGCTCTGGTCTACTTTATGTCAGTAATCATTTTAGAAGGACAAGTATCTGCCTGTAGCTTTCAAGGCTTGAGAAATGCAAATAAGCTTGAATGAAATCTAAATAAAGTCACAGCCTGTGTTTCAGTTTTAAAAAATTGACCCTTATGGTTACCTTTTGTTGGCCTCCTTCAGTCGTAGAGTGACTATGGTTCATCTTGAATAAGCGAGATGAAAGCCTGGGCATTGTTTATGGTCGAAATGATGTCCCCCCCCCCCCCCCTCTCCATTAGCTGATGTGTCAGAAGGAAAAGAATATCCGATACAGTATGGGATCAGTAGCGCCGCAGGCTCTGCAAGGCTGTAGCATGGTGTGCCACAATCTGCCTAACATGTAGATTGCGAATAGCAGAAGGGTTTCTGTCTTGAGCTTATGCAAGAGAGGATTTGATCCTCTAAAGCCCTATCTGAAAAAAATCTCATCAAAAGCCTTTTTATAACTCAGCCACTCTTCCTCCAGCATCTCAAAATTGTTTTTTACATGCATAAAAGTTACAGGGTAGTTCATAGTGTTTTAGATACCAGTATTGTTTTCATAAATAATTTTCACACACTAATATAATGAATGTCTAAGTCTTGTTTGTCATGAAGTTTGAACTGAACAAATTGTATTTATTGTTTTCTTAGATTTGGTGTTTGTTTGATCAGTTAGTAACATACGTTTCTTGTTTTGATGGTTCCTTGATGAAAGGTACTCATGTGCAATATTCAGGATGACTTTTTGCCAATAATACTCTTTGAAATTGTGTTTTCTAGTTGTATCAAATCTGTGTTGAATATCCATTTCATTTTAGTTTAATGTCATTGTGAAATTTGATTGCATTCTGCAGTGTTGGTGTTATGTTGGAAATGTATTTTTGTCTGCAAGGTTAGTGTCCTTTCAGCTTAGCCTGCTGGGTTGGGGTAATTTTAATTTAGATCAGTGTTGCACAAGCTCTGAATAGGTGTTCCACGAATACTGGAATAACTAACTAGTAGGCCACCGTGTGAATTAATCTCTAAAAAATTTGCAAAATGTTCCGTTAATAACTCTGAATGTGCAAAGTGTTCTATTAAATAAAAATTTTGGGAACCGCTGATTTATAATGATGGTTTGAGATTATTTCAATTTAGATTGCTGGCTGTTGCAGTTTTGTTTTGAGCATGTGGTGTAAAATGTATTTAGTTTTGACTTGTGACTTGATCAACAAGTACTATATGTATATATACTTAAAATAACAAACAGACGAAAAAAATTTTGACGCTGGAAATAGTGTCTATAGTGTTAAAGGTGGTTTATTTGTGATTATGTAAATTCCTAATGTACTAAGCTTCCCTAATGTATGCATGTTCCTTATCATATGATGCCCATGTATTAATATACACTCAGTTATTTTGTACCGGGAGAGGTTTTCTCTAGTTCAGAATATACAAATGACTTAACATACAGTCCCTCAGATCAGGAGTAGCTACACTGGAGAACTGAAAAATTGTTTTTAGCCAAGAAATCTGTAACATTTTTTGTATTTATTAATTCTCATACTGATGGTCACCCACATCAGTCATTTATTGCATAAAACTATCTTAAATTGTACTTAGAAATCTTTACATTATTACTCATCAGTAAGGCTGTTTTTGTCAGGATAATATATACATTTAACTTATTATAAATTTCAATTTTCTCCTATAATTTTTTTTAATATCATAATTATTTAATATAGCTCCTTGGCGGTCGAAGATGAGCACGTTTGTCATTTCCTTCTAACTCGAAGATTCAAGTCAAATTCTTGCTTTAAAGAGCCATCCACATACATGGCATGGGTAAATTGGGTCTACTGCAGATAAGCCTGCGTCATTTCTCAGCCTAGCTTTTGTATTCTTTCATGCTGGCCACTCTCCTTGTCTTGCATCGTGTTTCCTCATAAATGTCAATCTCAAAGAGAGCTTTTGATGGTGTCTTTGTAACCCTTGTGTTGTCCCCCCTGAGAACGCTTTCCTACACACAATTCCCCATGAAGAGGTCATTTGGGAAGGTGATTCTCAGGTATACTGACATGTCCCGCCCATCGAAATTGAAACCTTTTAGCTGTGGCATGGATATTGTTCATAGGTGAACACGTTAGGATTTTTTAAGTCAAACCAGTTCACCTGATAAATTATATCTCATCTGTCCTTTGAATTTCATCATAGAGATGTGACAATTTGTGTAACCAAATCCCTCCGTTTTCCCTCCCTCCCTCTGTCTGTCCACGCTTTCAAAAGCCTTCTCAATCTATAAAACTGAAGAAGAGTTGGGAGTCCCATTCCATGGACTGTTCCAAAATTATGCATCTTTCATTCGGCTTAGCAAAATGCAGTTAAACACTTTTCCTGGAAAGGACAGTAGTGTTATCTCTCAATTAATATAAGTTTGTCAATGCTGAAAATGTCGTACAAGTTTAATAGCAATAGAGGAAACTGTCGAATGTCAGCGCTACGTTTTGAAAAGGCTTCCTATCTATACTGCGTCCTGGAAGCTGTCTGTTTATGTCGGCTGGTATTTCATTATGTCTAAAACCTAGTCTTATTTTTACGGGTTGTGTCATTGTCTATGGTCAAAACTTCCCCTAGTTCCAACAAAAATAACTTATTCCTAATCGTGCCATAACAGATGCTATGCTTGACATTCCTATCTATTTCAGCATATTCTTTTTTGTGCTTTTCCTTTTGCTGCTCTTGTTTTGCTGTTGTTCACGCCTGCTTTCTTCTCTCTTCTACCTTGGTCTTCTGAAGAGTTTCTGCTGAAATCCACTCCTTGTGGAGGTGTATGACTTGGGACCCAGTACTTGTCGGCATGTGGAGGTGACTGTCTCTTTCAGTTTCTGCCACGTCTGTTCTACTGTCTCCTCTTCTGCTCGTGTGTATTTCGCATGTGAATGTTGTTTGTGCTTGCATCTAAATTATTACCGTTACATTATTAATGCTCAGGTGGACAAAGGTGGTCAAATTTAATTACCATATTTTTGGACCCCTAAAATTATCTTATCTTTAAAGGTGTCATTTAAATTTCATGCCTCTTGACTTTCTAAATGAGCCACAAGGCCTCTTTCGTTTTCTCTCAATCCTTTTATTGTTGCCTCACATTTGGCAAGGTCTTCTTTCATGCTGTAGATCTATAGATACACACAACATACAGGTTGAGAAAAGACATATACCTTTTGAATACACACTTCATGTTAAAGGGAAACTCCTAAGGATTTTCAAATTTGAGTTATTGACATATTTAAATTCTGCATGAAAAGTTGTAATAGTAAACATTTTACCATTTTGTTTTTTAAATGCTTAGAAACATTTATATTTCATAAATTAGTCAGTAAATTCTTGGCATCTTAAAAAAAAACGGGATTCTTTGAGATTTTGTTTTAAGCTATTTCATACGTCACTTCCCTCAACAATACTGAAAGAGAAACTACATTTAACCAATCGTATCACTTCATTCTTACAGTAGCTGTTAGGCTTAGTGACGGCCTAGTACAGATCTTGGATACAGTTATATATATATATACATATAAATATATATATATATATATATATATATATATATATATATACTTGATCAATAGATCTAAAAGCCTTGGATAACCAACTCGAGAAAAAAAGCAACATTTTCATCTAAGCTTCTCCCTGTCCCAAGAAGTAAATAGGTTGTGTGTCTGACATTCGAAGAAACTGGTCAGTGTAAGGCTAGTCGAGACTACTTGTAGTCGGTCATGACAAGACAACCAAGTGATAGTGTTTGTTGTGTGTTGAGTGGTCTGGCAAGAAAATACACACTGCCATGGTTAGTCAAGCAAGTAAATCTACTTTTTAATACGCATTTTTTTACTTTGCATACAAGATCCTAGATCTAACTGCATAGACGAAGATATATTTCTTTTACGAGAATGTAAACTTTGCTGTATGGTCTCCCGTTATACAGAAGTCAATAGATTAATTTAAACGTATTTATGACCTCACATAGAAACCCGGTGAAATTCTGACTGTTTTGGATGCGCAGGAAAATTATGTTGGAAAAACATCAATTACTAAGTTATTATTGCAAATTTTAAAAAAAAGAATAATATATTCATTATCTGTAAATCAAAACATATATTATATAAAAAATTGACAAAACCATCAGAGTTTCCCTTTAAGAATGTACGCACATACACAAAGAATTTTTTTTCAAATGTACCACTTCATGAACATTAACATAAACAAAATAGAAGCAAATTTTCAGAACATCAAATAGAAGCCTACTAGACCAAAACAAAAGTTTTGTGAATAAAATGAATAGATGAAAATCTGGGCAGATACCAGTAATGTTCGGTACAATCATAGCTAAAGTATGAAGAAAACCATTTTTGTTTGTTATGGCAGAGGAAATAATGTAAAGTATCTTAACTCCAAAGAATAAGCTAACTAGTCAAGAGGTCTAAAAGTGGAGTGTGTGAGTGAACGACTTGGTTAATAGGTCAATTTTTTTGATGACCTTGAAGAGATGTTTAGGAATAGGTAGAAGACTAAGAATTATGTAGCAATCCAGAAAAGACTTTTTTTAGAATCAAGAAAGGCCAAGCAACACAAAGCTACCTAGATGGGTCATTCTTCAGTGGTCATTCTTCATTGACCAGTAGTAATTGTACTTCCATTATTTAACAATATTGTAAGTCAGCCATGTTATTATACTATTAGTAAAAGTGAGTCATGTTAATTTATTAATTGTTGGATAACTTATTTGATTGAATCAAGTCTGAAGACATTAAACTCAAGAAAAATATATTCTAATCTAGACAACTTCAGTGTATGAATAGAGACAATACTACTCTCCAAAAGAGCTCATGACAGTGAGGACAAATACAATATATGCTTGAATCTTACGTAACTATCTTTTTGGGTTAATTTGGTTTCAACAAAAATGTTCAAGCTCATCAACTGATCAGTTGTTTCTTGTAGTAGCTTATTGGTCTCCTCATATTCAAGTTTGTATGTTTCTTTTTCCTATTCCATCTCTGAGTTGCTGGTTGGAAGATCTTGCACATTTTTAGCAAATATTTTTCATTTTATTTTTCATATTAATGATGATTTCCTAGAAGCAGAAAATTTTTTTTTTTGAAATAAGATATTTAAGTAGATCTTAAGTAGATCTATGTGTTAGCTTCTTCAGTAGGTCTATTTGTTAGCTTTTAAGTAGATCTATTTGTTAGCTTCTTAAGTAGGTCTATTTGTTAGCTTCTTAAGTAGGTCTATTTGTTAGCTTCTAAAGTAGATCTATTTGTTAGCTTATTAAAGCTCACTCCTTAAAATAAAAAAAACACCTCATTTTCTACTATGAGCTGCTTCTTCTGCTTCTTTTGCCAATGATTCAATGTAGTTCCTCGTCTGTTCTGATGCTACGCTTGACATTCCTATTTCAGCATATTCTTTTTGTGCTTTTCCTTTAGCTGCTCTTGTTTTGCTGTTGTTTATGCCTGCTTTCTTCTCTCTTCATTCCTTGATCTTCTGAAGAGTTTCTGCTGAAATCCACTCCTTGTGGGTGTATGACTTGGGACGATCTTCTAGCAGCTCTTCTAGGAGCTGGAACTTGTTTGATAAGGTGATCTTGAACTCATCCTGTTTTGTGCAGTCTTTCAGTACAATGGTATGGTAATGTTGGCGTTGGCTGGGCCCACTTGTTCAAGTCTTCTTCAGTTTCACTCGCGCGCACATATGATCTGAAGCAACATCTGTTCCTCGTCTTACAAGTATATCCTGAAGAGATCGACGTAACTTCTTCACATTACAAACATGCTCTATTTGGATCTCTGCAGATAGGTCTGGTGATATCCAAGTGGCCTTGTGTATTCGTTTGTGTGGGAAGACAGTTCCTCCAATCACTAAGTTGCTCGTGGCACACATAACTGCAAATCTCTCTGCATTTTCGTTCATCTCACCTAATCCATGTTTTCCCAGGACCTCTTCATATCTTCTGATGTCATTGCCAACCTTAGCATTCAAGTCCCCAATTATAATGAGTATGTTCTGTTTAGGTCTGTCATATAGGATGGGCAAAAAGAGGAAGGTAAAGGAAAAGGTGGACTGTACACTAGAAATTAAGGTTCTTACAAACTCATCTGGCCTCACAGCAAGGTCAGAACAATTTTCCTTTCTAAAGGAACACCCAAAACTTGTAGAGGAAATTTGCATATATACTTACGCCTGGTTGCCTCACATCCCATTCAAATTATGTAGTATAAATTTAGGTTTTAGCATCTGTTATGGTATAATAGAATTTTGACTGATCCTCTCATTTTTTTTATTTTGAAAAAAACATCAATAAATAAAATAAAATGTTTAATTTAGAATTATATTTGTTTATAGCTGAGAGAGATATTAATTTCATTAGAATAAAGTATAGAGATTGTAGATTAGCAATCTCCCATGGCTACCATATTGATTTTAAGCCATGACATAAGTGTTTGGTGAATTGTCTCCTCTGTTATAGATTTCATACTGAACATGCTTTATGTCATTTTGAGATCTAATTTGTAATAGTCTAATTCAAAATTATTTTTGTGCTTTTTAATTTCTAAATACTGAATTGAAATGAAATAAATTTTTTGGGGGGTCAAAATAGGATATGGTATTTTTAGTTATATTTATTTATTAGATTTTTTTACCTGCTCTTATAAATGTGTTACTAGTAGTAGTGTCTCTTGTCTCATGGGCTGAGCCTGCCATTAGCTAATTAAATGTCACTGTTTGTTTTGAAGAAACCTCAATGGCTGGTTCAGTTTGTGGCCTTTGGTTTACTTTTAGTCACATAATGAAGATAATTACTGTTAAGCACTTGTCATTCAGGTATCATTGCTAATTGATATTGACCAATTAAAAACGTTTGACTTTAGCGTGCATGGTGAGTGTACTTGTTAACCTGCTATGTAAATCATTTTACACAGTCAGTGAGAAATAGATCAGATAAGTTAATTACTGTTTAATATAATTATTCATGTCTATGTGCAATAGAAGAGAACTACACCTCTCTTTGTTTGACTTGTAGTAGCCAACCAAAATACTTAACATGAAGCTTGGTCCCGCTTACTTTTATTACATTCATCATAGTTTCATTTAAATCTTTTTTTTTTCGCTTAGTTTCATTTAGCGTTCATCTTTCTTTTATTTCAACACGTCTACCCCTCTGGCCCCTTATACTGATCCCCCTTAGTAGGTCCTAATGCTGATAATCTTGCTGGGCCCCCATGCTGATTTTCATGCTGATTTTCAATGCTGAATCTCATGCTAGGCCCCCATGCTGATTCTTGTGCTGGTCTCCTATGCTCAATCTCATGCTAGGCCCCTATGCTAATTCTAAATCTGATCTCATTGACTACTGCCCCACCATTTAATACCAACCTTATCATTGCTATTTATATCACAAACATGACAGTAGTTGATAGATCATTTGTGTTAGCTGTGTTTGACGTGTAGATTGTCTCCTCCTGTTCTTATCCGTCTAAGGTCATGGTCATAACTAAACATTTTTTATTTCAAATTTTGTATGAGCCACTCGTCATCATTACAATTGGTTGATTTTAAATTTTGTTCCTTTTGTCTTTCAAAATATAGGTTTGGGCTACAGAAATACATAATTTAAGATTTTTTTTTTGTCATTCAAATTCTGCATATCATTGCTCTTGGGCTATAAACTAATGTTTTTGGTAAAGATCTAAGTGAGAAACTATTTGAATAATTTGTTTAAACCATGGGCCAGTATTTATATTTATTGACAGTTTCAATCTTAGAACTGTAAGATTATAGACTTTGTTTTGAAGAAAAACAAAAAATTATTTTAACTTATTTCTTTTATTTATAATCATGTTTTAGGTTTCTCATTCAGTATGTTGAAGTAACTGATTATCTTATAATTTATTAACTGATGTTATTTTATGTTACTGTTATTAAACATACTATAATCTGGAGTATTAACGCTTGATTATTTTTGTTCCATGATGACAAAAAAAAAACTTCATTTGCTCTCATTTTTTTAGTTTTGCTTTGTTAATGTAATCAAATAAAATAAGTTTTCAAAACATTGCTTGTTGAGATATTTGTGTTTTATTTCTGTGTGTTGTGGTGTAATTCTGGGGGTGGATGGTGGGAGGTAGACCTTTCAGAAAAGGTTTTGATAAGCAGCTGCAGATTATCTAAATTATAGTGACAAAAGTGTAATTAATAATTTAAATATTCAAATCTTCTTACTCAAAGCATTATAAGTTTTTGTTTGTCCTGTTCAAGAATGTTCTTGATAGAAATTTATTTTCTACTTGAATTGACCCTGACATACAATGACTTCACAATGTCTGCTTGGTTGTAGGCGTGCAAAATATATAGGTCAGCTCATCCATGTAAAATGCTGCATTTTTGAATATTTTCAGACTAGAAGAACTAGATTTACTATCAAAGCATTTTGTTTTTAATTAAATAGTCTGAGTCTACAATACATCTATGCTGCATTAATTTTTAAAAAGTTAAGATTTAAACACCACAATCTAGATCTCGATCTTCATTTGGGGCTAGGCTACTCTAACAGACTAATAGCTCTTAAAAAAAAAATTAATGTACCATCAATGATTTCAAAATCTAAACTTGAATCTAAATTTCATTCCCAGTTTGGCAACTCAATATTGGTGCTTCACAATGTTTAAAATCTAATAGCCCTACCAACGATTAAATAATCTTAGTCTTAGTATTGACTCTAAATACGAGTCCTTTTTCTGCAAGTAAATAAAGATACATTGCAATCACAGACCTATATACATTAGCCTATATACTGGAGGCACCTCTAATTTTCGTGTTAATGTAAACACCTGATTTCAAGTGGTAAGGAAATTGAACTGAAAGTGTTAAACTGCGATTCCTCAAAGCGGAATTATGCTTAGCTTCCATTTTTTTCAAATAGCTATCAATTAAAGAACTTCATTTTACTATAGTATAGATCTACACACGTCGCTCTATCTTCCTGCACATATAAATTTTAATATGATAAAGATATTAAAATGCTAAAATATGTTGTGTTTTCAACAATGTTGGAATCGAATTCTAAAATTGAATCATCTGATTATAACTAATGTCCAGTTTTGGTACATATTTCAATCGCATTTGGTTGACGCGTCCAGTGCACATAGAATATATAGATATATGTTCGCCAGGGAGGTTATATTCAGATGGAGATGGCGTGACGTCACTAGGTTGAAGCCAAATCGCAGCCATCTTGGTCTACTCAAATTAAAACATGTAGTCTGTTGTTGTTTTTTTTGAGAAATTTGTTCGACAATATTTCATGACATTATTTAAATATCTGTACATTGTACAATATCTTATAAAACGTTAAAAACACAGTGTATAGAATAAAATAAACATTACAAATGCCTTCTTGTTCGGCATACGGTTGTACGCAACGACGACCAGAAAACGGGATATCGCTTCATCGGTTAGTTTGGTTTTTAGTCACTAAAGACTAAACTTTAGTAAGTTAAGTTAATGTTGTTAGTGCCATTTAATTATTTATATAAATTTTGGTAAAAGTGCATTTTAGCGGCGTTTATTATTTTTGTAAAGTATTTATGTAAGTAAGGATTAGCCTAATCCTAACTCTAACCCTAATATTAACCCTAACCCTTACATTACGAAATTAATAGACGCCGCTAAAATGCACTTTTACCTAAATTTTGTTTTAGGCATATTTTTTTTGTGTATTTACCTATCTGCACGCTGTTGTTTTAGTTGCACATAAACATAAGTCATAAAATAAAATAAGGGCATGTAAATATGGAGTATCTTGTTTTCAGTTGGTTCAAGCTGTGCTATCATCTTACTTGCATAAGCCAATTTTCACTGGTTTATCTGAGCACATGTTTGAATGTGAGCCTACTGAAAACCATGTAATTTTACTCATCAAGGCAATAGCAGAGAAATATCTGCAAGTGCGGTATCACTACGCTGCAAAACATTACACTTTTAGGAATCATATGCAAAAAGGTGCTGTGAGCAGACAGGTGCATACAAAACTAATTCTCTTCAGTGGTAAATAATTAGTTATCTCCCACTAGCTCATTGACTTTGTAAATTCAGTATGGTTTATCAGTGTGTTCTTATATAATGTCTTCATGTTTGTATAAAAATGTATCTTCCCACATTTTAGATGTAGGCCAGAGTTTAATTAGGGAAAGATTAGTTAGTATTACTGTAACATTATTATGAGTAGCAGGTAGTAGTACTCTTTTCACTTCAATTTTTTCAATTTTGTGGTGATTTCAGTGCTGTAAAAAGTATCAAATCATGCAAATCATTTTTGTGATTTTTTCAGCCCACAATAGTGCTTAATTTCGATGTAATCATTATATTTCGGTTTTGTAGGCCTCGATCAGGTGATCGTATAAATCACTTTACATGCTCTACAGCGCTTTGTAATTGATCCATTGGAATATCTAAACCACCAGATATGAACTTGGGCCTTAGAGGAGTTATGAAAAAAACATGATGACAAAATACGAGGCTAATTTGAGTCGTTAAGAGAATTAGAAAACTGGTATCGCAATGAAAACGGATGGAATGTTTTGAGTAAACCAATATGGCGAATAGGCTCCGCCCACTGGCTTCAACCGATAATGAACGTTTGATAGCAACCGCCATCTCCATCTAAATATAACCTCCTTGGTGTTCGCAACACTCCTATCCGACCGGAATTAGTTATGCAAGGGAAACTACTCTCACAACACATGAACTGACAAACCTCATTCCATCCATCTGGAAATATTCATTTATTATTATTGTTTTATCATTGATTTATTGGGCATTGTTTAAAATGAACAACAAATTTGAAGCGTACGTTACATTTACAGAAATGTAGACTACATAGAACTAGAGTGTATACTCTAGAAATATAATACTAGATCTATAGTTCTGAATAGAAAGAATGCTCTTAGACTTAATAATACTTTAATTTTAATATTAATAGATTCTATGGTAGATCTATTCTAGACTCTAATTGTCTTAGTAAAGTCTTAAACTCCTTAATCATGATAATGCCTAAGGCTTAATCTTAAACTGAAACTCCATCTAGTCACTAACTAGTGTACTAGTTACTAGAATTGTAAGAATAGATTCTAAATCAAAGACTTGTGTTGATGACTTTTCATAGTTTTCGAGTCAGTTGAGTACCACTTAGACTTAGTCACTTAGACTTAGTCTCAGATTAAAAGTCTAAATCTAAATGATAAAATTAAAATATCTAGAATCTACTATCTAGGTTCCTATAATTCTAAACTCTACTCTACATTACTTTAGATTGAGATCTCTCTGATCTACTAGTACTAGTCTATTATCAGTGATTACTAGAGATCTATTTAAAAGTATTTAGGTTCTATTATAGGGATTTTAGCAAAGCTATTTTTTTTTCTATATATAAAAGATATTTTTAGATCTAGAAGTTCTATAGAGATGATAATGATTAGAGACTAATCATCTAATAGTTACATAAAATACTGATCTTCTTTAAAAAAAATAATTTTTGTTTTAAAATGTTTTACAATGTTTTGGATGTTCCTTCAGAGTTGAAAATAATCTAGATCTATAACTACGTCCTAGCCCTAACCTCCCGCAGAATGGCAGGGGATGACAGTGGCCGTGGTATAAACCTGGGGCCATCAAGATGACTGAACGACATTTCAGCGCACGTACCAGTCAGCCATCTAGATCAAGACTCTACCTCGGGTTTGAACCCTGCCATTGCTATCTTGCAGGAGGTTTGAGCTAGGATCTAATAATCTTCAATTCTGAAGGAAAATCCTTTATAAAATAAATCTCTCTAAACATTATTAAACAAGATTAGAATCTAGCTCTAAAATACTTTATATTAAAAAACTAATTATAGTAATAGTAGGTCACTAAATCGGAAGGTATAATTGCAACATCACTGCAAGGTCAGACTTTTTTTACGACCTATTTGAGAAGGTCCATTAAAGGCATAATATGTATGAACAACGCATCTATATATTTATATATATATATATACAAATACACGCTCATGCAGCTATTCTACTATCTAATGGCTTTTAAAGGTTTAATTATTAAGTAAAAAAAAACAACAAATTTCCAGTTGATCCTACAGCCATTAAAAAAACAAAACAAAAAAAAACACTGCAGCATCCACTGAAGAAAAAGTAATTCCTAATCAATTATTATATAGAGCATTTTAAATACATTTTAAAGTTTTTTTTATGAAACTCAAAATATAATAGTGTCAAGCTAATGCAAAAACAGATTGTTTAAAATGTTAGAAAATGATAAAATGACCATTTCTGACTATCACACTGGTTGATCAAATTGCCTTCTCAAAAAATCTAGACTGCCTCAATCAAATAATTAGAGATAGATAATACTTGATCTTAAGTACAATAGACCTAGCATCTAAATATTCTTGGAAGAAAATAGTCCTGGACTAGACTCAAGTATTTCATGATGATGATGATTATCTTTGATTTATTAGTCCATTTTAATATTTTCACTTGATGTGGCGGAAGATACTCTACTCCTTTAATGAAGTTCTCCATAAATATTTCAATATTGTTGATTTGAACCTCTTTATAAATATTTTATTGACTTTTTTTTTTTTTTAATAATTGTTTTTACTGAAAATAAACATTATGCTGTAACTATAAGACTAGAAAAAACACACTTTCTTTCTAAAATAAAAGTATTCCAAGGGTTGTAGGTACTTTGTATGATCTTTTATTTTTTCTTATACTATCATTAATGGTTTTTATCTTATCATGAAATCTATTTTTGAAAATTACATTCTAATTTACCTATAAATAATGTAATTAACCAAATAGCTAGAACAATGTTTTTATATATTTTTCTAAAATACTATAATTTTTTTTTTTACAAACATAGAAATAAGAGAATTGATCTATATTAAATATTATTAGTGTGATTTATTAAAAGAATATAATAAAGATATATATTATATATTTGTTATTAAATTTAAATTACAATAACAAAATAACAATGTCATTATAATTATTAACAATTTAGCTGTAATTAATAATTGCTTTATAATTGTAATAATTTTATAATACTAATGATAATCTGATTAGAAAAATAATACATGCATCAATACATTTGTAAACTGAAAGTCAAATGGTGGTGGGAAACGAATTTTGAGTTTACACGAAGATAATCATACTTTGACAACTTATTCAACTTTTAATTTTCACATTTTGACAACTATCAACTTTTAATCTTCACATTTTGACAACTTTAGCTGTTTGCCGTCATCACAAATAAGCCCTACAGTTGATGTAAATTATTTCCCCTCAGGAAATGTCCAAACTCTTCATCTTGTATTTATTTGATGTTTCTATAAATATCTCAGCACTCTGCTTCCTTGGTTTATGTACTAATTGAAATGTATTTGTGTCTGTAACTAACCCTAACCATAAACTGATCTTTATCAGCATCTTTATTTTAAGATGTCTAACTGTAGGATTTTTTTTCTAAGTAAAGAAAATGTGCTGATGGATATTTTGGTAACTTGAGATAACTGGCCATGTAGTTCGCACATTGGACTGTATCATTATTCCTGAATTCGAACACTGACCACTGTTATCTCTTGAATGATAACCTTGTAATAATAATAATTATTATTATTTAATTTATAGAGGCAGTTAACAGACATGATATAGGCTCAAGGCTCTGTGATAACATTACAAACATAAACACGAGAGCTAAAATGACAAACTAATCTAAACAAGAGTTGAACAAATAGGTCTGAATGTTCTTCTTGAACTTAGTGTAGCATGTTGTCGTCTGAGATTACTGGGGGATTGAGGTCCAAATCTTTGGTTCATGCACTAAAAAAAAAAGCTAGCAAACCTTCACCTTTTGAGGGAGAAATGTGGCATCACTTAGTACACAAAATTAGTAACCCTGCCCGCTTCCATCCCCGGTCGTCCTGCTGGAGATTTGGACTAGGAAGTAAATTATCTTCAACTCTATAATATATATATATATATTTATCGTCAGGATTATATAAATTGTAATTTAAACTATGGATTAACAAAAGCTTTGATACAATGTTGTTTACTTGATCAGTGATGTCGCTTTGACCCACATTTAGTCTGTGACTAGTGGCTGTTGTTGTTGTAATGACTTTGTGCTTGATTTTTTTTTTTTTCTGTTTGTTTTTGTACTTTAGTCTCACTTCTGCCAAAACTTCCAACCAGGAGACAGACAGGTAATGAGGATCAGGGCTGACGGTCCCATTTAGCCAGTCTTTTTGTAGATAGGTTATGTATTTATGTAGATCTAACATGTTGTATATATATAAGGGTTGCAATAACTAATAACTTGAGCAGCAGTTGTTTGATAGATTTATGCTTTGTCTTTTCTCAATACTTTGAGCATCCAAACAAATTATGATCTTTTTAGTTTGTATTTTGTTAGGCGCTTCCGCAGTGTCTAATGCAGATAAAGCAAATGGGGGTAACACTCAACGAAATTTAATAACACCGGCGAAAGGCAGAACAATCATATAAGTTAGTCTATTCTGATACTGAACAAAAGTTTAATTGCAGTGTCAGCTAACTCTCTACGTTCATAACAAGCTTCCTACCTCTAAAGCATCCTGGTAGTAGTCTGTTTACATTGTCTGATATTTCGCTGTGCCTAAAACCTAGTCTTGTTTTTACTAGTCACGTCATAGTCACTAAGTCAAAACTTCCCTTATTTCTGAAACAAATAATTAATTCCTAATCCTGCCATAACAATTTGAAGACTTCAAAATAAAGGTCCTTTTGTAAATGAAATATTAATTTCCCTTGAAAAATCTTGGTAGGCTGGAAGAAACATGCTGTGAAACCACTATTTACCCTTCATCAAGCCATTGTTTATCCATCCTAGTGGCTCCACAGACTGCTCCGCCATATCCATCTTACTCACCCACTTTTTCTGTTTCTTCTATCTCCTTCCTGTCTCATCAGCTGCTTTCTACCATTTGATTCCTGTTCCAACACATCATTTCTGTTCCACCACATCATTTCTGTTCCACCATTTGATTCCTGTTCTATGGCATCATTTCTGCTTCACCACAATCTACCTGTTTCATCACATCATTTCTCCTGTTTTCTTCTGAGTGTGAACTGGAAGTCTGCTAATGCATCCATCTTAATGTATGATCTATGTTTACATCAAATCCTTTTGCTTTTGGTTTTATCTCTACCTAATTCCACT
Source organism: Biomphalaria sudanica (assembly GCA_036873155.1). Classification (NCBI taxonomy): domain Eukaryota; kingdom Metazoa; phylum Mollusca; class Gastropoda; family Planorbidae; genus Biomphalaria; species Biomphalaria sudanica. Next base: position 628,545 of record JAZGLO010000707.1, on the reverse strand, counting down.
CTTCTTTCTTCACTCTCTTCCTGTTTTCACTTCTCCACTGTCTGTGCGCACACATGTACAATGAAATCAACTAGTCAGGACACTTCCTGTTGGTTATACTTATCTAACTAATAATCATACACGGATGTTCAAAGTATCAAATAGTGAATGCAGTTTGTTAGCATTATTCCTTGGATGTCTTAGTCTCTGGTTGTCTGTGATTAATAAGGATGATGTAAATGACGCTTGGGGAATGGGGAATAGTTTTTTTAATTGGAATAAAAGATTCTTCCATTAAGTGCTGAAAGATTTAAGTACTCCAGAGATTCAAACGCACACATGCTGTTTCCCATGAAATTAAATGTTGAATTTGTTAGTAATAAGGAATGATAGACTTAAGGGAATACACATGGAAGTGTTGTTGTTGTTGTTGTTTTTTTGTCTTTAATTATTTCTTTCTATAATTTAATATAAATAAAATTGTAAGTCTTCTTTGGGTTAGTAAAGTGATTTTTTTTTTACCCTCCCCAGACTGAAGGCAGAAGACAGTGATGATGAGGAGGAGCCATTTAGGCCAGCTCCAGTACGTTTTTTAGATCAATCTCCCATAGTTCATTGCACAATTTATCACATTTTATTTGCATATTATTTCTCCTCCCAATAATGTATATAGTATGCACTTTATCTCTCTATTGTAGTCTTTAAGGCATGATAAAGCATAGATTAGTGTAGTAAGAAATACTTTTGTTTACAAAAGATGACATTTCTGATCATGAGTTCAAATTTGTATGCCCTTTGTTTAGTCCAATAATCACCAGTAATAGTAACGCGAAATTCTGTTGTGCATGATAAAATTTCTGCAGTACCAGGCTTTTCTTTGTCCTACATTTTACAGTAATCTATATATTAAAGAATCATAAAATAGTACATGATAGTATTGAAGCATAGTACATAAAAATAGTAATAAATAAATAACAACATGAATGAGCACAAACTCATAGACAGCCCCTGTAGGTTTGTACTTAAGCAGATTGCAGGTAAAAGGGCACTAATCCTGACATTGCATGAGATTTCACATGTCAGGCCTGCCAGAAAAAGAACAGCCTGAAAAGTATGTTTGTTTGTTTTTTCATGTGGAAAGTCAGATAGTCAGTCAAGATATTCCATCGCTCTTTTTGAGATCTAAAAATGACATGCGGGCTGCATTGCTAAAAACAATTTATTCCTTTTTGTAAATTCTTTAATAGGCTTTCAGCTCTATAAAAGTTTCAATTTCTAATGTAAACGTTGTTTGATGATTTTTTGTCAAACTTATTTTTGTTTGATTATACAACTATTTACTGTTAGCCTTGTTTTATGCTTCTTAGAAACCTGGTGATGGAGAGCACCCCCTTCAGTATAACTACGCCATCTGGTTTTCTCGACGCTCACAGAACAGCAAGTCAGTTCAGTATGATAAGAATCTCAAGTTCATAGCGTCCTTTGCTTCAGTGAGTAGTGTATATAGTAGTGTATAATTATTCATTTTTTAAAACTCTGATAAACATCTTTTAATTTTTTCACATTATAAAGCAAGTTTATTTTCAGCCAAGAAAAGATTAGGATGTCTTTAAAGACATAATTATTATCCAAAAGCATGTAGACGTGTTATTAGGATGTCTTTAATGATGTAATTACTGACCAAAAGTTTGTAGACATGTTGTTAGCATGTCCTTTAAGACTTTATAATTATTGACCAAACATCTAGACATGTTGTGAGTAAAGTGCCCCCTTTAGACCTTACGAATCTAGCAAATTGTTATGTTTGTCTTTGTTTCATTTATTTCAGACATTTTTGTTTTCTTACAGGTTGAACAGTTTTGGAATATTTACAGTTACATTGTAAGGCCTGGAGATATGAGCGGCCATGTTGACTATCATTTGTTTAAAGAAGGAATTCGGCCAATGTGGGAGGTACAGACTTTACCAATAATTTTTTCCATTTATTCCTTTTTGTAAATTCTTTAATAGGCTTTCGACTCTATAAAAGCTTGTGACTTAGAGAGTCATACTGTAAAGTCACCATTACGCAGGTATATTGTAGAATGAGCACTTCACAGATACATTGTACACACTTTACAGATATTACAGATATATTGTACAGTTAACATTTACATTTGCCTTAGTCTGTTTGGAACATTGAGACACCATGCAAGATTCGTCAACCGTCTTTCTCCATTCCTCTCTGTCTTTTGTCTTAGTTAGAACCTCTTTCAATGGCAGGCCCATCATTCTTTAAGGCAGGCATATTATAAAGTTAACTCTAGAAGGCTGACTAGTAATATCTATAAAATGTTTCAAGTCTTGTAATAAGAAATAAAGGAACACTGAAGAGTAACCTAAAACAAGGCTCTATTAAACTAGAACGACACATGAACTGACGAAAGAGACTTGGACAGTAGCACACTAAATCAATTGTTGTGAACAAACATAAACAAATAGTAACAATTTCAACACAAGTCGAAAGGTGTCTTTCTTTCTTATAAGAAAATCATATTAAAAGAACTGTGTGAATTCTAGTCTGCCAATAATATGTACGCAAAAAAACAAAAAGTTAAGATACTATATTTAGATAAACATTACTGCTAGAAAATCTTAAATTTTTTTTCATTATGTCATGTACATTATATAATTGTGTTTCTGTTGTTTGTTTGTTTTACGTGTTTTGGATGTCCATTCAGATTATTTCATCCTAACCAAAACCTCTCACAGGATGACGGGCAACATACAGGGTTTGAAGCCTAGACCATTGGGATCACAGTCCAGAGTGTGTACCACTCGACCAGGAAGCCAAACTGTTGTTTTTTTTTCCATGTTTAAAAAAGCTCCCCTTTCAGACCTTGTGGTCTATAGAGCTGATTTTGTAAAGGTCATCTGTTTCTGTGCCTACAGTTAATGAGGGTGTCATGTGACCAGCACATGGACCAACAGCTTTTTTTTTTCTCCAAGTAATGTCAGGTACCCATTACAGTTGGGTAGATTCAGAGGTGCCCAAAGATCCTGAAATTAAAAATCCCAGTCTTTACCAGGATTCAAACCTGGGACCTCCGGTTCAGAAGCCGAGCATTTTTCCACTCAGTCACCATGCCACCTTTTTTTTTTTATGTACTACAAAACGTTTTAAGTCTGGTTCTTGCTAGCTATTAGTAACAAGTTAAAAATTATTTGATGAAAAAGTAAAATATTATACAGTTCAGTGGACCACAAACATCTAATCAATTAAATGTAATACCCAGCAAAACATACAGCGCTTTGTAAAAAATTGGGTACCGGCAAAAAAAAATGTCAATCTTCTCTCTGCTAGCTCTTGGACCTCACTTGTCAATAAATTTGTGCTGCCCTGTCTGACCTATGGAGATTGACACCAAAGGATGCAACATAGTCATTCATGCAAACTAGTAGCGAAATTCCCTTCTCAATAGTCATCGTAATATACCTTGGCTCTAGGGTACTGAAATGTATCATTTCCCTTTGTTCCAGGACGATGCCAACAAGCATGGGGGTAAGTGGATTATTCGTTTGAAAAAGGGTCTTGCGTCTCGGTGTTGGGAGAACCTGATCATGGCCATGTTGGGAGAACAGTTCATGGTGGGAGAAGAAATCTGCGGAGCTGTCATCTCCATCAGATATCAGGTAAGGGACTTAATTCTGTTTCTGTGAAATGTCTACAACGGCACTAACACAGTGGTTAAACCTGCCTAATTATGTTCCTAATTTCACGGACCAGTTAAGCTACCTAGGGCTTAGTAAGAGTTGGAACACAGACTTTAAGGTATTTCATCGTTTGCCTATTGTCTCCTCAGGATGATATTCTCTCCCTCTGGAACAGAAGCAATGACTCAAATATCACGTCACGTATCAGGGATACGTTACAACGGGTTCTAAACCTGCCTCCTCACACTATAATGGAATATAAGGAGCACACAGAGAGTATTAAGTGAGTAGCTACATTATACTTGTCATGTTTGGACGTTGCTGTTGACATCCTCTGGCTTGAATTTTCTATCCTTATGAAGGGTTGAAACAACTTAAGACTACGTGTATAACAATTTATACAATCTGCCATATTTTCCTCTCCATGTGTCTGCTTAATTTTTTTTCCTAGTTTTTAGATGAATTTAGGATAAAGTGTCACATTGTTCAATTCATTTTATCTCTGAAAACACTAGCCACCAAGTGGGAAAAAAACTGATTATTGTCAATATCAAAATTCGACCATCAGACTATAAGTATCATCATTCAGGTTTCAGAGAAAAAAAAATGTAATTGAATAGAAGTTAAGACTTAAATGAGCCAATACAGTTTAAAAACAAGCTATTAAAAAAATACTTTTTTAAAACAAAAGTTGTTTTTTTTTAATGAAGAAAAAAAAACAGTAACTACTGCCTTTTATCTGAAAATTGCAGGGTTTAGCTCCCTTTCTGCTATAGATAAAACAAAATTTATTAATTAGCACTACATGATTAACTAATTGGTTAATTTTTGGATTGATTCCTGTAGTATCATTGACCATGAATAATTATGCAAAATTTCAACTTGATCCGAGAATGGGAAGTGGGAGAATAAAAATGTGTCAAAAGGTAATGAAGGGATTAAATCCATACATACATGCACATCTCTCACTAAGTAGCAATTATTCCCATTATTTCCATATCAAACGAAATTATTAATCACCAATAATGATTTATAATGATTGTTATTACATGACTGATCCAAACTAATTGATACAATTACACTTAATGTAAGCTTTGTTTTTTAAAAAGTTTTTTTTTTTTTTTTTTTTCTTCTGGAGTTCATTTTCAAATGCTTTATAATTTTTTCACCATCGTTATCTAGGAGTGAGGAAAACAAATGTTATAACTTTTCTTTTTTATTTTTGTTTTAAAAAAAAAATGGGGCATGGTGACTCAGTGGTAAAGTGCTTCCTTTCAAAACCAAGAGGTGTGGCTTTGAATGTCAGTGAAGGCTAGTGTACTGAGCTTGTCAATTTAAAGCATGTCATTGAGTCTAACTCCATTGGATACTTGACATCAGTCGACTAAAATGAAGTTAGCTAGTCATTGTGCAAGCACATGATAACCTCGTTAACTGTTGATCATTTCAACAACTGGTCTCCCCCTTGGATCGCAAGTGCTGACAATACTTACAACTTACTAAGGTATCTGGAAGAATAATTTGCATGTTGCAGATTGTAAGGTATGGGACCTGAAAATTTAATTATTTTTTTTTTTGTCTTTTTCTTTTTTTCAGAGACCAAACCAGTTTCAGAAATACCAACTTTGTCAGATAGCACTCCACTTTAACAGAGCTCAGCATATCATTGACTACAGTTGTTATATTTTGTCTTGTTACTTCCTGTTAGGGTCAATGCAGTGTATTGTGGGAATTTGGGCAAAAATTTGATTTTACTTTTCAACCTTCTTTTCTTTGTTTTTTTCAAATTGTTCTGGTAAAAACATCAAAAATAAAATATTGATATATTTTTTTTATTTTTTTTTTTTTTCAATCGCTAATTTTTTAAAATCATGGTTATACAATTTTTTTACTCAATCAAATTTAAAATGTCACAGTGATGAGAGACACTAGCTATATAATAATAATTAGCATGGAAGAATGGACATTGTATTCATAGTGTACAAAGAAATAAACTTCACAATATAATTGACTTAAACTTGCTGTTGTTTGTCCCTCTTTGGGAGATAAGAATTTGTAAAAAATTTATTGCACGCATCACATTATGTTATATTTAGAAAAGACACAACAATTATTCAAGACTATATTTGTCTTATGAGACAATTTCATCTTCCTCTAAGAATTTTCTTTTCAGCCTCATCAACATAATTATCTTTTTTTTTTTTTTTTTGAATGAACATCTGTAACTTAAAAGATCATTTATATGACGTCCTGCTATTATTATTTTTTCTAGTTGAAGAAAACCCACCCTGTAAAACCTCAATGGCTATAACAAATGACAAACTTTAAACATAAAGATAATTTAACAGATCTTTGTGGAGACTGCCAACCAGCATGTGAGGGTCAAAGTCTTGTATGTGCTAAGACTATTGGTGCTACAAAGCTGAAGAAGATTGACTGTCTGTGACGATGTGACTTTTAAAAAATACTCTGTGACTTTTTAAAAATACTCGTGCCTACAGATTGTTTGTTTGATTTAAACCTGTGGACTGCCAGGAATGTTTGGGTAACTGAGTTCATCGCTTGCTCTCTGAGGCAGACCTGGAGAGAATTTACAAAAATGTTAACTATTTTAATTAACAATTTTTTTTTGTTTGCCTTATTGGTCAAGAAATTAATACACATTGTTTTAACTTGAAAGAAGACAAAAACTTAATCCTGCTCTGCACACACACACACTTTTTACATAACTTTTTGTATGAAACTCCCAACACACACACACACTTTTTACATAACTTTGTATCAAACTCCCAACACACACACACACTTTTTACATAACTTTTTGTATCAAACTCCCAACACACACTTTTTACATAACATTTTGTATCAAATTCCCAACACACACACACACCAATCATCATCAACAAACTCAATTTGAGTGAGGGCTTGAGAGGGTCAAATCCTCTCTTACAAAAACCCTATCTTGAATAGTGCATAGATGTCACCATACAGGTCGAGAATATTTGATTTTGCAGACCTCTCGAGACGGAGATCAGCAAGTCTGGGGCAGTCAAACAGAATATGAGGCACGGTTTCCTCTTCTTCCCGCAGCGGGGGCGTCGTGAATCAAAATTTGGCCATAGCCGCGAAAAATATGAGCCAACAGGAGGGTTGCCTGTCCTGCACTGTGCTATAATAGCTTGCTCAAGCCTTGACAGCCTCCACCACGGGAAAGTGCGGTCAGGGCGCCTCATGCGCTCCCAGACTCCACGGGCTTTTTGGGACTTGTCCCACCACTCAAACCACTTTTCCATTTCAGTTTTTTTTTTTTTATTCATGCCAAAGCATAATGAAGACTCGCAGCCTGTTCGGTGGGTGGTGTTTGCCCTGCCTGGTGGGCCAAGGAGTCTGCAATAGTTTCGCTAGTCGCATCTATGTGACTCGGTACCCACTGCATTATTACAGGGTTGCCATAGCCTTGCTTTATGTTGTGTGAGGCCATGATGACAGTGTCAATATTGGGTGGGGGGGCATGGTCCAGGGCTTTGCAAAGCCTGTAGTACAGGTCTATGTTGGTTTCAAATGTCCCTCGCCGAGTTGAGAGTCAATGACTTTTAAGGCTTTACAGATTTCCATGGACTCCGCATTAAAACTGCAAACACTACCACATCGTACAAAGATTTAGACAGAGTCAGAGCCAAGAAACTCGATGTAGATTAAACACACACCAATATGAACATTTCAATGGGTAGCTAATACACATGGTTTCCTGGATAATAATAATAATAATAAGGCTTTTCTTTTGAGCCTGAAGATTAATGAGGAATGCAGTTTTTTTCCTTGGCTACGCAGCCCCAGCTGTAACCTACATATTTTGCCACACACAAGGCAAGCATAACTATTGTCCGGCATATATTATGTAAACAAGTAACTTTTTTTGAAGAATAAACTAAACATTAAGTGAAAATCAAGTAATTTTGTTTGAAGGTATGAATTTGTATTAAATATATATAAATAAAAAATGGCATGCCTAGTTGAGTGTTTCCTGACAAATGCTCTGTAAAAAAATATTTTTTTATTTAACCGCCCCCACTAAAATAGTGTCTAGGGTTATGAAAAAAGCAGACTGGAAACTAAAAGTGTCACGTTGGTCAATGTAATCCTGAAACTACAGCCTAAGTGGAATGCTCTTTGCCGTTGCGATTCTGTTTCGATTGTTCTCGTTTGTGATGTGTTTGTATAGTAACACCAATTGATGAAATGTTTTTAATGTTCGATAATTCTTTACTGATTAAAAATGTTGGGGAATAGGGGGTGGGGGTGGGGTGGAAACAAGTTAAAAGAATTTTTTTAAAAAATGGATTAATTAGTCAATATTAATTAGCTTTTAAAAATTATATCTAACTTTAATATATATTTTTTCTTATTAAGTACGTTTATTACATTTTTATGTAAATTTTGGAAACTATATTTGTGTTTATTAAACATATTTACTTTTGTTTAAAATTGATCAATTTATATAATTTATTGTTATTGTATTCATTTGTAAATAGCTGTGCAACAAGTTATTGCAACGGCCCGTACTTAATAAGTGATGGAACCTTGGCAATACTGCTATTAAATAAAAGGCATCCTTTTGGATGTTCAAAGATGAATGAGTTTTGAACAAAAGTTGTTGCCTATATTGTTATACAAGTGTTGAAATGAAAAAAAAAATTAAACTAAAAAAAAAAAAGGTTATTTTATGTTCCTCATGAGCTCACTACAATGCTGTGTGTCCTCATTCTTGGGTTGGATTGGGCTTCCATAGGATATTGTATACACAAGCCTCCCCCCACAGTTTCAGAATGACAACACACCATCCCTAAAAACGTCTGTGTGTGTATGTGTCCCAGAACTGTTGGGCTTTACTCGTAAATAAAGACATTGACCTTCAAAACTTCGGAGATCAGGCATTTCGTGTGAGATGTAAGCCCATCTGGATTGTATGGCTTAAAATGTATGCGGACTTTCATGAGACTAGGGCAGGAAAAAGGACAAGCAAATGAACGCAAGAACTATGAACAATTTCTGAACAAAGTTTTTACATTTGTGGTTGTGATACCATAAAATTTGGTGTTTTTTTGTTTTTTTTTGTTTTGTTTTTTATTTATTTTTTGGATAATAACGTAGGAAAAGGGAGGGGGAACAAAGGCGAAACCGCCACGAGGAAAAAAAAAGTACTAGAATCTAGCACACACAAAAAAGTACTAGAATCTAGCACACAAAAAAAAGTACTAGAATCTAGCACACAAAAAAAAGTACTAGAATCTAGCACACAAAAAAAAGTACTAGAATCTAGCACACAAAAAAGTACTAGAATCTAGCACAAAAAAAAAAGTACTAGAATCTAGCACACACAAAAAGTACTAGAATCTAGCACACAAAAAAAGTACTAGAATCTAGCACACAAAAAAAAGTACTAGAATCTAGCACACAAAAAAAGTACTAGAATCTAGCACAAAAAAAAAAGTACTAGAATCTAGCACAAAAAAAAAGTACTAGAATCTAGCACACAAAAAAAAGTACTAGAATCTAGCACACAAAAAAAGTACTAGAATCTAGCACACAAAAAAAAGTACTAGAATCTAGCACACAAAAAAAAAGTACTAGAATCTAGCACACAAAAAAAAAAGTACTAGAATCTAGCACAAAAAAAAAAAGTACTAGAATCTAGCACACAAAAAAAAAGTATTGGAATCTAGCACAAAAAAAAAAGGGGGGGGGGGTATTTTATTGAACATTACCTACTCAATTTAATGTAATTAACCTTTAGCTCAGCAAACTTTGTCTGTCGCCCCTTTTTTCTCTTCCTCTCTGACTCTTGTATAGAATAAAAACGGTTTAAATGACAGGCGTGTCTATTCCTTTGTGTTATCTTCTCGAGAGGCGCAGTAGCTGAGCAGTAAAGTGCTGGGCCGGGGGTCTCGGGTTCGAATCCTGGTGAAGACTGGGATTTTTTTTATTTCGCGATCTTTGGGCGCCTCTAGTGAGGGGAACTAAACTAACTTTTAAAAGTAAACTAAAACTAGTTTTCAACTAAAATAAAGTAGTTAAACTATTAGTTTATCATGAATTTCAAAAGATAGTTAAACTAAACTAAAGAAAGTTCATTAAACTAAAACAAACTTTTTTTTGGGGGGGGGGGGGGCGGAGTTGAACTAGACCTATATAGATATAATCATCCGACTATATGTCTACGGTTCAATCTTATTCTTTTAACATTCTAGTAATATTTATCTATGATAAAAATCAGTCTTAAGGAAAATGTTTCTTACATAAACGTTAATGCACAATAAAATAAAATGTCTCAATAAATATGTGTGCTTGTATTTTTGCCTTGAATTTAAACCTTTAGAAAATAATGGTACTCTTTTTTTAAACAAATTATATTAACTTATTATAAAACGGAAAATCTTACTTAAACTAGTAAAGTTTAAATTCTCATTAAATAATAACAATCACGAATTTCAACTTTAGATCTAGTATCCAAAGAAATAGAAACGAAATCATTGGAGTTTTAAGAGACATTTGACCTGTATAACTATTTTATTGTGTACAATACATGCTTGGCTAACCATGCCGATGTGCTATTTTCTTGTCTAACCACTAAAAATACAACTAACACTATTGCATAACCGTTAAACGGCAAGGGAAAAAAAAACTGGGTGCTTTTGTCATTATGGACTGCACACTCAGTACACTATATAGATCTACACGTGTACGTCGAGCTGGCCAGGTTGTTAAAATCAGTCGGACACACTGTCTATTTACTTTCGGGCAGGGAGGGTGTATAACTATTTTAGTGTAAAGATATATCTACGAACATGCTTGACTAGCCACGCCAGTGTGTTAATTTCTTGTCTGACCTCTCCACATTAAGCAAACACTATTGTATAACGCTTAATGCAGGGTAGTCTTACAGTATTATCGACTACACACGTACAGTAAACTAGGCCTACATGTAGTCATCTGTATGTCTAGCTGACCAGGTTGTTAAAATCAGTTGGACACAGTCTATTTACTTTATGGTCAGAGAGGGTGTGGATTAAGATTTTTTTTCCAGAGTTGGTTACCCTTTTTGATCTATATAGGCCTTATCTTATTGTTGTACTTAATAATAACAATACCATGTTACATTCAAAGCTTTATTTCACTGAATGACAAACAACTACACACATAGTAGAGTTCACAACACGGACTACGAAATACGGTCAGTACACAGGTTAACAAATGTAACAAACACTAAAGGGTGGCAATCCAAATAAGCAAATTCACGACATTCACCCCACGTTTAAATTTTATACATATGACACAACATCAAGTAGTCAAAGCAAATACAAAGATTAATAAGCATAAGCATCTAAACACATCTGCAATACTGGTTAATAGCAAACTGTTTATCAAACACATTAGTTTATTATACAGCAACTGTTTATCAAACACATTAGTCTGTTAAACGCGGTAGTTGGGTCTTGATTTTCTTTCTCTTAGGTTGTAGCGGCAGTTTGGATCGGCACTATTAGTACTATCAGTATCAGTACTAACAACATTACTTGGTGACTCGATGGTCGGGGCTTCAACCGGGTCCACTTCCCCCGATAGGGTTGGTTTGGTTGTTCGGTTAACAGGAGGGTTCAGAGAAGTGTTCTCTGCGTTGTTTTCTGTTTCGCTTTGAAGTGAGGGTGTCGCATTCCTGAACGAAGCGTCTCTCAGCACAGGGGGTCTCACATTCTCTGTGAAACAGTCTTTTTCTTTGGGTGCCAACAATCTTAAAGAAACTGTTTCTTCTCGGCCCGTAGATGTTTTGATAAGAGCGTATTGAGGGTTGCTATTCACAAGCTCTACCTCCTCTGTTAAAGGGTCATACTTAGAGGATCTATTATTTCTTTTTAACAACACGGGACCAGGAGATGTTAACCACGTTGGTAGGGATGTTCCAGAAGTACTTCTGCGATAGTATCCAAAGAGTCTCTCATGTGGAGTTTTATTCGTCGCCGTACACAAAAGTGACCGAATTGAGTGCAACACGTCTTGCAATACTAGTTCCCACTGAGAACTGTACTCAAGTCCTGGGAGTGTAAAGCTAAGGTTATAGCTTTCCAAAGGGTACTGTTCAGTTTCTCTATTTGACCATTTCCTCTAGGATTGTAGGCCGTGGTCCTGCTCGTAGCAACTCCTCTTTCGTTAAGGTACTTCTGTACTTCAGCAGACATAAAGGAAGTACCTCTGTCGGTATGGACATAGGAAGGTAGCCAAAATAAGGCGAACAACTCATTTAGGCATTTAACAACAGTAGCAGATGACATATCTGGGCATGCAAAGGCAAAAGGAAACCTAGAGAATTCGTCGATCATGGTAAGAAGATATTTATTGCGTGAGATGGAAGGGAGAGGTCCCTTAAAGTCCATGCTTATTCTTTCGAATGGCTGAGTGGCTTTGATTAATTGTCCTATTGGTGGCCTGAAGAATCGAGGTTTAAGTTCAGCACATGACTGGCACTGGTTGATCACTGTTCTGACGTCATCGGTGGAAAAGGGTAGATTTTTTGATCTCACAAAATGTAGCATTCTTGTTACACCAGGGTGACACAAACTATTGTGGAGTAGTTTTAGGTCGTTACGTGACATTGCGGATAAGTAGCGATTTCTGCTGAAAGTGTCAGCAGCAGTGTTCTGTGTACCTGGTCTGTAAACGACGTCGTAGTGAAAGCAGGATAGCTCTAACCTCCACCTTTGGATCTTCTCATTCTTGATCTTGCCTTTATTTTGCCTACAATACATAAAGGACACGGATCGCTGGTCTGTGACAAGGGTAAAGGGTCTTCCAATAAGAAAGTGTTTCCACTTTCTCAAAGATTCTACTATTGCATACGCTTCTTTTTCCACTGATGAGTGCCTTCTTTCGCTTTGCGATAGTGTCCGGGAAAAGAAAGCCACAGGCCGGCCATCTTGATTAAGTGTAGCTGCTATAGCTATGTCAGACGCATCTGTCTCCACTGTTAGCGGGCGAGTGTAATCAATGGTGTACACGGCAGATTCCTCGAGCTCGTCCTTTAGGTTCTGGAATGCTTGTTTGACTTCCTCAGGGACAGGAAATCGTTTATTTCTAGCTAAGAGGCTGATTTTGTCTGAGAAGTTAGGAATCCATAGAGAATAATAAGCCAGCAGGCCCACTATTCGTTTCTGTTCTCGCAGGTTCGACGGAGCATTTAATTCCCGCAAGGCTGTGAATCTTTCTGGGTCAGGCTTGAGCTGACCTTTAGATATTTCGTATCCCAGCAGTCTGACACTATGTGTTCCAATCTCACTTTTAGCTTCGTTGAAGGTAATACCATACTTCTGAGCTACTTTGAAGAATCTCTGCAGGTTTCTATCATGAGATTTGGTATCATATCCACAGATGGTCACATTATCTACATAAGCGAATGTATTTTCTAGTTGCTCATCTTCGATTATTTTATCTATGGTTCGCTGGAAACAAGCCACTCCATTTGTAACTCCAAATGGAATTCTTCGAAACTGGTAAAGTCTACCCCCAGCCTCGAAAGCTGTATATGGCCTTTCTTCTTCTCTAATCGGGATCTGATGATAAGCATTTTTGAGGTCCAGAGTGCTGAAGACAGAAAATTGTGATATCTTCTCTGCTAATTCATCCATTCTTGGCATGGGATAGGCGTCTAGCAGCGTAAATCTGTAGATCGTCTGACTGTAGTCAATAACCATCCGTCTTTTGTGCCTCTCATTGGCTGTTATTAGAACCTGTGCCCGCCAGGGGGACTTTGAGGGTTCTATTACTTCTTCTTTGAGTAGTCTCTGAATCTCATCATTAATAAACTTAGAGTCCTGTAGTGAGTGTCTGCGTGACTTAGTTGCCACTGGGGTGCAGTTTGGAGATAAGTTACCAAAAAGACTAGGCGCCTCTACTTTAGCTGGTCTAAGGGTACTTACGCACAGAGGTGGTTTCTTTCCACTAAAAGGAATCTGTAGATTCTCGTGTAGACTTATGAAGTCCAAGCCTAAAATAACATCTGAACACAGTCCATCTAAAAGTGACAGTTTAATATTTTCATATGTTTCATCTTTGAGTTGAATGGTAGCAAAGGTATGGCCTTCAGTAACTCGAGACAGGTGAGTAGAAGCCATAAATATTCTGTCCACGGAGGTTTTTATCGGCCATTTGTGACTCCTGGCAACTCGAGCTGATACATAACTCTCACAGCTTCCAGTGTCTATCAAGGCTTTAAGTGGCACCCCATTGAGAAGAATCAAGGAGGTCGATTTGCCTAGTCCTAAAGAGTGCAACGTAGCGAGGGCAAATGCAGTAGATTTTCTTGACTTGCAAGATCTCTGAAAATGTCCCTTCTTGCCACACTGATTACATGTGGCTTCACGTGCGGGGCACTCATTACGAGGATGTCTTCCTCTGCCACAGAAGTAACACTTGGTAGATATAGCGCTTACCTCTTGTTTTGTTTGAGTCGAATTAATCGAGGCTCGTAGATCAGGCAACTGGGGAGCGACAAGATCAGCAGGGTGTTCACTTACAGCATTTGTAGTAGCCCCACTAGTGGATTCTGGCTGTGACTCGTACAACAACGAATGTTGATAGGCGTGTTCAAGTACTCTGGCTTCCTCAAATGCATCCTTTAACTTTAAATCTGTTTTCTCTAGGAGACGTTTTCTAATGCTGTTGGAGGCAATCCCTGTGATGAATGCATCGCGTATGGACTCGTCACGATGTTGCTCAGCTGTCACGGCTTTGAAATTGCAATCCTTGGATAGACTGCGGAGTTTTTGTAGAAAGGCGTCAACGCTTTGACCCTGTTCTTGTCTGCACGTGGCTAACTTGTGCCTTGCGAAGACTTCGTTATTGGGCTGCACATAGATGTTGTTTAGTGACTGGATTGCTTCCTCATATGTTTCCTTGTCACTAATCATCTGGTACACCGATGGCGAAATGTAGTTAATTAGTAGTTTTTTGTTATCTACATTTTCTATAGTAACTACAGACACAAAGTTTTTAAATGTTTCGTACCAGTGCAGCCACTTTTCTTGTGCTTGAGGTGCGGTAGGTTCCACGTCGAATCTTTCAGGCCGAAGTAGTCTATCCATGTTTAGACAGATTCAGTGAAATAAATTGTTGTACTTAATAATAACAATACCATGTTACATTCAAAGCTTTATTTCACTGAATGACAAACAACTACACACATAGTAGAGTTCACAACACGGACTACGAAATACGGTCAGTACACAGGTTAACAAATGTAACAAACACTAAAGGGTGGCAATCCAAATAAGCAAATTCACGACACTTATATAATACAGACGTTACTTCAAAAAAGAAGATGATTACGTCCTACGCGTCATGCATTTAGTCATGCATATTAACCAATGACTTAAATTCTGCCAAGTCACTGGTTTTTCTGGCTAGCTCAGGCAACCCATTCCATGCTCTAATAGCACTAGGGAAGAAGGAGTATTTGTACAAATTTGTCCTAGCATATGGGACGAGGAATGTGCCTTTATTTTTGTGTCTTTCAGAGTATTTTATTAAATTTTGTTTTTGTATTTGAAGATTATGGTTCAGTGTTTTATGTATAATTGCTACTTTACTTTTGAGTCTTCTGTCCTGAAGGCTTTCTAAATTTAGTGATTTTACTAATGGTGTTACCCTAGTCAAATGTGAATATTCGTTTGTTATGAATCTCACTGCTCTATTTTGTGTTTGTTCCAGTTTCTTAATGTTTTCTTGAGTTGAGGGGTTCCAAACGGTGGATGCATATTCTATTATTGGCCTAACAAAGTTTAAATAACATTTTAGTTTAATGTTCTTATTTGATTTATAGAAATTTCTTTTAATAACCCTAATGCTTTGTTTGATTTTTTATAGTTTCATCAATATGTGGATTCCATGACAGTTTTTCATTTATTATAACACCTAGGTATTTTTGCGTTTTTAGTCTGTGTTACTAGTTTGCCATGAACACATAATATGTAGCAACATCATAAACCACTTAGACAAACAAAATGTCCTCACACCATGCCAACATGGCTTTAGGAAATATAGATCATGTGAAACACAACTAATAGGACTAATTGATGATTTTTCAAAAGGTTTAGATAATAGTGAACAAATAGATGCTATCTTACTAGATTTTTCTAAGGCTTTTGACAAAGTTCACCACCATAGTTTGCTTAAAAAATTAAAATATTTTGGCATTAATGGTCCACTGCATCAGTGGATTCAAGATTTTCTGATAGGGAGAGAACAAACTGTAATAATAAATGGCTCTAAATCAACACCGATAACAGTAAACTCAGGTGTACCTCAAGGAACAGTCTTGGGTCCACTACTATTTTTAATTTACATAAATGATTTACCAAATTGCATTACTTCAGAAACAAAAGTCAGATTATTTGCAGACGATTGCATAATATACAGAACAATAAAAACAACACAAGACACAGATATTTTTAAAAGAGAATTAGATGAATTACAGAAATGGGAATCAAATTGGAGCATGTCTTTCCACCCAGAAAAATGTCAGTTGTTAAGAGTAACAAAAAAACTAAAACAAATTAATTCCACTTATCTTATTCATGGCAAACCAGTAACACAGACTAAAAACTCAAAATACCTAGGTGTTATAATAAATGAAAAACTGTCATGGAATCCACATATTGATGAAACAATAAAAAAATCAAACAAAGCATTAGGATTTATTAAAAGAAATTTCTATAAATCAAATAAGAACATAAAACTAAAATGTTATTTAACCTTGGTTAGGCCAATAATAGAATATGCATCCTCCCTTTGGGACCCCTCAACTCAAGAGACTGGAACAGACACAAAATAGAGCAGTGAGATTCATAACAAATGAATATTCACATTTGACTAGAGTAACACCTATAGTAAAATCACTAAATTTAGAAAGCCTTCAGGACAGAAGACTCAAAAGTAAAGTAGCAATTATACATAAAACACTGAACCATAATCTTCAAATACAAAAACAAAATCTAATAAAATACTCTGAAAGACACAAAGATAAAGGCACATTCCTCGTCCCATATGCTAGGACAAATTTGTACAAATACTCCTTCTTCCCTAGTGCTATTAGAGCATGGAATGGGTTGCCTGAGCTAGCCAGGAAAACCAGTGACTTGGCAGAATTCAAGTCATTGGTTAATATGCATGACTAAATGCATGACGCGTAGGACGTAATCATCTTCTTTTTTGAAGTAACGTCTGTATTATATAAGATAAGATAGAAGTTGTTAACAGCATAATTTTGTTTTATAATCAAAGTTATTGATATCACATGACCAGAAAACAGGGAGAGCGTTTCAAGCCTGACCACATGTTGAAAAGTTTTACAAATTTTAATTAAACTTTTTAGTTAGTAACTAAAAAAAATAATAATTAAACTTCGATTTTAACAAAACTTTTTTTTCTAGTTAAACAATGGCCTTAACTAATTATTTTTTTTGTTAAACTAAAAGTTTCTAACTTTTTAGTTAACTTTTGCCCATCACTAGGCGCCTCTGATTCCACCCAGTTGTATCGGGTAACTGACATTAGATGGGGAAAGTAAAGGTGTTGGTCGTTGTTGTACCGGGCACATGACACCTTCGTTAATTGTAGGCAGTAGCGGCCTTAGGGGTGGCAAGTGGGTCAACCGCGCCTGAGGGGGGCCCCGCGATCGGAGATTTTATAGTCATCAACTTCGAAAACCAAATCAGTTGTCATAAAGTAGGACTTGTTACTCAATAATTTCCCAGTATCTTTATGATACCGATTACCATCTACGCCCTTAACATTACATTTTTGGTTTCGAAATACCGTTCAGTTTCGGTAAATACAGTATCAAATGACCTGTCGATTCAACGAGGCTATCACCGTTTAACACTTCACAATAAAAACACGAAGGAACCAATCCGAAGCGTATATTTCACAGTGATACATCGACGTCCAAACGGATTTTATTCGGAAAATTCGTAGTGATAAAGTTTGAGTTACTCTTTGAATTATGACACTTGTATATGTAATAGATTTTCTTAAAAATGAAAATTAATAAACAAATACACAGTGTTTTCTTGACTTTCGCTATTGATACGTTCTAAGATCGCAAGCAAAGGTTAGATTTTCGCGGTATTTAATTTCATATACGTATAATATTTTCGGATATAGATATTACCACAGGACATCCCCAAATGCTTAAAACCTCTAGATAACCATTTCCCATTTCATTAAAAGCTTTTACATGATGTTCCTTTTAAAAACTCAATTACGTGTTCAGTAATTTTTAAAAGTGTCATACAGCACTGTGATGTCGCATTACAGTATAAAAAGAATCGGTACGTATACATTAAATACAGGCCTACTGTTACTTTAGTCTACAATGAAAAAAAAAAAGGGTTGAGGGTGTATGAGAAGGATGATAGAGACCGATTTCTATGGCCATAGTAACAGATGGCCTTTACATCATCTGTCCTATAAATCGCAAGGTCTGAATGGGGTACTTTACTATTATTTCTAGGGAGACTTCTTGTCGCCCAATGCATTGAAAGCAGGAAAAAATGTAAGTAATTCTTAGTCTATCATGCTCTTTACACATGAAGTGAATCTCTGCTCAAAGTTCTGTTATATGATTACAATTGTGGAAATTGTATAAGATCTGGTTATATATGAAAATTCGCACTAAATATTTAAACAATGTAAAACAATCCATTGAAATAGTCTACGAGGTCAACACACACACACGCACAAAAAATCTTCTTTTTAAGTATTCCAGGCATGTCTTTATATTGATTCACACCCTCCATGATAGAAAAAATTTATGATAAGATGTACATATTTACCTAAAGATGCCACACAAGTTTCTTTGTCCAGCTTTAACCTGACTATAGTGCTGGTCAGGAAGTCCATGGCCTCCAGAAGGTCCGGCTGTTTTGCCACCTGTGACTTGATCCTGGCCACGGCCGCTGCAGTTTTTTCAAAGTTTAAGTCACCCCCTACGAGCTGACAGGACTCAATCTGATCGATTTCCCGTCCAATAGCGGTGAGATAGGCGTCAACTAAAGAAACAATGGGAGCTAATCAACTAATTATTTAAGCAATCAAGAAAAGAAAAAATGGGAGGTAATTAACTAAAATAAAAGGATTCAAGTAAAGAAAAATGGGAGGTAATTAATTAAGTATAATAGGAATCGTTTAAAGAAATATTGGAAGGTAATTAACTTAACTGTACAAAAAGTCAAGTTAAGAAACAATGGGAGGTAATTAACTAATTATGCTAAGCATCAACTAAAACATTAGGAAGAAGCAAAGGGATGTAATTAATTATATAGTATTACAAGGTATTAATTAAAGAAAGTAGGTTATAAAAGTAATACAATAACCCAAATAACTTTTGAACCTCTAAAACAAAAACAAAAAGTACTAGATACGAAGACATGCTCACAGTATAGTAGTCGGTCTAGATAACGAAAATACCTTTCTCTCTTTTTTTATTTCGCTCTATCTTATACTTCTAATTTTAAAGGTTAAACTAAAACCAAGTTTGAACTAAAATAAAGTAGACAAACTAAAAGTATTATAAACAGTGTCATGAATTCCGCAAGGTTGGAACACCATCATCGAGCTCTAGCAGACAGGATTTCCACCTTGAAGTAGTTTTTCAAATCTCGAGGGAGGAAATCAAAAATTGTCATATGAAGGGAGACAAGAAAAGAAACAATATAAATGTTTAAATGCCAATGTTCGCACAAGTGTGTGCACACATAGATGTGTACGCACGTTGGATAGAAGTTAATATAAAGAACTGGGGTAATGTAGCAAAGCACAAGGGAAACAACCATAAGCAATGTAGGCAAAGTGGAAAAAAATGTGACTACGATGTTTAAAATGTTTTAATGTTTTAATATCATTTAAGTTTCTACTTTAAGTTGTAAGTAATCAAGGGTTAGGGTTAGTGTAATTCACATTTTTGTTGTTCCTATTTAATTACCTATTGTTGACATTCTCATTACATGTATTTTAAAAACCTTAAATTTCAAAAATATTCATTATATGCTATTAGAAAAAAATAACGCCATATACCAAGCAATTTTATATGTTAAAATAATATGACAACCTGATTGTAACTACTTGCATTGCCATGTTTGCAATTATTGTACTTTAAAATGTAACTATTTTATTTGTACGCTTACTAATAAAATATGCATCTTTTTGTTAATAAAAAAAAATTTTAAAAGCCCAATAAAGTGGCCAATAGCCCAAAAAAGAGGCAAAGAAAAGAGGCGAAAGCCCAAGGATTCCTAGGATGTAAACAGCTCGACAACTGAAGTCAAAAGCTAAAAAGCTGAGGTATCCTTAAAAAAAAATAGCCAGACTACTGAAGATACAAACTATACAAACTTTTTCATAACCTTTTTTTTTTTTTGGGGGGGGGGATCTAAACCAGCTATAATCATCCGACTCTATGCCTACGGCTCGAACCAATGCCTTTGACGTCGTAGAAGCTTATAAAATCAGTAATAAAGAAAAATGTTTCTTACATAAACGTTAACTCTTTCTCTCCGTATACATTTACCACATTCTGATGGAATCAACGTTGGTATCGTCGGTTAGGAGAGAAAGAGTTAATGCACAATAAATTTATACAGTAAAAGATGTAAAGAAGTAAAAAAAAGGTGTCTAAATAAATATGTGTGCTTGTATTTTTGCCTTTGAATTAAAACCTTTATCTGGTACTTTTTTAAAATATGTTATATTAATTTATTATTTAGCGGAATATTTTACTGATACCGGTAAAGTTAAAAATCTCATTATATGAATAATAACAGATTTAGAATCTCACATTCAGATCTTTAACCAAAGAAACAGAAACGAAATTGTTGAAGTTTTATAAAAAAAAAAATTGACCTGTGTAACTATTTTAGTGTAAAGTACATGCTTGACTAACTAAGCCAATGTGTTTTTTTCTTGTCTGACCATTCACCATACACCACTCACCAACACTATTGCATAAACGTTAAACGCGCAAGGAAAAAAAAACACGGGGGAGGGGGTAGTCTTGTCATTGTGGGCTTCACACTACAGTTTTTTGGGGCTACATGTGTACGTCTATCGGACCAGGTTGTTAAAACAGTCGGACACAACGTCTATTTACTTTCTGGGCAGGGAGGGTGGGTAACTATTTTAGTGTAAAGATAGATCTACAAACATGCTTGACTAACCATGCCAGTGTGTTATTTTCTTGTTTGACGCTTGACATTAAGCAGACACTATTGCATAATGCGCAATGAAAAAAAACGCAGGGTAGTCTTGTACTATCATCGATTACACACGTACAGCATACTAGGCCTACAGGTTGTTGAAATCAGACAGACACAGTCTATTTACTTTTTGGTCAGGGAGGGTGTGGATTAAGATTTATTTTTTTTTAGAGTTGGTTATCCTAATGCTTTTAGTACACTAGGCCTACAGGTTGTTGAAATCAGACAGACACAGTCTATTTACTTTTTGGTCAGGGAGGGTGTGGATTAAGATTTTCTTTGAGAGTTGGTCATCCTAATTCTTTTAGTACACTAGGCCTACAGGTTGTTGAAATCAGACAGACACAGTCTATTTACTTTTTGGTCAGGGAGGGTGTGGATTAAGATTTATTTTTTTTTAGAGTTGGTTATCCTAATGCTTTTAGTACACTAGGCCTACAGGTTGTTGAAATCAGACAGACACAGTCTATTTACTTTTTGGTCAGGGAGGGTGTGGATTAAGATTTTCTTTGAGAGTTGGTCATCCTAATTCTTTTAGTACACTAGGCCTACAGGTTGTTGAAATCAGTCAGACTCAGTCAGGAAGGGTGTGGATTAAGATTTTCTTGTAGAGTTGGTTATCCTAATGCTTTTAGTACACTAGGCCTACAGGTTGTTGAAATCAGTGGGACACAGTCTATTTACTTTTTGGTCAGGAAGGGTGTGGATTAAGATTTTCTTGTAGAGTTGGTTATCCTAATGCTTTTAGATCTATAGTTCTAACTGTCAGTTTGGACCTAGATCTAAAAAAACATTTTATAATAGGCCTACTGCTACTTTCAAGTGCACACATTGACTCCCATAACTTCTACTTTACCATATTCAAATTCAGACTGACTAAATAGTTGTAACTGCATCATTTTTTGATAATCAAAGTTATTGATATCACATGACCAGAAAACAGGGATGGGCGTTTCAACAGCTACCACAAGTTGAAAAGTTTTACTAATTTTAATTAAACTTTTTAGTTTGTAACTAAATAAAAATGATTTAATTACGATTTTAACTAAACTATTTTTATGTACTTTAACTTTGGCTCTCATTTTCTTTTTTTTAGTTAAACTAAAAGTTTCTAACTTTTTAGTTAACTTTTGCCCATCATTAATCATCATCATCATCTCTGCCGGTGGTCCCTTCTGGGGCATATGCCACCAACCAGCTTCTTCCAGACATAATCAAACTCATTTACGTTGCTAGGATTTGTTATGGGCCCTTACTATCATCTGGGAATTATAATATAACAGACTTTGTTGGTATTAAAATAGTAGACCTAACTCACTTTCAACTCGGTCCTTCCAATAGAAATAATAAACACGCTGAGTTCTACACACACACACACACACACACGCACATGTATTCATACGACGTAAAATAATATCTCCCCTTGTGAAGAACAATTTAAGTATCCAGAAAAAATGAATAATAATCTTAAAAAGTATATAGACTTTCAATTCTCAATTCATTAGCACACAATAAACAATATCAAACTCAATATGTTATATTTATAAACTCATCAACTACTGCAGGGTCGAAAATAATTGGACGCCCTAGGCGAAGTGAATTTTGATAGTCCTAAATGAAATAAATTTTTTTTAAAAATTCGTAAACCGAAAGATAAAATCCAGCAGTAACATTGGGGACAAGGTTGAACGTTCAATAGTTCTTGGGGAAATGTCGGGAATGGTCAAAGGGAAATAATTCATTTATTTCTATTAAGAAAATAGAAGATACAGAGTTATTTTTATTGGTATACGTTTTATAAAAACCTGAAGTAAAAAGATGAGTAGTCTGCTAACTAAAGGGCATGGGTATGAAATGATGTCCATTTTTTTTTTTTAGCTTATTGTAGCCTTAGGCATAGGCAAACTAGTTATCCACCTACTAGGCCTGCGATCGTCTCTAAGCGTTGCTACACAAAAAGTCATTACGTCATACTCATGGATTTAATGTGCACAGTTTAGTAATTACAATGAAACGCCATCATCCTACACCTTAGTAGGGCCGGCCTTACAAATTGTGGGGCCCAATTTAATGTATTCTTGCAAGGCCCTGTTATTGTTTTTTTTATATATATATTTAATTTTGTTTACAGCTATTTCTATTATTTAAATCATTTTATCAACATTTAAACCTTGGCGCCACACCTTCATGGAGGACCTCAGAACAGTGGACACCAGGTAGGAGGAGGCTTCAGAAATTGCCAGTGACAGATTTTTGTGGACACCCGGTGGGAGGAGGCTTCAGAAATTGCCAGTGACAGATTTTTTTGGACACCAGGTGGGAGGAGGCTTCAGAAATTGCCAGTGACAGATTTTTGTGGACACCCGGTGGGAGGAGGCTTCAGAAATTGCCAGTGACAGATTTTTGTGGACACCCGGTGGGAGGAGGCTTTAGAAATTACCAGTGACAGATTTTGTGGAGACAGCTTGACGCCCAACTCGCCGAACGGCGCTGGAGGACCCAAGTCTATGTTAAGCAGGCCTACCTAAAAAAAAACATGTATTGTTATTAAAATATACGTGTGGGGGCGAGGGGTACATAGCGTTACGAAAATTCTAGAAGGGGTACAAATAGGTTAAAAGTTTGAGAAACACTGACTTACACAATGTGGTCTTCTCGTTGTTCCGGTTCTCTATCCTCCTCAGTTCGTCTAGACATTTCTTCAACGATGTTTCAATGTCTTGGACTACGGCTCGTCCCTCGTAAACCGGAACAAAAACTTCGTTTACATCAGGGGACAAAGACTTCCTTACAACCTGCGTTCACACACAAGCATAAAAGTAAATATATATATATATATATATATTACTAAGTAATATACTTCAGCTCGATATTTAATTATAATACTCCCTTACAGACTTCAATAATTTAAAGACACTGGCATTCAATTATAGTAAAACGTTAGTAAAGTTCAGCTTTCAGACCATGCGGCTTATAAGGCAGATGATGGCCAACGGTTAACGAGCAGGGTGTCATGTGTCCAGCACAATTACCAACCGCCTTTACTTTCCCTAACTGTAGTCAGGTACCTATTACAATTGGGTGGCCATAAAAAGCCCAAAGTTCAAAATTCCAGTCTTTACCGACATTCGAACCCCAGGTCCTCACGTTCGAAAGCCAAGCTCTTAACCACATAGCCACCGCGCAACCGGAATTCACACAAAGTGTAAACAAATTCAGAGTAAAAGGAAATATAAACACAGCTGCTTAAAACATACATACTGCATTCAGGGCTGGATTTTAGGGAGGCCAGGCGGAGCTATTAGGGGAATCCAAAAGAGAGGCCAGAAAGGGGCCCCATAATAGAGATTAACAAAAAAAAAAAAACAGAATTTCAAAATGTCGTTAGCTTTTAATTTTAAAAAAAGTTAACGACAATACTTTAAATCTAACGGTTGGCAACACGGTCGTGGTTAAGAGTTGCCCGCTTGTAGAGTGCTTTTAACTCTTTCAGTGCGGGGTTACCCTTTGTTTCTAGTGGAGACCTATTTTCTTTAAAAATAAAATTAAAAAAAATTAAATATATAATAAAATTTTAAAAAAAATGACTATTAACTCTAACCACCCGGCATTTAGGAAAACTTAAACTGTTTGTTTCGATCAAAATAATTTTATAATGTTTGTAAAATGTTTTACATATTTCGGATGTTCCTTCACAGTTGAAGATAATTACTTCCTAGTCCAAACCTCCCGCAGGACGACGGGGGATGGGAGCGGACAGGGCTTTAACCCTGGACCATCGATAAATCTAAACGACAGTCCAGCGCGCAAACCGCACGACCAGGCAGCCATCCCGACTATTTTGTACTGAAAGAGTTAATATATAAATGAAGATCCGGATTTACTGCAGTGCGCCAGACGCCAGACCAGAGCCTGCCCAGAGGACAAACTAAAAAATACTAGAATGTGCATATTTAATTTTTTAAAGAAGGAAATTGCTAATAAATGTACAAGTAGCCTATTTTATTTTTTAAAAATTTTTTATAAAGTTTTTGAAAAAATGTGTAGTTTCCTCCACAATAGTCCCACCCCTGGGTCTCCACTAAAGTACTGCCCCTGGGCCTCCTTAAAAGTCCTCCTCCTGGCCCTCCACAAAAGTACTACCCCTGGGCCTCCACTAAAGTACTGCCCCTGGGCCTCCTTAAAAGTCCTGCCCCTGGGCCTCCAGTAAAGTACTGTCCCTGGGCCTCCATTAAAGTACTGCCCCTGGGCCTCCTTAAAAGTCCTTCTCCTAGGCCTCACAAAAGTACTACCCCTGGGCCTCCACTAAAGTACTGCCCCTGGGCCTCCTTAAAAGTCCTGCCCCTGGGGCTCCAGTAAAGTACTGCCCCTGGGCCTTCACTCAAGTACTGCTCCTGGGCTTCCACAAAAGTCCTGCCCCTGGGTCTCCACTTATTTCAATCTGGCACTGGCTTCATTGATGCAACAATACGTTGACATCGCAAAATTATAATACTAGGCTGCTAGCAGAAACAGTTTCCGGTCATTCGAGCTGTGTAACTGCTTTATAATACAGGTCACTAACAGAAGGGTATCAAAGGAGGTATTGGACCTAATGGAGTATACCGTTAATTCGTTACCAAAGAAAAATCACAGGTGCACACAATATTCGGTAACTGGTTTACTCATTTCAAGCCCATTCACTTCGAATTTTAAAGAGATATGAACCTAGTCACCGGATGATCGGTTGCATAGACATACAGACAGTGCACGATAATAAACTGTGTTAGTGACCCAAGCCTGTGAACAGGGCCGGTCCTAACTATTGCGGGACCCTATGCGAAACGGATTGCGCGAGGCCCAGTCTGGATAGGGATAAGGTTTAGCATTCGTCTTAGCATTTTATTCATTCTTTACTAAGTACAAAATCACTCTAAAATTAACTTTAATTAACGAGCCTAGTCTGTAGCAAAGTCATACAGTATATAATCATTATTCTGTTTCCTACATAGGCCACGCTTAATAGCAAGAGCAGGAATTGCCATATTGTGAAATCTATCTTCGTGAATTGTTGACCTCATGTAATTGAATGACACTCTAATATGACAATTTTGTCTATTTTTCAGGAGATTTTTATGATTTCAGCAGATTTCCATGAGCTCCTGGAATATCAGAAGGTCAACGGGAACCCTTTAGTATAAGTTACAATGGTTTAATTTAATAATTTACACCTAGAATTAGCGCGGAGCCTAGGAAAGTGCGAGCCCACTGCGGCCGCATAATTATGTTAAAAAAATATGCAAACAAGGCTTTATAGACACTATTACTTGCTGGAGTCTTAACTGAATCAAACGTAATGATATAATTAGGCCTACTTATAAAAAAGCTGTACTACTTGTATTGGAATGTCTTTTGGTAAATGTGCCAATACATTCAGATTACTCAATTATTTTGCTAACACAAAATTCGTCTTATGGTGGGGGGGGGGGGGGGGGGGGCAGACCTAGATATTATTGAACTAGTACCTTGGTACGACACTGCGCAGACAGCCGTCCTTTGGAGCATCAGACACTAATGACTCTTATTGCCATGGGAGGATGCAGAATAGGGCGCAATCTGGGAAGAGGAGGTGATTTATTAAAAGCCCCCCCCCCCCCCAATCAGACAATATATTCCCTCTACATATAGACTAGCTATTTATCATGTGTCGACACTTGATGAGATAATACATCTTGTAGCTATAATTAGATCCACATGTCAAAGGGAGATAATAGATCGTGTAGCTATAATTAGATCCACAAGTCAAAGGGATAGAACAAAAAGTGGGCTTGTTGAGGGCATTAATAATGACGACAAGGATGAGGCGGGAAAAAATGTTCCGTCGACTGGAATAGGTACAGTGGTTCAAGTCGGGGAAAGTAAAGGCGGTTTGTCGTTGTGTTGGTAACATGACACCATTCTCCTCAACCGATGGCCAAAGAAACAGATGACCTTAATATCCTAATAAATGCTGGTTTAATAATAGATTAAAGAAGCTTTGTAAACAGAAGGAAAACCTATATAGAAAATTTAAAGAAACCAAGGCAGAAAGAGTTTACAAAAAGTATATAAAAATTAAACACCTAACCCAAAAAGTAAGAAGACAGCTGCAGAGTGAATACATAAACAATGTAATATCTAAAGATAACAACAAAAACCTATGGTCATACATTAAGTCTAAGAAAATGGAAACAACAGGCATAGCGCCATTAAAAGATGAACATAACATAATACATAATGATAATGAAACTAAAGCAAACATCCTAAACAAATACTTTGCATCAGCATTCTCAGCCCCAGGAGACAAAGACATATTTCTTAATTTGAACCAAGTAGACAACATAGAAGATTTAGTAGTACAAGAAAATGGAATTAAAAAACTATTAGCCAACACCAAACCAAATAAAGCGTCTGGACCTGATGGTATTCCTGCTAGATTACTCAAAGAACTAAGCAATGAGCTAGCCCCAGTGTTCAAAATACTCTTTCGGGCATCGCTTAACCAGGGCAGAGTACCAAAGGACTGGAAAGAAGCTAATGTCACCCCCCTATTTAAAAAAGGAGAAAAATCTGATCCAGGAAACTACAGACCAGTATCACTTACCAGCATCACATGTAAAATACTAGAACACATAATATCTAGCAATATCATAAACCACTTAGACAAACATAATGTCCTCACCCCATACCAACATGGCTTTAGGAAATATAGATCATGTGAAACACAACTAATAGGACTAATTGATGATTTTTCAAAAGGTTTAGATAATAGTGAACAAATAGATGCTATCTTACTAGATTTTTCCAAGGCTTTTGACAAAGTTCACCACCATAGTTTGCTTAAAAAATTAAAATATTTCGGCATTAACGGTCCACTGCATCAGTGGATTAAAGATTTTCTGATAGGGAGAGAACAAACTATAATAATAAATGGCTCTAAATCAACACCAATAACAGTAAACTCAGGTGTACCTCAAGGAACAGTCTTGGGTCCACTACTATTTTTAATTTACATAAATGATTTACCAAATTGCATTAGTTCAGGAACAAAAGTCAGATTATTTGCAGACGATTGCATAATATATAGAACAATAAAAACAAAACAAGACACAGATATTTTACAAAGAGAATTAGATGAATTACAGAAATGGGAATCAAATTGGAGCATGTCTTTCCACCCCGAAAAATGTCAGTTGTTAAGAGTAACAAAAAAACTAAAACAAATTAATTCCACTTATCTTATTCATGGCAAACCAGTAACACAGACTAAAAACGCAAAATACCTAGGTGTTATAATAAATGAAAAACTGTCATGGAATCCACATATTGATGAAACTATAAAAAAATCCAACAAAGCATTAGGGTTTATTAAAAGAAATTTTTATAAATCAAATAAGAACATAAAACTAAAATGTTATTTAACCTTGGTTAGGCCAATAATAGAATATGCATCCACCGTGTGGGACCCCTCAACTCAAGAAAACATTAAGAAACTGGAACAAACACAAAATAGAGCAGTGAGATTCATAACAAACGAATATTCACATTTGACTAGGGTAACACCATTAGTAAAATCACTAAATTTAGAAAGCCTTCAGGACAGAAGACTCAAAAGTAAAGTAGCAATTATACATAAAACACTGAACCATAATCTTCAAATACAAAAACAAAATTTAATAAAATACTCTGAAAGACACAAAAATAAAGGCACATTCCTCGTCCCATATGCTAGGACAAATTTGTACAAATACTCCTTCTTCCCTAGTGCTATTAGAGCATGGAATGGGTTGCCTGAGCTAGCCAGAAAAACCAGTGACTTGGCAGAATTTAAGTCATTGGTTAATATGCATGACTAAATGCATGATGCGTAGGACGTAATCATCTTCTTTTTTGAAGTAACGTCTGTATTATATAAGATAAGATAAGATCCTCTGCCCTGTAGATCACAGGGTCTGAAAAGGGAAACTACTTACTTGGCTTTACGTAGTTTAGCTTATAAAGAATTTAGTTTTTATTGTATACTACAGCGATATGGGCCTATCATACCTTAATATTGAAGCTAGGATGGCCGTCTGTTGGTGAGGTAACCCCGTATACTACAGCGATATGGGCCTATCATACCTTAATATTGAAGCTAGGATGGCCGTCTGTTGGTGAGGTAACCCCGTAAAGAATGTCATCTCGAAGTTTACGTTCGAGTCCTACCAGTCCAGTCCTGTAGGACCTGGGGCATGCGGTCTATGACGTCATAATCTTCATATCAAAGTGTTATGATACATATCTGATAGTAATTGCGTGTAGTAATCTCGGGACCAAAAGAGTAGACAGACAGGAACTACGTCATGTTTAGAGACGCAAGAAGGAATAACAATAGAGACGCTTTGGAAAGAAGATTTGACGACCATTTTGCCCCCTGTTTTAAAAGGTTTACTAAAGCGTTATCCAGTTCTTTACAGCCCTCAGACAACGCCGTTAGCGTTGGCTTGGACATGTTCGCCGGATGGAGGACAAGCGCATCCCGAAAGTCATCCTCTATGGTCAACTCGCGACTGGCACAAGAAAAACTGGTCGCCCCCCACCTCCGTTACATAGATATAATAAAACGTGACCTCAAATCAGTGAACGTCAATACTGACCATTGGGAAGGCATAGTTCTAGACCGCACCAGATGGAGAGAGACAGTGACCACGAAAGCTATGGATAGCGAAAGAACAATGGTCTCAGCTCAGGAAGGAAAATGTACAATCCGAAAAACGGCCAGCTACTCTACCACCGAAGCAAAAGCCACCTTAACCTGCGCTATCTGTGGACGGGAGTGACTCTCCAAATTAGGGCTCCACAGCCACATGATGAAGTGTGCTCTGAGATGAACCATAGTCGTTCTACGGCTGAGGGAGGCCAATGGATGGATATCCAGTTTTTTAAAGAGCTCGGCATCTGTGCGGACTCGCATGTGTGTTATAAGTCTTTATTGGAACATAAGGCAACATCTGAACATTTACATATAAGTCAAGAACGGGGACGCGGTGGCTGTTTGGTAAAGCGCTTGGCTTCCCGAGTTCAAATCTTGGTGATGACTGGGGGGGTTTAATTTAGGGATTTTTAAGGTGCCTCTGAGTCCACCTGGCATTATTTGATGAAAAGAGGTAAAGGCGGTTGGTCGGTGTTGCTGGCCACGTGACACCCTCGTTAACCGCGAGCCACAGAAACAGACGAACATCATACACCATCTTCCCCATAGATTACAAGTCAAGTCTTAACTTTAGGACAAATAATGGCAAGATTATTAAATCTACACAGCAGGGCCGGCCTTAGATAATCGGAGTCCCTAAGCGAAGTGAATTTGGTAGCCCTGAAGGAAATATTTTTAAAAAATATAAAACGAAAAAAAATAAAATTATGCAATGCATTAAAAAAAAAACAGAACTCCCAGTTCAATTATTAAATCCAAGGTCAAGGTAATGTTTAAAAGCCACTTTTAATGTCACCAAGTAGAAAAAAAAGTCTTACGTTAGTTCCTTTCTGTGGCGCTGGGGCGCCGATCTGCGACTTGTCCCACAACCTCATCTCACACGCCTTTAACGTGGCCATTCGCCTGGACTCCAGTTCCGTCCAGTATTTGCTGACCACTCTGCTCTCCGGCCGAGCTGCAATGTACTCCGGGAGGGGCTGAAAGAATTAGACGTGAGAGACTCTTCAATAAAACCCAGCGTCTTAAGTCATATTAAGTCTATTGAGAGGCGACGCGTGGTTTAAAATGCATTGTTACACACTTAGTTTAGTTACGCACTATAATAGACCGACAGTGAACGCACATTTTATAGTGACGAGTCATAGACGATGGAGTTAGAGATTAGTGTAGACTTTTAGATCAGTTATTACCTCCATTGCCACTGGTATAATTATGTCATCCACTGTCAGAAGTGGGGCTGATGGTGCTACTGCTGGAGGCGCAGGTGGTGCTACTGCTGGAGGAGGCGGTGGTGCTAACGCTGGAGGAGCCGGTGGTGTTAACGCTGGGGCAGGTGGTGCTGGCGGTGCCACGCTGTCACTTAAAGTTGTGAACACTGCAAAACAAAAATAAATAACTAACTAAAACATATATTTCACCCGTTTCACCTGTTTCAGAGTCTATGGGGAAGAACTCAGTTTCATCTATATCTCTCAATAATGTAGACGTTCTTTCCTCATTAGATATCAAACAAAATAACAAAATACTTTATTTCCAATAATGAATCGACTAATTGGTTAATTTTTTAATTGATTCATGTTTGTTAGGTACAAAGTTTAAAGTTTCAACTTAATCCGATAATGGGTATGGGAGAAATAACATGTACAATGTTTTTACTAGACAGACAGAAAGACAGTTGATATAAGCATTGTAAAAAACAATGACACTATTACCACATTTATTAATTAGTATACTTAACTCTTTCTCTCCGTAATTATTTACCACATTCTGGTGGAATCAACGCTGATATCGTCAGGTAGGAGAGAAAGAGTTAAATGTAATTCATGTTTTAATGTAAATATATTCATATTTTTACATGTCAGTTAATGGGTACTGCGCCTTAAAAAAAAATATTCCATACAATTTTCTTACTGGAGATCTTCACAGTAATATGTTTAAACAAAATTAATTACGACATAATTGTTAAATAGTTGGTCGATTTTTCGATTTATTCGTAAATATTCTATAAATAATTGTGCAAAGTTTCAATTCGATCCGAGAATGGAAAGTGGGAGAAATAACGTATAACGTGTACAAACTTTTTACCAGACAGACTGACAGACAGACTTGATAAAAGCTTTGTAAAAAAAAAAAACTTCTCTCCACAAGGTCACATGTCTCTTCCCTCTCCGTCTAGTTCTCTACTTCATACTCTCTATTACCTCCACACACACACACTCACACACACACTCACCAACATGCTGACGCCTCTGACTGCCGTCTCGAATGTCCTGCTATCAAACCCAGCCCGCTGTTAAACACTGGAAGCCATATCGTGGTTCTAATTATTGATTCCCAAATACTGATATATATATAATTAGAGTGCAGGTATAACAGATTTCTGTCCTTAGAAAAAAATAAACACCCCTGCCCTTCCCGCCCACAGTTTGAGAAACGCTGGATTTGTCAAAGTAAGTAAAAAAGTAAAGTTCCCCTTTCAGACCTTGTATTCTTATAGGGAAGATGATGATGTAAGGGTCATGTTTCTTTGGCCTACGGTTTACGAGGTTGTCATGTGGCCAGCACAACGACCAACCGCCTATAATTTTTTCCAAAACATTTTACAAAACATAAACTTTTTTTCCAAATAATGTTATAATGTTAAGTACCCATTAGATCTTGGTGGACTCAAGGATCCCGAAATAAAAAAAAATCCCAGTCTTTACCAGGATTCGAACCCGGGACATCCGGTTCGGAAGCCAAGCTATGTACCGTAGTGTAAAATTGTAGTTACCGTGTCCTATTGTGAAACAAAGAACGCAAGACACAGTAAAAGGAAGACTCAACATGGCCATGGTCTGCGGGTGTTCAGAAAAACACAATCCGCTCTCCGTTTGATGTGGGGTTGGTCCTTTATATACCGGATCTAGGAGAGTGTCGAGGTTGTAGCGCCTGTCAGACGTTGTATTAATTACACTCATTTATTGTATTTTTTTTTTTTTTTTTTTTATGTTGCGTCCTAATTCATCTCCCCCCCCCCCTTTTTTTTTTATTGCAACCGCAAGCACCACTCTCGTTCTCATTTTCTCTCTCTCTCTCTTCTTCACTCACTTTTTACAAAGCTTGTATCTATTCAATCTGTCTGTCTGTATGTCTGTCTGGTAAAAGGTTTGAACATGTTTTTTTTCCCTTCATTTCCCATTCTCGGATCAAGTTGAAACTTTGCACAATTATTTATTGACTTGATAAAACATAAATCGAACCTCGGTGAGGACGGGTATCTTAATATCCGAATCTTTAGGGCACCTTTAATCTTTAGGGCACCTTTGAGCCCACCCAGTTCTAATGGGTACATGACATAAGTTGGAAAAAAAAGTAAAGGCGGTTGGTCGTTGTGCAAAGGGAGGTTAAGAAAAACTGTTTCGTTGCAAAGGGAGGTCAAAACAATTTCAATACAAAGGGAGGTAACAAAAAGTACGTGTTTCAAAACAAAGGGATGGTAACAAACTGTACATGTTTCAATGCCAAGAGAGGCTAGACAAAAAGCTATAAAGTTATATACAAAACACTATTTACGTTGAGTTCTCTGTGGCATTTTACGTCTCGAGAGACGATCTTTTCCCTTTGCAACTTCTTGTGTGACTAAAGAGGCCAATCCTTGATACACAGCTGCGATCGCAGGTTGGGCATATATAATCCCCAGGCGCCGTTGCATTTTCACCCTTCTTTCTGCTTCTGTTGTGTATGGCATCTGCAATCTTTGACCCTTCCTTTATGCTCTCTCTCCATGAGGATCTGTCCAGTGCCACCTCTTCCCAGTTGCCAGTGTCGATTTTGAAGAGCTTCATGTCGCGTTTGCATACATCCGTATAACGTAAAAGTGGGCGACCAGCGGCTCTCCTGCCTTCTATTAGATCGCCATACAGGATGTCCTGTGGAAGTCGACCTTCTGGCATTCTACGAACGTGGCCAAGCCAGCCAAGGCGTCTGCTGCTGATAACAGAGCGGATGTCCTGGCACCCTGCTCTTTGTAGCACTTCCTCATTGGTTATCTTATCTTGCCACCTTATTTTAAAGATCCGCCTTAGGCATCGGAGGTGGAAAACATTCAGCTTTTTTTCCTGCCATGAGTAGGTTGACCATGTTTCACTTCCGTACAGCAAGGTGCTCAACACACAGGTCCGGTAGACTAGGGCTTTAGTACTGTTAGTCAGCAATATGTTGTCCCAGACTGTTTTTTTGCAGCCGTGACATGGTGGCCATTGCCTTGGCCATCCTGTTGTTTATGTCTTTATCCAGTAGAGTGTTGTTGGATATGATGGAGCCAAGGTAACAAAAGTGATCAACAATTTCTAGTGGTTGGCCATTAATGCTTACTTGAGGTGCAGTGTTTGTGTTTTGAACAAGTATCTTAGTCTTGCTTTGACTGATGTTTAAGTTGAGTTACAATATGGTATATAGTTCAAACTTGTATAATAGATTGCTTCTTCTTTGTTCTTTTGACGAGTGATTGATTGCTGTGAACTTGTGAAAATATGAAACTTTTGTGATACATCCTTTGTATTTAAATGGTGGAAGCTTTTTTTACCTTATATACAGTTTTTTAAACAAAATATAAAATACACTTAGTTTGTCAAATTTCGTTATATGCTACTTTTGATTGACTGCTTGAGTAAAAAAGCAGTATTTCACGAGCATACACTCCAGGTCTGACCTGCATTTGGTCGGTCTAATACAAAATTATATTGCAGTCTGCCTAGTCTTTCTATATTGACTTGTGTTGATGTATAATATTTTTACTACAGAATTGGGGTATTGCTTTAAGTTGGGATGTATATGGAGGCCGCAGTTAGTTTTGTTTTGGAATATATGATGTGTAGAAAAATGTACGCAATAAAAAAAGTGCAGCTTTCTATTATAGGCGATGACGTCATTTGGGGATATTTTGTGTAGTATATTTTTTTTTTCCTTGTCACATCATCATAATTTATATTGCCTTAGAGCACACATTTGATTTCGGATTGAATTTGAAATGCTAAATCTGACTATATTTTGTTTTTTACCGTATTCCGTTGGTTTGTTAGTTGTTAACTGGGGCATTTGTTATTAAACACAATGCATGATTGAATCAAAAGCTTTTTTTATATCACTTCCTAATAAGTGTTTAAGATGATGTTGTAACACATTACCAAAACCATTTCATACAATTAACACAATATACATTAAGTTTGATTTTAAAAACATGACTTTTTGTACCCTCCCTTGTATGACAATGCCAGAAGTTATTTATAACAAGATCCGTCATTGGGTCACATCATTGGGTCACATCATTGGGTCATTGTGTCACATCATTGGGTCACATCATTGGGTCACATCAATGTGTCATTGTGACCTTATGATCATACACTTAATTTATAGTTTTATACAATCCGTTTCATCTCTATGTACTATCACTTTTATCAAATTTATCATGTCTGTAATATAATGCCATTACAGCATCTGGTTGGGGTATTATAAGTAATATCTTTACTATCTTTGAGTTTCCCTGTGAGAAAATAGTCTGCTCTTCTGTTTTGTGAAATACAATAGAAATCTATTAATCAAGGAGGTTATATTTAGATGGAGATGGCGGTTGCTATCAAATATTCATTATCGGTTGAAGCCAGTGGGCGGAGCCTATTCGCCATATTGGTTTACTCAAAACATTCCATCCATTTTCATTAATAATAATAATAGACGCCGCTAAAATGCACTTTTACCAAAATTTATATAAATAATTAAATGGCACTAAAAATATTAACTAAACTCTAACTCACTAAAGTTTAGTCTTTAGTGACTAAAAACCAAACTAACCGATGAAGCGATATCCCGTTTTCTGGTCGTCGTTGCATACAACCGTATGCCGAACAATAAGGCCTTTGTTATGTTTATTTTATTCTATACACTGTGTTTTTAACGTTTTTTAAGATATTGTACAATGTACAGATATTTAATGTCGTGAAATATTGTCGAATCAATTTCTCAAAAAAAAAAACAACAGACTACACGTTTTAATTTGAGTAGACCAAGATGGCTGCGATTTGGCTTCACGCCATCTCCATCTAAATATAACCTCCTTGCTATTAATAGTGTGAGCTCTTCATTCTGTGGGTAAAAAACAGCAGCTTTATGTATAAACAAAATGTTAAATAGTAGTCTTACGAAACAATTGGTTATGATTTAATCACTGAAAGGAATAATACATAAATACACGTGTTCATATTTACAGCATATTTTTTTTTTTATAAATGTTCTTCCTAAAGGGTTATTGTCCGGTGAGGGTATGGCCAGAGTGAATATTTTGCTTCTTTACTTGGTATGAAAGAGTTGTATCCCTTTGTTTATATCCCCAGGTATGAATGTGCACATATGCAAATGATTTTTTTTTTAAATGTTTGTTTTATCCCTTTATTAACTCAATGATTCTGGCAGTTACTTTTGGACATTAGTAGAGAGAGGGCTATATGACATGTTGTATTTTGAGACATGTCATAGAGTCCATATATATATATATTCAGTGATAACTATTTGTATGGCCAGCGGCATATATTTGGATATTGTTCTATGTTGTACGGTACCATTGTGCTCATTAGATCACGTCTGCTTATATTGGAAGTTTTTTTTTTTTTTTTTGGTGTATTGTAATATGAATGAATAAATAACCCACGCTTACGTCAACGTAGTTCCTTATAATTGTATCTGAGCTTTTATATACAATCAATCCATTTTTTTTATTTACCCAATTTTTTGTGCAGATATAATAAATATATATAATGTAATATAGTGTATTCTGTATATATATATATATAATATAATATATATATATATAATAATAATAATTTTTATTGTCCGTATGGAAATTTGTCTTACAATGTGTGCATTACACCAAACAAAAAACATAACTATAAGAAACCAAAGTGTACATTCACACCAGACTCGCTCATAATTTACATGTGACGAGGTTTATATCGGATATATAGAGTGAGATAGATAGATATATATTGTAATACTTAAAAGGATATAATGGGCTGTACATTCTCATAATTACATTTATGACAAATGTTTTTTTACATTTAATCTATTTTTTTGGCTTTCTAGATTTAACATTTTTGAATGCTTTCTTATACCAGATTTAAAAAAATTTACTTTGTTTCAGAATCTTCTGTAGAAATTATTATTGTCCATGTTGTTGTTGTTTTGTGTGCATGCCATTAACTCTACTAATGCCGATGACACGTGACCACGAGAAATAGTTAATGGATTGTTTGCTTTGTTCGAAAGGCAGAGGCTAGGATGGAATGTTTGGTTAGATTGTGAGCTTTAAAAGAGATGAGCCCGTGTGACTGGCCGTTAGGTTTTGTTGTGAGCTTTAAAAGAGATGAGCCCGTGTGACTGGCCGTTAGGTTTTGTTGTGAGCTTTAAAAGAGATGAGCCCGTGTGACTGGCCGTTAGGTTTTGTTGTGAGCTTTAAAAGAGATGAGCCCGTGTGACTGGCCGTTAGGTTTTGTTGTGAGCTTTAAAAGAGATGAGCCCGTGTGACTGGCCGTTAGGTTTTGTTGTGAGATTTTGAGTCGATTTAGAAGCAAATGTGTGACTCGCTCAACGTATTTCGACCGTTGCATGCGCAATGAAATGCCGCATCGACGCGGACGGCGTTGTTTTTTTTTTACTAACTACTAACCCGGGGTGTAGGGTAGCGAGATAGGTGAATGACAGCCATATTCTTTCAACTTAGAATAGTCATTCACCTAAATGTCTCGACTTACCTAGCTCATGTACGGCTCCTCGAATGCCACATCATGGGCAACAGTCTTGGCTGACTGGCTAAGTACATGAGTGATTAATTTATGAGCTTACTAAATTTTACAGGGCAGTCCACTGTTTTGCAAGAACAGGAAATATTATATAACATGTATTTCAAAATTCAATTTTAAAATATTTCACTTAAAATATTTTTTTCTATGTATTACGACATTGCAAATTTTGTATTGTCTTTGATAATTTTGAATTTTTCTAGGATTTTAATTTTTAGAGTGGAAAGAGAAGCAAGAGAATCCCAGGTAGTGCACCATTCCTTCATAAAGAAAAAACTTTTTCCACTTGCATTTATTTTTAAAAATAAATCTAGGGCCTATTTTTCTTGTTAGTGCAATAGGCATTAGTAAGTATTATAGGCCAAGCTTAGTCATGCAATCTTCGATGCAAGCAAACTGTCACTTTGAGACATTATGTTTAACAGCACTAAATAAATAAAATTATTTCTCGTAACTCTTATTTGTGCTCTACATTTTTTGTGTATGTATTCTACTCAGGAGGAGCGATGGCTGAGCGGTAAAGCGCTTGGCTTCCGAACCAGGGACCGGGGTTCGAATCCTGGTGAAGACTGGGATTTTTCATTTCGGGATCTTCGGGCGCCTCCGAGTCCTCCGAGTCTTTATGGGTACCTGACATTAGTTAGGGAAAAGTAAAGGCGGTTGCTCCTTGTGCTGGCCACATGACACCCTCGTTAACCGTAGACCACAGAAACAGATGACCTTTATATCATCTGCCCTATAAACCACAAGGTCTGAAAGGGGAACTTTACTTTTTATTCTACTCAGAAGATTGTTATTCCACGTTGAACCTATCAGAAATAATTAAAAAACATTCTTTATTTATTTATTTTTTTTACCCTCAGATTATTTTTCATTGGCAATGAGAAATGTTGATGTGGAAAGCTCTTTACTTCATGTCCATTGGACAAGAATTTTTAGAAATCTGTACAAATGCAATCCATTAAAATTGTTTTTATTATAAAATTTCTTTTTGAAATGTGTTAATATATACTGTATAATATTGCTAATGTATGATTACTGTTTCCTAAACTAGGTCTAGTACATTATAGTAGAGATACAATTAAGATTTTTTGTTCAGATAAATAACTTGTCCAGATTGTATTTAGAAATTTTTGATTTCATAATCCCAAAAAGACAATACTTAAACAGGGCACTATTTGTCTACCCTTCTATTGTTGACATTTACATTTTATAGGCATAAGATGATGCTAAAGTGGGTGTTGGGCTTATTTAGCAAGCTAGTTTTTGAGAATCAAAATTTTAACTTTACATGTATACACTAATTGTAATTCATATTGAAATAAAAAGCATTTAAACATTGATTTCCAGGGCATTATTGTACCATATGATATATGAAATCTAGATGATATAAATTTTTTATCAGTTGTTTAATAGGTTATATTCATCATTTTGTCATTATGTAGATACGCTTAAAATGGTTGTACAAACCATAAAGTATGTAATTTTTGTTGTATGTGCAAAAGTTCTTAAAATAAAAATGTCATTCAACCACTTTGATAATTTTGAATTTTTCTAGGATTTTAATTTTTAGAGTGGAAAGAGAAGCAAGAGAATCCCAGGTAGTGCACTACGGTTAGCATACAGGGTCTCAAGCCACCCGGACACTGGTCATACATCTGTTAGCATACAGGGTTTCAAGCCACACGGACACTGGACTTACATCTGTTAGCATACAGGGTTTCAAGCCACACGGACACTGGATATAAAACCATGTTATAACAGTTCAATACAGTCTAATTCTAAACTAACAAAAATCGAATTTACTTACCCACTAAAAGTGGATAGATGGCAAGGGTTATCAACAAAAATTAGATATATCAAACAGTACTTCAGTCAACAACATGGCCGTCAATTACAAGTTACAGGTTGACTTGCCTCTATTCAAATTACAC
Source organism: Biomphalaria sudanica (assembly GCA_036873155.1). Lineage (NCBI taxonomy): Eukaryota > Metazoa > Mollusca > Gastropoda > Planorbidae > Biomphalaria > Biomphalaria sudanica. The sequence continues at coordinate 589,097 of JAZGLO010000707.1, read as the reverse complement.
AGAGGTCATGTAATCAAAACAACGAAAGTCAAATGCATGTTATCCAGACAAAAAGTCACAATAATTGACTTTCAAACAGTATGAAGATACTGATATAACTACGTATGTATGCTCCCATTCAATAACGGGATAAAACTTTCACACAAAAAGACTGCAAATAGTAATTTAAACTTTCGCATCCTGGCTTACCAAAATTCTAAAACAGCTCCAGCTTTTAAAAGTTACCTGAGGGTTTAATTTTACTATAACTATGGTATCTATGAAATCGACAGTGAAAAGGCAAAACGTATATAGGCAAAAAGTATATGGGGGCGGCATTTTAAAATTTCGCACCCAGGTGGCCATAACCCTCGCGTCGGCCCTGCTTGATTGTGTAAGAGACATACTGGCGGAGGGGGTGGTGGACGATTTTTAGTACAGAAATCATACAATTTATGTACGAATTCCTTACTGCTATTACATAATTTCATAACATCGAACTTTAAAAGTTGGGTTCGATTTCCATCTCTAATTAGTAGCCGTTGCATCAGAACTTTGAATTGTCTAAGATATTATGATGTCGGATTTTCACTATCTTTTCTAGTTTACGAGATCTAAACGGGACGGACGGACAGACAAACAACACAAAAGTAATACCGTCTTTTCCCCTTTCGGGGGCCGCTAAAGACAACAAAATGCACTTTTTGGAGCTTTTAATAAAGGATAAAGGAGCCTTTGACATATTTATCAAAGAAAAGCTAGACTTTGTAATTCTAATATGGGGTGTAAATTGAAGATATTCTGTTTCGATTATGTGAATTCAAAAGAAATAAACATCAGAATTATTTCACATGTTTACATAGAAATGTACTAGTTATAACAGACGAAACACACAATTCCCCTGTAAATGTAAGTAAAATATACATCTAAATAGAAATGTAAGCTTTTTTAAAATTTCATATTTTTGAAATAAGCATCAAATAATTTGATAATTAGTTTTAACAAGCTCAAAGTTAACCCACCAAAATTACGAAGTAGTTTCCCCCTTTTTTTTTTCTAGCCTTTTTAGTAACGGGAAGTGGCACTATTACTTTTGCTTAACTCACTTCCGCTCTCCTATTCACCAATGACTGTTGTTTGTTTTTCTCTCTTTCAATCTTTGATCTTAAACATTTTCTGAATTTTTTTACATTTTTATATTCCCTCTCTCTCTTTCTCGCTCTCTCTTTCACTCTCTCCCTCTTTCTCCCGACCTTCTCTCTCTCTCTCAAATTTTAAATCCAAGTCACTCCTTCAATGCTGGACGCTGCTCCTACGATTTTCCTGAAAATATAACAGTTGATGTGTATCACTGGGAAAAGAATTACTTGCCCTTATGGCCACATGGGGGATAACTCTAATTTTTAACGTTACAATTCTGTCCCTTCCTTTCTCTGACTCTCGTTTTCTACTTCTTCTCTCTTTATTTCTTTATTTCTCAAGTTTCTTTCTTTCTCTTTCTCTCTGTCCCTTTTTTTCTCTTCGTCTCTTTCTCTCTCTATCTCTTTTGTTTCTATTTTTCTCTCTTCTCTTTTGTCTCTTTCTCTTTCTTTTCTATTGCTAATACACATATTCGATTAGGGAAAAATAAATTACGTGACTGTTTAATCAATTCTACATGAAAACCAAAAGAAAAAAAACAACTTCAAACGTTTAGTGTGTAGCTAGCATTCTTTGGTCATCTGTGGCCCATGGTTAACAAGGGAGCGTGATCAGTCCATAGTTCAAATTTAGCTCCCATTAGATAGAACCCTAATTTTGTTATACACCTTTTCAATGGTGGCATATTTCAACTCAGCTGCTGTCAGTTTTCTACTCACATATAAAACAGGATGTGGAACACCATTCCATTTTTGCATTAGACAGCCTCCTATTGCAATGGCTGATGCGTCTGTTGTCAAAATAAAGTCCTTAGTATTGTCAGGTAATTTCAAAATCGGTGCTCCAGGGTGACATGTGGCCAGCACAACGACCAACATCCTTTACTTTCCTCCAACTTATGTCAGGTACCCTTAGAGCTGGGTGGACTCATAGGCTTAAAAAGTTTTAAAACCCCAGTCTTCACCGGGATTCAATCCGGGGACCTTTACCGCTCAGCCACCGCGCCACAGAAACATATGACCTGTATATCATCTGCCCAATAGATCGCTAGATATGAAAGGGGATCTTTGCATTCTTTGCGTAGATCCCTTGATGTGCTATAAAAATGATTCTGTAACTGCTATCCCGAGCCACATCTTAGGATAAAATTATATGAACTACAAATAAACGATTTACAGTTAACATTTCTTCAAGATTAATGAGCGCCTAGAAGGTAAAAGGAACCTGTGTACAAAATTTAAGTGAATCCGTACGACAGTTGATGAGATCTCTTGATCAATCAGACATAGAATGAGAAGCTGCAGCATTCTAAGCAGATTGAAAATAAAAATGAAGGCCAAAAATACGCGCAGTGCAAACAAAAACATTTCGAGTGTTTAACTAGTTAAAAATATTTATTTCTAAACAATACGAAATTCTTAAACATTGGGGGGAAAAAAAGCACTAAATTATCCGATACTCGCTCTCACATACTGTCTCGTCTGCTGACCCGGAACGATAATAAACGTTTTCCGCGCCATGTTTTCAAAGATGGCGTCCATGCTTCCTCGACCTTTTAAAGCATTGGCCTTGGCTTGGATTGTGTTGGTTCTCGCCTGGGGTGCCGGCGTCAAGGGCATGCTTTTAAGATCGTGGAGCAGACGTGACATTCTAAGTCCCTTGTCCAAACTGGCGTTGGGTTCGCCTTCTGGCCTCACCCTCGGTACGGCCCTGCTGCTCAAGGGGCGCCTGGCGTAGCTGTGAAGGATCCTCTCCATTCGCTTGCCTTTGTCCAGATCGGCGTTGTCTTGACCTTCTGGTTTGACCCTTGGCTCTGGTTGCGGAGAGGGCTTGTTCTGGCCATAGTTGTGGAGCGTTTGACGCATGTGTCCGCCCTTGCTCAGTTCTGCTATAGGTTCCGCCTCTAAATTCAGCCGTGGAACAGGCCTAGCAGACAAAGGGAGGGTGCCGAACTTGTGAAGTAAGCTGCTCATCCGTCCGCCCTAGTGAGACATAAAGAGAACAATAAATATAGTTAAATTAAGTCAGTCAGTCAGTCCTTTTCAATTACCGTTTAAGTAAAATTCTAATTTATTTCCTTTTAGTTAGATCAACAAAGGCCTAATAAGATGTCTTTAATACTCACGTTTACAAACGCGTGGAGTATTTCACGAGGACACTAAGACCTAGTAGTGACCTACATAGTTCGCCACACTAGCGGATCCAGAACTTCGGAGGGGGGGCGATTTTTTTCCAAACCCTAACCCTAATGCCCAGTAAACCCTAACCCTATGCCATAAACGTGCGTACAGCATATATATATATATATATATATATATATATATATATATATATATATATATATATATATATATATATATATATATATATTGTCACGTATTACGAATTGAATTCTACTTTTAAATGGCTTGCCTAGGGGAACGTGACAATAGAAAAGCAGTTGTGTCACTTATCTTAAGTCTGAATTTAATCAAAGACTTACAATGAATAACAAAAAAAAAATGACACAAGAAATCGGAAGGTAAAATATCAACTTAATGTTTAATAAAAGATAACTCGAATAGTACTTTTAACTGTATCACATAAAGCAAAAAAAAACAAACATTTACTCAATACAAATTGGAAGGGTTGACCAAAACCCTTTTACAAGAATGGCATGTAAAAATATTACAATACAAGAGTTTGAAAATATAATTACAAATACAAGCAAGGCCTTGAAAAAGAAAAATCTTAACTTACACGATAAATGGTATACCACGCACGGGTCACGCAATGTCTCCGCTATTCTGTCTCACGGCTGTCTCCGTATGTCTGTCTGTCAACGTTACACGGGCGGTCTTTTTATAGTCTACCGCGCGTCGATATCAAGACAAATCTAGTAGTTTCTAGAACCAAATAAGTCATCAATTTCCCAGATCTAGAACGCTCTTCAAAGAGACAGAAGAAAAAAGAAAAAAAAAAACCACCCTCCTTTCAACCAGAGGTACACACATAGGTCAAGGACCGGTCACACTGTCTGTGTGGCTTGACGAATAAAAAAAAAACTTATTACACAAGGGGCAGACAACCTCCCCGTCTCTCGACCGCAACAGGTCAAAGAAAAAAAAAAACAATGCCTAGATACGTAACAATATATTGTTACGTATCTAGGCGTTGTTTTTTTCTTTCTTTGACCTGTTGCGGTCAAGAGACGGGTAGGTTGTCTGCCCCTTGTGTAATAAGTTTTTTTTTATTTTATTCGTCAAGCCACACAGACAGTGACCGGTCCTTGACCTGTGTGTACCTCTGGTTGAAAGGAGGGTGTTTTTTTTTCTGTCTCTTTGAAGAGCGTTCTAGATCTGGGTGTTTATGACTTTCTATTCTAGAAATTACGAGATATCGACGCGCGGTAGATTATATAAGACCGCTCGCGTAACGTTGACAGACAGACATACGGAGACAGCCGTGGGACAGAATAGCGGAGACATTGCGTTACCCGTGCGTGGTATACCACTTGATCGTGTAAGTTTTTTTTTATTCAAGGCCTTGCTTGTATTTGTAATTATATTTTCAAACTCTTGTATTGTAATATTTTTACATGCCATTTTTGTAAAAGGGTTTTGGTCAACACATCAATTCTGTATTGAGTAAATGTTTATTTTTCTTTCTTGTAACTTTATAGTTGATTAAACATTAAGTTGATAGTTTACCTTCCGATTTCTTGTGTCATTTTTTTTTTTGTTATTCATTGTAAGTCTTTGATTAAATTCAGACTTAAGATAAGTGACACAACTCCTTTTCTATTGTCACGTTCCCCTAGGCAAGCCATTTAAAAGTAGAATTCAATTCGTAATACGTGACAAAAGAAGTTTGGGGGCTCGTCCGGGATATTTTTCTGAACCTATTTTCGTCTTACTTGAGTAATTTTGTAAAGGCGAAGTTGACTTTAACAAACATTTTTTTTTTTTTTGTCAAAGAGTCGGAAGTAAAGTATCAATAGTATTGACCAAACTCTCTTAAGGTTTTTTTTTGTTGTACTGATTTTGTACTGTATATTTACATTGTATACATATTTTTGCTTGTAATAGTTGCTAGTTAGTCATGGATATTCAGGTTTTTCTTGCAAATCCCTCTGTGGAAGAGCTTGATGCTTTTACTAGGAAGGAACTGGTCCTTATTTCTAAACATTTAGGGTTAAAAATAAAATCAAATGCCCTTAAACAAGAAATCAGAGATAACATTGTAATCCATTATGTAGACGAGGAAGTGTTTTCTGAAGACCTTTTAGAAACCCTTAGACCCGATGAGGGTAAATCAGATTTAGAACTTCAGATAAAATTAAAACAAATGGAAATAGAAGCCCAGTTAGCTTTAAAAGAGAAGGAAATTAAACAACAGGCCGCACAAAAAGAATTAGAGCTTGCAGCGGCTAGAGAGCAGAAAGAAATGGAAATGAAATTACAAATAGAGTTAAAAAAATTAGACTTAGCTGCTAATGTAAGACCAGATTCTTCCCCTGCCAGTCATACTGCTGAAGCAACAAAATTTTTGAAAATAATTCCACGCTTTAATGAAGCCACAATTGACAATTATTTTCCACAATTTGAACTTGCTGTGAAAAATTTTAATGTACCTGAAACTTTGTGGCCCACTTTGCTGCAAACAGTTTTGACTGGTAGAGCTGCAGAGGTATTTTGTTCTTTGACCATTGAACAACAAAAAGATTATAATGTTGTTAAGGCCTTAATTCTTAAGGCATATGAACTTGTTCCGGAAGCTTACCGAAAGCAGTTCAGGGATTGTCGCAAATCGGATGGCCAAACCCATGTAGAATTCCTGCGGGAAAAGGAGCGACGCTTTGAGAAATGGCTCACTTCCAGGGAAATCGGCACCGACTTTGCAAAATTCAAGAACCTAATGCTGATGGAAGAGTTTAAGAGTTGTGTGCGGCTGGACGTCCGTACGCATATAGCTGATCGTGGCGAGGAAGATGTGCACAAGGCTGCAGTGTTGGCAGACGATTATATAATATCACATCAATTTGCCAAGTATACGACGGATGTCAAGCCAAAACAAGTCAAACAGCCTGAGTTCATTGCTAGCAACTCCATCAAGAACAGCAGTACAAACGACAGAAAACCTACTACAAGTAAAGCTACTTGTTCCTACTGCAAACGAGAAGGCCATAAAATTGACGATTGTTGGAAATTGAGGAAGAGAAACGAAAAAGCTCCTTCAAAAGTCAGCGCTTGCACAGTACAGTGGTCGTCGAGGTCTATTCCCTCATCATCAAGTCATATCAAGAATACCTCGACACCACCTGTTTCAAATGTATTGACTGTACAAGACTCTCCGAAAATGTCTCCACGGTGTTCAAATGACTCAACAGCGAGTTCTTCAAATTCATCTTTACGATGTTCCAATGACTCAACCAAGAGTTTTTCAAATACATCAAGCCGATGTTCCAATGACTCAAACAAGAGTTTTTCAAATACATCAAGCCGATGTTCCAATGACTCAAACAAGAGTTTTTCAAATACATCAAGCCGATGTTCCAATGACTCTATCCAGAGTTCCCATAATACATCATCCCGATGTTCCCATGACTCTATCCAGAGTTCCCATAATACATCACCCCGATGTTCCCATGACTCTATCCAGAGTTCCCATAATACATCACCCCGATGTTCCAATGACTCTATCCAGAGTTCCCATAAGACATCACCCCGATGTTCCAATGACTCCATCAAGAGTTCTCCAAATACATCCACAAGATGTTCTACTGACTCAAGAAAGAGTTTCTCCACTGCGTCTCCTAAAGATGTCAATGACTCCAGCGAGAGTTCGACCCAAGTCCAGTCTGCATCAACCAAAATTGATGTTTTATTAGAGGATTTTAAGCCTTTCATTTCGGAAGGATTTGTATCACTACCCGGTGATTCTACAAGTCTACGACCTATCACCATTTTGAGAGACACAGGTGCCTCACAATCGCTACTTTTAGAGGGTATCTTGCCCTTGTCTAAATCATCATCGACTGGGAAGAGCATCCTGTTACGAGGCGTAGAGCTTGGATGTATAGATGTGCCTCTACATCTAATCGACATAAAGTCAAATCTCATTACTGGACCGGTTGTTGTAGGTGTCCGACCAACATTACCATTGGAAGGCATCTCGTTGCTGTTAGGCAATGACTTAGCAGGTGGAAAGGTGATAGCCGAACCCATCGTCACTCAAACACCCGACTTATCTGCCACACCCGAGGAAGACCTAGAGTTATATCCAGCGTGTGCAGTAACAAGGGCAATGAGGTTGAAAGCATCTCAAGAAGAAAACGTCATCAAAGCCAACAGTTACCAAGATGATGTGGACTTGAGCACCACATTCTTTGCTTCTCTTGAAGAAGAACCAACGCCAAATTCTGAAAATCCGGCATCAACTCGAAAACAGTTGATTGAGGACCAAAAGAAGGATCCAGAGCTCGCCAAACTCCGAGAAACCGCAATAACATCACAAGAGGCAGAGCTAGCATCAACGTGCTACTATATCCAAGATGATATGCTCTTCAGGAAATGGAAACCTCCAGACGCATCCAACGAAGAAGAATGGAGAATATGCCATCAAATCGTGTTACCAGAAAGATACCGAGCGTACATCATGAATCTGGCTCATGACACACCAATGTCAGGTCATCTCGGCATCCACAAGACATACCACAAGATTATGTCCCACTTCTTCTGGCCACGTTTGAAGAAAGATGTCATCCAGTACTGCCGATCCTGTCATGCCTGTCAGATGGTTGGCAAGCCAAATCAAAAGATTCCTGTTGCTCCTCTGAAGCCGATTCCAGCCTTTGAAGAACCTTTCAGCAGAGTACTTATTGACTGTGTTGGTCCTCTCCCAAGGACAAAAGCTGGCAACCAATACCTGTTGACCATTATGTGTGCTTCAACTCGTTTTCCTGAGGCTATTCCTCTAAGGAACATAAAAGCATCAAACATTGTAAAGGCCTTAATCAAGTTCTTTACTCTATTTGGTCTACCAAAGTCCATCCAATCGGACCAAGGAACGAATTTCACGGCCAATCTTTTCAAGCAAGTCATGACTCAGTTGGGCATCAAACACTGCATGTCGAGTGCGTATCATGCCGAGTCGCAAGGCGCTCTTGAGCGATTCCATCAGACCCTCAAGAACATGATCCGAACCTATTGCTTTGAGCACGAAAAAGACTGGGACGAAGGAATCCACATGCTGCTGTTTGCAACCCGTGAATCCGTCCAGGAATCGTTGGGATTCAGCCCTTTTGACTTAGTCTTTGGCCATTCGGTGCGCGGTCCCTTGAAATGTATAAAAGAGACTTTGTTGTCACCAACAGCCACTGAAGGACTTTTAGACTATGTAATTAAGTTTAAAACTAGACTTTATGATGCTTGTGTTCTGGCAAAAAAATAACTTACAAAACACCCAATCCAGCATGAAACGCTGGTATGATAGAAAGGCCCGTGTTAGAGAATTTTCTCCCGGGGATAAGGTGCTTGTATTTTTGCCCATACCAGGTCAACCCTTGCAAGCCAGATACTTTGGTCCCTATGAAATTGAGACCAAAATTAGTGACCTCAATTACACAATCAAAACTCCTGACCGTAGGAAAAAGACTCAGCTATGTCACATAAACATGCTAAAGCCTTATGTATCTAGGCCAGATCACTCAGATAAGAGTAATTGTGTTTTAAATACAGTCAAAAGTTGTTCAAATAGCCATGTTTCTCCTATTGATGATGATATTGTAAAGGAGAAATTTGGACAATACAAAATACCTAATTCTTTTGTATTACAGAATTTGGATGTAAAACTGTCTCATCTGTCTTCGACAGAAAGGCCAGTTATCATGAAGCTCATTAATGAATTTAATGACATTTTTTCTGATGTACCAAAACAGACTAATGTTATAATGCATGATGTAGATGTTGGCGAGGCTACTCCAGTCAAGCAGCATCCTTACAGGGTTAACCCTGAAAAACTTGCCATACTTAGGTCAGAAATCAAGTATATGCTTGAAAATGACCTCATTGAACCAAGTTCCAGTAGCTGGAGCTCCCCATGTGTCTTGATACCTAAACAGGACAAGACTTATCGTTTTTGTACAGACTACCGTAAGGTAAATGCTGTAACAAAGACCGATTCGTTTCCTATCCCTAGGATAGACGATCTCATAGATCGTATTGGTGACGCTAAGTACATCACCAAAATAGACCTACTTTCAGGTTATTGGCAGGTTCCCCTGACTGATAGGGCAAAGGAAATCTCCGCCTTTGTCACCCCTGATGGTCTGTACCAATACAAAGTGATGCCATTTGGCATGAAGAATGCTCCTGCCACTTTCCAGAGAATGATAAATGCCCTGCTTGCTGACATGGAGAATTGCCACGCATACATAGACGATGTAGTAATTTTTAGCCAAGATTTTTCTAGCCATTGTAAACAACTGCATTGTCTTTTTACTAAACTGTTACATGCAAAAATTACTGTAAACCTGAGTAAGAGTGATTTTTGCCAGGCTTCAATCCAATACTTAGGCCATATTGTAGGACAAGGCCAGGTGAAACCTGTAATGGCCAAAGTAGAAGCTATCCAAGCTTTCCCTATCCCTGCTGATCGGAAACAACTCCGAAGATTTTTGGGAATGTCTGGATATTATAGAAAATTTTGCGAAAATTTTTCTGTCATTGCCAGTCCTTTAACAAACCTCCTGAGAAAGAACGTCCGATTTACTTGGACGGATGAATGTCAGAAAGCCTTTAACCAAATCAAGCAGATATTATCTAGCTCCCCCATTTTGATGGCTCCTGACTTCGGAAAACCTTTTAGGTTAGCTATTGACGCCAGTGACACAGGTGTTGGGTCAGTCCTTTACCAAGAAGATAATTTCCAAGTAGAGCACCCTATTTGTTTCTTTTCCAAGAAATTTAATAGACATCAAAGAAATTATTCTACTGTGGAAAAAGAATGTCTTGGGTTGATTCTTTCTATACAACACTTTGATTTTTATATCAGTGGGTCCAGATGGCCACTGGTTGTATTTACTGACCACAATCCCCTTACATTTATCCACAAAATGTCTGGCAAGAACCAACGACTTCTCAGGTGGAGTTTATTTTTACAAGAGTACAACCTAGATCTTAAACACATAAAAGGCAGCGAAAATGTTATCGCCGATGCCTTATCTAGAGTGTAAAAAGTATTTTGATGTATATATTTTTTTTATATATATCATGATAAATACATTCTGTAATGTAAATATTTTTTTTGTAGTTCTAAAAAGATTTCCATTTCGTGGAAATGTAAACTTTTTATTTTTAGGGGGGAGGTGTTACGTATCTAGGCGTTGTTTTTTTCTTTCTTTGACCTGTTGCGGTCAAGAGACGGGTAGGTTGTCTGCCCCTTGTGTAATAAGTTTTTTTTTATTTTATTCGTCAAGCCACACAGACAGTGACCGGTCCTTGACCTGTGTGTACCTCTGGTTGAAAGGAGGGTGTTTTTTTTTCTGTCTCTTTGAAGAGCGTTCTAGATCTGGGTGTTTATGACTTTCTATTCTAGAAATTACGAGATATCGACGCGCGGTAGATTATATAAGACCGCTCGCGTAACGTTGACAGACAGACATACGGAGACAGCCGTGGGACAGAATAGCGGAGACATTGCGTTACCCGTGCGTGGTATACCACTTGATCGTGTAAGTTTTTTTTTATTCAAGGCCTTGCTTGTATTTGTAATTATATTTTCAAACTCTTGTATTGTAATATTTTTACATGCCATTTTTGTAAAAGGGTTTTGGTCAACACATCAATTCTGTATTGAGTAAATGTTTATTTTTCTTTCTTGTAACTTTATAGTTGATTAAACATTAAGTTGATAGTTTACCTTCCGATTTCTTGTGTCATTTTTTTTTTTGTTATTCATTGTAAGTCTTTGATTAAATTCAGACTTAAGATAAGTGACACAACTCCTTTTCTATTGTCACGTTCCCCTAGGCAAGCCATTTAAAAGTAGAATTCAATTCGTAATACGTGACAATATATATATATATATATATATATATATATATATATATATATATATATATATATATATGAAAATAAAAAAAAATAAAAAAAGCAGTGTTTCTTAACATTCGGCGAAAAAAAAAAAAAAAAAAGATGCCAAAAACGTTTTCTTGTATTTTTCACTGCAGAAACGCATACTCCTGACATCTACAGCTCATTACTAATCATTGGGGTTTCTGGGCGGAGCCCCGACGCCAAAAGCAATTTCTTGCATTCTTTACTGCAGAAACGCATTCCCATGACATTTCAGCTCATTATTCATCCTATTAAAAAAGGAACTTTTGAAAAATGTTTTACTTGAGAAATATTCTAATATGAATGTATAGGCCTTTACTACATTGCAAATAAAACGATTAGAAGATACCCCACATATTTAGATTAAGGCTTTGAGGATCGCCGCCGAAAACAAAAGTTCGAAAAATAATATTTATATTAAAAAAAGCTCATTTGTAAGTTATACATTTATTTCAATAGGCATGTTTGTAACTTTTTTTTGTTACACAGCTATAATCTAAAGCTCTAAAATAAATTTCTGAAGTGGGAGGAGAAATGAAGTGGGCCAATTAGATTCTACTCAAAATTTTTTTGCAATTTTAGGATTCAAGCATAAATTGTGAGCTATAGTTCCAAATTTAACTAGAAAAATTGCAGATTGAGTAAAGATTGAAAAAAAGGCGGATTGGAAAAGAATATTTGTGTTGAGAACTCATCTCAATCGTTATTCTTCTACTGAGAAATTTGGCATGAATTCCAAATTTTCCAAAGCAAAGTCTTTCGTTAAAAAATTATGATAAAAAATGATGAAATGACATAAACTCTGTCGCCATATATTTGACTTGTCTGTTTTAAAACATCGCGTTTTCGTCTGGAAAAAGAGGGGCGGTAGAGTGAAAACAATTAATCCTCGCTCCTTTTTATAATATTTGCTAATGATTGCATTTGGCATTAAGGAATAGGGGTGGGGCGACTCGATATAAGAATTTAATTTATAGCATATATAAATAATATTAGTGACAGATTTAAAAAAAAAAAAGTAATATCTTAACTATAAAACAAAAAAAGAAAAAGTATTGTTTTGTCCGATGGGCGGAAGGCGATTGCATGAATCGCCCCTCCCACCTGGTACAACCCTTTTTCATTTTATATTTACTAATGATAAAGTTTGATATTAGAGTGTGGTGCGACATAATATACAATGGGTTCACATATCAATATGTAGCTTATATTATAAAGATATTCAACTTATTTTGTTCACAAACTATGATTTCTCCATAAAATAGGACCGCCCCCCCACTCAGAGGGCTAGAGTGGGGAGGGAAATACAATCAATTCCCCCCTCCCTTTACCCCACCGAATCGGCCAAGATACCAGAAAGGGAGCAACATCATATAAAAATTATATTTTAATTCAATTAATTTTGCTCACAAACTATGATTTCCCCATTAAAGTAGGACCGCCCCCCCACTCAAAGGGTTTAGGTGGGAAGGGCAGTAGAAGTATTCGCCCCCCCCCCCCCCAATCGGCCAACAGGGAAACGACATAATATAAAGATTGGTTAAAACACTAATAACAAGTTTTAATCATATAGATATTTAATTGAATATCAATTATTATTTGATTTCTACAAATAAATTGGACCGCCCCCCCCCCACTCGAAAATTTATGGAAAGGGGGGGGGGGGATTGATGCCATTCCTCCCTCCCGACCCCATTAAGTCAGCCAACATACTAGAGGGGGGGGGGCGAAATAATCTTTAAAAAGGTGAAATATAAATAATTAGTATATCTTGTTAACATAAGTAATGAATTCGTATACAAATTGTGTTTAATTCTATACTAAAATTCGACCGCCCCGCCCTTCTGGGGGGGGGGAGGTCGGCCGAGTGGGGGGGGGCCATCACCCCTACCGCCCCCCCCCCTGGATCCGCCAGTGGTTTGCCAGCTAAAGCTCAGACAAAACTATTGTGATTTAATTTTTCGAATGTGATGTCCTAGATCTATGTCTTAGTTATGTAGTGATTCCAAAACAGCGGCTTGTGAGAAATGTAGAAGAATGGGAAAGATTGGAATAGAAATAGCTAAGCTAAACAATGTCAAGGACGCCTTATTCAAAAGATCACTGCTGCCTACTAAAGAATAGAAGTTATTTAGTGCTCCAATAGAAAGAGCTTAAAATGCTATAAAAATATATACATTTTAAAATACATAACCTATCCACACGTCCTATACAAGATATAGCCATAATTATCTATTTATACCTATCCTTCGTAGTTTGAAATTTTCTAAGTCTACATAGTGTTAACAATCCAATCATTACGTAATTTTATGTGAATCTCTCGTGTAATATTAGAGTGACATTGGCTTGTACGTACATCGCGTTCCGCTTTGGTTATGATGGTTCGATAGATGCACCAATATTAAGACAAAGTTCCTCGTGGTCAGAAAAATATAATAATGGTTAATATAATAATAATAATTATTATTTACATGAATCGTAGTATTAAAATTATGACAACATAGTGTGGTTGTCTTTTTTGTGTAGAGAGAAGGACGAGAGAAGGTGAAAGAGAAAGAGAGAAGGAGAAAAGAAAGGTGAAGGAGAGAAGGAGAAACGAAAGGTGAAGGAGAGAATGAGAAAAGAAAGGAGAAGGAGAAAAGAAAGAAGAAGGAGAAAAGAAAGGAGAAGGAGAGAAGGAGAAAAGAAAGGTGAAGGAGAGAATGAGAAAAGAAAGGAGAAGGAGAAAAGAAAGGTGAAGGAGAGAATGAGAAAAGAAAAGAAGAAGGAGAAAAGAAAGGAGAAGGAGAAAAGAAAGGAGAAGGAGAAAAGAAAGAAGAAGGAGAGAAGGAGAAAAGAAAGGTGAAGGAGAGAATGAGAAAAGAAAGGATAAGGAGAGAAGGAGAAAAGAAAGGTGAAGGAGAGAATGAGAAAAGAAAGGAGAAGGAGAGAAGGAGAAAAGAAAGGTGAAGGAGAGAATGAGAAAAGAAAGGAGAAGGAGAAAAGAAAGGTGAAGGAAAGAATGAGAAAAGAAAGGAGGAGGAGAAAAGAAAGGAGAAGGAGAAAAGAAAGAAGAAGGAGAGAAGGAGAAAAGAAAGGTGAAGGAGAGAATGAGAAAAGAAAGGTGAAGGAGAGAATGAAAAAAGAAAGGTGAAGGAGAGAATGAGAAAAGAAAGGAGAAGGAGAGAATGAGAAAAGAAACGAGAAGAAGAAAAGGAAGAAGAAGGAGAGAAGGAGAAAAGAAAGGAGAAGGAGAAAAGAAAGAAGAAGGAGAGATGGAGAAAAGAAAGGTGAAGGAGAGAATAAGAAAATAAAGGTGAAGAAGAGAATGAGAAAAGAAAGGAGAAGGAGAGAATGAGAAAAGAAAGGAGAAGAAGAAAAGAAAGAAGAAGGAGAGAATGAGAAAAGAAAGGAGAAGGAGAAAAGAAAGAAGAAGGAGAGAAGGAGAAAAGAAAGGAGAAGGAGAGAATGAGAAAAAAAAAGAAGAAGGAGAAAAGAAAGAAGAATGAGAGAAGGAGACAAGAAAGAAGAAGGAGAAAAGAAAGGTGAAGTAGAGAATGAGAAAAAAAAGGATAGGAAGGAGAAGGAGAAAAGAAAGGAGAAGGAGAGAATGTTAAAAAAAGAAAGGAGAAGGAGAAAAGAAAGAAGAAGGAGAGAAGGAGAAAAGAAAGGAGAAGGAGAGAAGGAGAAAAGAAAGGAGAAGGAGAAAAGAAAGGATAAGGAGAGAAGGAGAAAAGAAAGGTGAAGGAGAGAATGAGAAAAGAAAGGAGAAGGAGAGAAGGAGAAAAGAAAGGTGAAGGAGAGAATAAGAAAAGAAAGGAGAAGGAGAGAAGGAGAAAAGAAAGGTGAAGGAGAGAATGAGAAAAGAAGAAAAAAAAAAGGAGAAGGAGAAAAGAAAGAAGAAGGAGAGAAGGAGAAAAGAAAGAAGAAGGAGAGAATGAGAAAAAAAGAAGAAGGAGAAAAGAAAGAAGAAGGAGAGAAGGAGAAAAGAAAGAAGAAGGAGAAAAGAAAGAAGAAGGAGAGAAGGAGAAAAGAAAGGAGAAGGAGAAAAGAAAGAAGAAGGAGAGAAGGAGAAAAGAAAGGAGAAGGAGAGAATGAGAAAAAAAGAAGAAGGAGAAAAGAGAGAAGAAGGAGAGAAGAAGAAAAGAAAGAAGAAGGAGAAAATAAAGGTTAAGTAGAGAATGAGAAAAGAAAGGATAAGGAGAGAAGACGAAAAGAAAGGAGAAGGAGAGAATGAGAAAAGAAAGGAGAAGGAGAAAAGAAAGGAGAAGGAGAGAAGGAGAAAAGAAAGGAGAAAGAGAGAATGAGAAAAGAAAGAAGAAGGAGAAAAGAAAGAAGAAGGAGAGAAGGAGAAAAGAAAGGAGAAGGAGAAAAGAAAGAAGAAGGACAGAAGGAGAAAAGAAAGGAGAAGGAGAGAATAAGAAAAGAAAGAAGAAGGAGAAAAGAAAGAAGAAGGAGAGAAGGAGAAAAGAAAGAAGAAGGAGAGAAGGAGAAAAGAAAGGAGAAGGAGAAAAGAAAGGAGAAGGACAGAAGGAGAAAAGAAAGGAGAAGAACAGAAGGAGAAAAGAAAGGAGAAGGAGAGAAGGAGAAAAGAAATGTGAAGAAGAGAAGGAGAAAAGAAAGGAGAAGGAGAAAAGAAAGGAGAAGGAGAAAAGGAGAAAAGAAAGGAGAAGGAGAGAAGGAGAAAAGAAAGGAGAAGGAGAGAAGGAGAAAAGAAAGGAGAAGGAGAGAAGGAGAAAAGAAAGAAGAAGGAGAGAAGGAGAAAAGAAAGGAGAAGGAGAGAAGGAGAAAAGAAAGAAGAAGGAGAGAAGGAGAAAAGAAAGGAGAAGGAGAGAAGGAGAAAACAAAGGAGAAGGAGAGAAGGAGAAAAGAAAGGAGAAGGAGAAAAGAAAGGAGAAGGAGAGAAGGAGAAAAGAAAGGAGAAGGAGAAAAGAAAGGTGAAGGAGAAAAGAAAGGAGAAGGAGAGAAGGAGAAAAGAAAGGAGAAGGAGAAAAGAAAGGAGAAGGACAGAAGGAGAAAAGAAAGGTGAAGTAGAGAAGGAGAAAAGAAAGGAGAAGGAGAAAAGAAAGGAGAAGGAGAAAAGAAAGGAGAAGGAGAGAAGGAGAAAAGAAAGGAAAAGGAGAAAAGAAAGGAGAAGGAGAAAAGAAAGGAGAAGGAGAAAAGGAGATAAGAAAGGAGAAGGAGAAAAGAAAGAAGAAGGAGAGAAGGATAAAAAAAGGAGAAGGACAGAAGGAGAAAATAAAGGTGAAGGAGAGAAGGAGAAAAGAAAGGAGAAGGAGAGAATGAGAAAAGAAAGGAGAAGGAGAGAAGGATAAAAAAAGGAGAAGGACAGAAGGAGAAAAGAAAGGTGAAGGAGAGAAGGAGAAAAGATAGGAGAAGGAGATAATGAGAAAAGAAAGGAGAAGGAGAGAAGGATAAAAAAAGGAGAAGGACAGAAGGAGAAAAGAAAGGTGAAGGAGAGAAGGAGAAAAGAAAGGAGAAGGAGAGAAGGGGAAAAAAAGGAGAAGGAGAGAATGAGAAAAGAAAGGAGAAGGAGAGAAGGAGAAAAGAAAGGAGAAGGAGAAAAGAAAAAAAAGGAGAAAAGAAAGAAGAAGAAGAGAAGGAGAAAAAAAGGAGAAGGACAGAAGGAGAAAAGAAAGGTGAAGGAGACAATGAGAAAAGAAACAAGAAGGAGAAAAGAAAGGAGAAGGAGAGAAGGAGAAAAGAAAGGTGAAGGAGAGAATGAGAAAAGAAAGGAGAAGGAGAGAAGGAGAAAAGAAAGGGGAAGTAGAAAAGGAGAAAAGAAAGAAGAAGGACAGAAGGAGAAAAGAAAGGAGAAGGAGAAAAGGAGAAAAGAAAGAAGAAGGAGAGAAGGAGAAAAGAAAGAAGAAGGAGAAAAGAAAGAAGAAGGAGAGAAGGAGAAAAGAAAGGTGAAGGACAGAAGGAGAAAAGAAAGGTGAAGGAGAGAAGGAGAAAAGAAAGGTGAAGGAGAGAATGAGAAAAGAAAGGAGAAGGAGAGAAGGAGAAAAGAAAGGAGAAGGAGAAAAGAAAGAAGAAGGAGAGAAGGAGAAAAGAAAGGGGAAGTAGAAAAGGAGAAAAGAAAGAAGAAGGAAAAAAGAAAGAAGAAGGAGAGAAGGAGACAAGAAAGAAGAAGGAGAAAAGAAAGGTGAAGTAGAGAATGAGAAAAAAAAAGGATAAGGAGAGAAGGAGAAAAGAAAGGAGAAGGAGAGAATGTTAAAAAAAGAAAGGAGAAGGAGAAAAGAAAGAAGAAGGAGAGAAGGAGAAAAGAAAGGAGAAGGAGAGAAGGAGAAAAGAAAGGAGAAGGAGAAAAGAAAGGATAAGGAGAGAAGGAGAAAAGAAAGGTGAAGGAGAGAATGAGAAAAGAAAGGAGAAGGAGAGAAGGAGAAAAGAAAGGTGAAGGAGAGAATAAGAAAAGAAAGGAGAAGGAGAGAAGGAGAAAAGAAAGGTGAAGGAGAGAATGAGAAAAGGAGAAAAGAAAGGAGAAGGAGAAAAGAAAGAAGAAGGAGAGAAGGAGAAAAGAAAGAAGAAGGAGAGAAGGAGAAAAGAAAGGTGAAGGAGAGAATGAGAAAAGGAGAAAAAAAAGAAGAAGGAGAAAAGAAAGAAGAAGGAGAGAAGGAGAAAAGAAAGAAGAAGGAGAAAAGAAAGAAGAAGGAGAGAAGGAGAAAAGAAAGGAGAAAAGAAAGAAGAAGGAGAGAAGGAGAAAAGAAAGGAGAAGGAGAAAAGAAAGGAGAAGGAGAGAAGGAGAAAAGAAAGGAGAAGGACAGAAGGAGAAAAGAAAGGTGAAGTAGAGAAGGAGAAAAGAAAGGAGAAGGAGAAAAGAAAGGAGAAGGAGAAAAGAAAGGAGAAGGAGAGAAGGAGAAAAGAAAGGAGAAGAAGAGAAGGAGAAAAGAAAGGTGAAGGAGAGAAGGAGAAAAGAAAGGAGAAGGAGAGAATGAGAAAAGAAAGGAGAATGAGAGAAGGATAAAAAAAGGAGAAGGACAGAAGGAGAAAAGAAAGGTGAAGGAGAGAAGGAGAAAAGATAGGAGAAGGAGAGAATGAGAAAAGAAAGGAGAAGGAGAGAAGGATAAAAAAAGGAGAAGGACAGAAGGAGAAAAGAAAGGTGAAGGAGAGAAGGAGAAAAGAAAGGAGAAGGAGAGAAGGAGAAAAGAAAGGAGAAGGAGAGAATGAGAAAAGAAAGGAGAAGGAGAGAAGGAGAAAAGAAAGGAGAAGGAGAAAAGAAAGGAGAAGGAGAGAAGGAGAAAAGAAAAAAAAGGAGAAAAGAAAGAAGAAGAAGAGAAGGAGAAAAAAAGGAGAAGGACAGAAGGAGAAAAGAAAGGTGAAGGAGACAATGAGAAAAGAAACAAGAAAAAGAAAAGAAAGGAGAAGGAGAGAAGGAGAAAAGAAAGGTGAAGGAGAGAATGAGAAAAGAAAGGAGAAGGAGAGAAGGAGAAAAGAAAGGGGAAGTAGAAAAGGAGAAAAGAAAGAAGAAGGACAGAAGGAGAAAAGAAAGGAGAAGGAGAAAAGGAGAAAAGAAAGAAGAAGGAGAGAAGGAGAAAAGAAAGAAGAAGGAGAAAAGAAAGAAGAAGGAGAGAAGGAGAAAAGAAAGGTGAAGGACAGAAGGAGAAAAGAAAGGTGAAGGAGAGAAGGAGAAAAGAAAGGTGAAGGAGAGAATGAGAAAAGAAAGGAGAAGGAGAGAAGGAGAAAAGAAAGGAGAAGGAGAAAAGAAAGAAGAAGGAGAGAAGGAGAAAAGAAAGGGGAAGTAGAAAAGGAGAAAAGAAAGAAGAAGGAAAAAAGAAAGAAGAAGGAGAGAAGGAGACAAGAAAGAAGAAGGAGAAAAGAAAGGTGAAGTAGAGAATGAGAAAAAAAAAGGATAAGGAGAGAAGGAGAAAAGAAAGGAGAAGGAGAGAATGTTAAAAAAAGAAAGGAGAAGGAGAAAAGAAAGAAGAAGGAGAGAAGGAGAAAAGAAAGGAGAAGGAGAGAAGGAGAAAAGAAAGGAGAAGGAGAAAAGAAAGGATAAGGAGAGAAGGAGAAAAGAAAGGTGAAGGAGAGAATGAGAAAAGAAAGGAGAAGGAGAGAAGGAGAAAAGAAAGGTGAAGGAGAGAATAAGAAAAGAAAGGAGAAGGAGAGAAGGAGAAAAGAAAGGTGAAGGAGAGAATGAGAGAATGAGAAAAAAAGAAGAAGGAGAAAAGAAAGAAGAAGGAGAGAAGGAGAAAAGAAAGAAGAAGGAGAAAAGAAAGAAGAAGGAGAGAAGGAGAAAAGAAAGGAGAAAAGAAAGAAGAAGGAGAGAATGAGAAAAGAAAGGAGAAGGAGAGAATGAGAAAAAAAGAAGAAGGAGAAAAGAAAGAAGAAGGAGAGAAGAAGAAAAGAAAGAAGAAGGAGAAAATAAAGGTGAAGTAGAGAATGAGAAAAGAAAGGATAAGGAGAGAAGACGAAAAGAAAGGAGAAGGAGAGAATGAGAAAAGAAAGGAGAAGGAGAAAAGAAAGAAGAAGGAGAGAAGGAGAAAAGAAAGGATAAGGAGAGAATGAGAAAAGAAAGGAGAAGGAGAAAAGAAAGAAGAAGGAGAGAAGGAGAAAAGAAAGGAGAAGGAGAAAAGAAAGAAGAAGGACAGAAGGAGAAAAGAAAGGAGAAGGAGAATATAAGAAAAGAAAGAACAAGGAGAAAAGAAAGAAGAAGGAGAGAAGGAGAAAAGAAAGAAGAAGGAGAGAAGGAGAAAAGAAAGGAGAAGGAGAAAAGAAAGGAGAAAAGGAGAAAAGAAAGGAGAAGGAGAGAAGGAGAAAAGAAAGGAGAAGGAGAGAAGAAAGGAGAAAAGGGGAAAAGAAAGGAGAAGGAGAGAAGGAGAAAAGAAAGGAGAAGGAGAGAAGGAGAAAAGAAAGGAGAAGGAGAGAAGGAGAAAAGAAAGAAGAAGGAGAGAAGGAGAAAAGAAAGAAGAAGGAGAGAAGGAGAAAAGAAAGGAGAAGGAGAGAAGGAGAAAAGAAAGGAGAAGGAGAGAAGGAGAAAAGAAAGGAGAAGGAGAGAAGGAGAAAAGAAAGGAGAAGGAGAAAAGAAAGGAGAAGAAGAGAGGGAGAAAAGAAAGGAGAAGGAGAAAAGAAAGGAGAAGGAGAAAAGAAAGGAGAAGGAGAGAAGGAGAAAAGAAAGGAGAAGGAGAAAAGAAAGGAGAAGGACAGAAGGAGAAAAGAAAGGAGAAGGAGAGAAGGAGAAAAGAAAGGAGAAGGAGAAAAGAAAGGAGAAGGAGAAAAGGAGATAAGAAAGGAGAAGGAGAAAAGAAAGGAGAAGGAGAGAAGGAGAAAAGAAAGAAGAAGGAGAAAAGAAAGGAGAAGGAGAAAAGAAAGAATAAGGAGAGAAGGATAAAAAAAGGAGAAGGACAGAAGGAGAAAAGAAAGGTGAAGGAGAGAAGGAGAAAAGAAAGGAGAAGGAGAGAATAAGAAAAGAAAGGAGAAGGAGAGAAGGATAAAAAAAGGAGAAGGACAGAAGGAGAAAAGAAAGATGAAGGAGAGAAGGAGAAAAGAAAGGAGAAGGAGAGAAGGAGAAAAGAAAGGAGAAGGAGAGAATGAGAAAAGAAAGGAGAAGGAGAGAAGGAGAAAAGAAAGAAGAAGGAGAAAAGAAAGGAGAAGGAGAGAAGGAGAAAAGAAAAAAGAAGGAGAAAAGAAAGAAGAAGAAGAGAAGGATAAAAAAAGGAGAAGGACAGAAGGAGAAAAGAAAGGAGAAGGAGAGAAGGAGAAAAGAAAGGGGAAGTAGAAAAGGAGAAAAGAAAGGTGAAGGAGAGAATGAGAAAAGAAAGGAGAAGGAGAGAAGGAGAAAAGAAAGGGGAAGTAGAAAAGGAGAAAAGAAAGAAGAAGGAGAGAAGGAGAAAAGAAAGGAGAAGGAGAAAAGGAGAAAAGAAAGAAGAAGGAGAGAAGGAGAAAAGAAAGAAGAAGGAGAAAAGAAAGAAGAAGGAGAGAAGGAGAAAAGAAAGGTGAAGGACAGAAGGAGAAAAGAAAGGTGAAGGAGAGAAGGAGAAAAGAAAGGTGAAGGAGAGAATGAGAAAAGAAAGGAGAAGGAGAGAAGGAGAAAAGAAAGGAGAAGGAGAAAAGAAAGAAGAAGGAGAGAAGGAGAAAAGAAAGGGGAAGTAGAAAAGGAGAAAAGAAAGAAGAAGGACAGAAGGAGAAAAGAAAGGTGAAGGAGAGAAGGAGAAAAGAAAGGTGAAGGAGAGAATGAGAAAAGAAAGGAGAAGGAGAGAAGGAGAAAAGAAAGGAGAAGGAGAAAAGAAAGAAGAAGGAGAGAAGGAGAAAAGAAAGGAGAAGGAGAAAAGGAGAAAAGAAAGGGGAAGGAGAAAAGGAGAAAAGAAAGAAGAAGGAGAGAAGGAGAAAAGAAAGGAGAAGGAGAAAAGGAGAAAAGAAAGAAGAGGGAGAGAAGGAGAAAAGAAAGAAGAAGGAGAGAAGGAGAAAAGAAAGGTGAAAGAGAAAGAGAAAAGAAAGGAGAAGGAGAAAAGGAGAAAAGAAAGAAGAAGGAGAGAAGGAGAAAAGAAAGGTGAAAGAGAAAGAGAAAAGAAAAGGGAAGGAGAGAAAGAGAAAAGAAAAGAGAAGGAGAGAAAGAGAAAAGAAAAGAGAAGGAGAGAAAGAGAAAAGAAAGAAGAAGGAGAGAAGGAGAAAAGAAAGGTGAAAGAGAAAGAGAAAAGAAAAGAGAAGGAGAGAAAGAGAAAAGAAAAGAGAAGGGGAGAAAGAGAAAAGAAAAGAGAAGGAGAGAAAGAGAAAAGAAAAGAGAAGGAGAAAGAGAAAGGAAAGGTGAAGGAGAGAAAGAGCAAAGAAATGTGAAGGAGAGAAAGAGCAAAGAAATGTGAAGGAGAGAAAGAGCAAAGAAATGTGAAGGAGAGAAAGAGCAAAGAAATGTGAAGGAGAGAAAGAGCAAAGAAATGTAAAGGAGAGAAAGAGCAAAGAAATGTGAAGGAGAGAAAGAGCAAAGAAATGTGAAGGAGAGAAAGAGCAAAGAAATGTGAAGGAGAGAAAGAGCAAAGAAATGTGAAGGAGAGAAAGAGCAAAGAAATGTGAAGGAGAGAAAGAGCAAAGAAATGTGAAGGAGAGAAAGAGCAAAGAAATGTGAAGGAGAGAGAAGAAAAGAGAGAGAGAGGTGGTGTAGGAGGGATGCTTCGACTCCCAAAATGTGACACAGCTACACTCTTAGTATCTCACCTTGCTGACGTCTGCTATTTCCTCCGCCTCTGGTTTCACTCTCGGCACCCTGGGGCTCGGCCCTCTCCTGGCGTACTCGTTCACTATCGCTCTCATGCGGGGCCCTCTGCTGATAAAGGCCGTGTCTTCCGCCTCGGGTTTGACTCTGGGAGGAGTGGTGCTTGTGCGCGGGTTGGCTGCACCTGAAGATATCACTCATATAGTTTCATGAGGTCAATTTTTACAAAGCTTACATCAGCTCAGTCTGTCTGTCTGTCTGTCTGGTACACGTTCTCTCTCCCACATTCCATTCTCGCCTCAAGCGGAAACTTTGAAAAAAAAATTCATTGTCAATGATAACACAAGAATCGATGAAAAAGAAATACCCAATTCATTAACCGATAAGTCGTAATTAATTAATTTGTTTAATTTAGAGACAGTAAGGCCTACTAAACTATGTGGAGATAAGCTTTGTGTAGAGAATTAGGTCGTTCGCTAAAATTTTTAAACCAACAATAGACTATAAAATCGTCTACTCTTTTTTTTTTTTACAAGCACTTGGATAGCACAGCGGCTTATAAGTCGGCCTTTAACACTTTAATCTCGAGTATGAGCTTCAAACTCAGGCAAGATTAAAAAGAAAAACTAAGAAGAAATTATGAAATATTAAAAAAACAACAACAACAAAGTATATACGAAGTGTAATTGTATCTCTTAGCTTGGATCAGTCGTGGATCAATTTGTAATAAATCTAGACTATTCTAGACCAACACAATAAATCTTTGCGATTAAAAAATATTTTTACCAATTGCATTTGTTCATGCTTTTAGCTTTCCCTATACGAGCTTAGCCTTATCTGGATCAGTTGGGAAAATGGGGATAGAGACAAAGTGAGTTGATAAAATCTTATCTTATCTTATATAATACAGACGTTACTTCAAAAAAGAAGATGATTATGTCCTACGCGTCATGCATATTAACCAATGACTTAAATTCTGCCAAGTCACTGGTTTTCCTGGCTGGCTCAGGCAACCCATTCCATGCTCTTCTTCTTCGTTCTCATTGTTATGTTGGAGTGTTCAGATGACTAGACCAATACATGAGATGAACTGCGCAGTGGTTTCCAAATCAGGGAGCTCTCCATATAGTTTCCTTTCTATTGGGGGTGTTTTGGGGCCAATGTCTTATAAGGGCCTCTTGGTATAGAGAGCAGTTTTGGAGGACGTGGTCTGCATTCTCTAGTGATACTCCACGTGGGTAGATTTCACTGGTTCCAATTTTGAGCTTCCGGTACATGTGTTGTTCCATGCTCTAATAGCACTAGGGAAGATGGAGTATTTGTACAAATTTGTCCTAGCATATGGAACGAGGAATGTGCCTTTATCTTTGTGTCTTTCTGAGTGTTTTTTTAATTATTATTTTTTGTGTTTGAAGATTATGGTTCAGTTTTTTATGTATAGTTGCTACTTTACTTTTGAGACTTCTATCCTGAAGGCTTTCTAAATTTAGTGATTTTACTAAAGGTGTTACTCTAGTCAAGTGTGATAAAAGCGCTAAATGAAAAAGCGTTACATTGATACAATTACACTTCGTAGAACTTTTGTTGTTGTTGGTTTTTTTTAAAGTATTATGTTAATGTTTTTCTTATTTATGACTGATGTCTCATATACGTGTATTTAGAGATCACATGACCACTGACCTTTTAACAGAGGTGACACGCTACCGAACCAACCAGCTCTGTAGTTTTGTCTGGAGGCGGAGCTTGGACACCGGGGACTCGGCTTGGGCGTGTCGACCTGTGGGCGCGATTTGTCCCATACCTCCTTCACCGAGCCCTGATTTCTGATGTAGTAGGGCTCCCCTTCAGGCTTGACTCGAGGTCCACTGTGAGGGGAGGGCTGACCACCGTGCCCAGGATAAGCGGGCACAGAACACGACACGGTCATTTTTTTACACAGAGATGCTGGTCAGCAAGAGGTCGGACCTCAATATGAAGAACGTAATACTCTGGAATGATAGAGACATATATAATAATTGTAGCGTGGGATGCATAACTACCAAGTAATACGAGGACGTCCCTGTTTGCACTTTCCTTGTTTTGGCTTCCATGTTATCGCAACTCTTGGTGTGCGTAATTCATTTTGACGTAGAACATGTCCCGCAAACCTCATGAGACGCTCTGTCACAAACTCACCAAGTGTTTGATTCCCAGTTCGGCATAGGATTTCTTTGTTTGAGACCCGATCTGTGTAACTTACTCCCAAAATCCGTCTCAGCCATCTCTGTTGAGGAACATTTAAAAATGTGGTGATTGCAAACGGCGAGAAAACTTCTCCCAGATACCCCCTGTCTCTAAAACACACAAAGCATACTATGGCCTTGAAAGATAGGCGCGGTGGCTGAGTGGTAAAGTGCTTGGCTGACCCCTGGTCCAGGATTCGATTCCGGGTGAAGACTGGGATTTTGATTTTAGGATTTTTAGGGCGCCTCTAAGTCCACTTTACTGCAGATTTAAAAGAAAGATTAAAACTGATAAAACACCTAGCAAGAAAATCCTGGGGGAGCCGAAAAGAAATCCTTAAGACAGTTATACACTGGATACGTCAGATATGTAATGGATAACTGTCTCTCCATACAAGAAGCAGCCAACAAAACTTACCAATCGTCATTAGACACAATTGAAAAACAAAACAAAAAAACAAGCCTTGCGTCTAATCAGTAGAGGTATGAGAAGTGCTCCCACAGAAGCCAGTGAACTAGACTCCAATAATGAACCTCTGGTTACCTGAAATTAGTAGGGGAAAAGGTGGTCGGATATTTTGCTGGCCACATGACACTCTCGTTAACAGTGGGCCACAGAAACAGATGACCTTTATATCATCTATCCTAGACAATAAACTAAACTTTACTGCAAATACAGATTATATCAGCAAAAAAGGGCAGCAAAGATTACGATTACTTAGATAACTGTCCTCGTTTAATGTTAGCGAAAAGGCCTTGGCTATGTTTTATCACGCTCACATCTGCAATATTTTAAGTCTCAATATCACTGCCTGGTATGGCAATCTGAGCATTAAAAATAAAAATAAACTTTATAGAATCCTAAATGCTGCTGGTATGATCATTGGCAAAAAACAAAACCCCATTTGGGCAGTTGTTTGAGACAAACATTTATAAAATAGCTAACAAGAATCCTAGAAATAAAGAATCTCCTTTGTGTCAGGATTTTGTGATTTTACCATCACAAAAGAGATACAAGACACCGATAGAAAAGACAAACAGACACAAACACACTTTTGTTCCCCTGGCAATCAAATCATTAAATAGGAACAATCTGATATAAACTTTGTCACATGTAAATTATGAGTGAGTCTGGTGTGAATGTACATTTTGGTTTCTTATAGTTATAATGTTTTTTGTTTGGTGTAATGGACAAATTGTAGGACAACTTTCCATACGGACAACAAAAATTATTATTATTATTATTATTATCTGACCCATAGAACGCAAGGTCTGAAACGGAAACTTGTGACGTTGCAGGTAAGTGTTAAGGCCTTCTATAACGAGTGATCTGGGTCTGAGACACAAAACAGAGACACATAGACACAAACACACAAACATAGACACAGAGAAAGAGAAAACAAACACACACAGAAAAAAATACACTGACGAGAAAGGTTGAGTGGTAAAGTGCTTAGCATCCAAACCTAGGGAGCCCGAGTTCAAATCCCTGTTGAGGTTTAGGATTTTAAATTTCGGTATTTTTTTTAGGACGCACAGAGTCCACCCAGCTTTACCTGGCTTTAGTGGGAAAAACATGATACGCTGGTTAACCGTCGGCCATTGAAACAGATGACCTTTACATCATTTGCCTATACATGAATGGGGCAATTTACTTACACAGAAAGAAAACCACACGGGAAGAGAGAGAGAGAGAGAGAGAGAGAGAGAGAGAGAGAGAGGGGAAGGTCAAGGACACTATAATGGCCTACGGCGCCGATTCCCTACTGGACTTCATCGAAGGGTCAAGGACACTAAATTGAAATACAGTGATGCCAACTAAAAATTTACAAAGGGAAACGCTTACAAAATATAATTCTGTAAGGCTAAAAACAGAAAAAAAAAACCAACAACATTAAAACAACAACAAACATAAAAATGGTCATTTAACTTTAAATAAAAGATAGTTTAAAACGCATCCTTTATTCTGTACACTGGATACACCAATAAGCTTGATACTTCTTGGATTCACCTCCATGTTTGAAAAAGGCAACTTAAATACACAGAATAAGATACAGAGAGAGAGAGACAGACAGACAGAGAGAGAGAGAGACAGAGAAAAAGAGAGAGAGAGAGACAGAGAGAGAGAGAGAGAGACAGAGAGAGAGACAGATAGAGAGACAGAGAGAGACAGAGAGACACAGAGAGAGACAGAGAGAGAGATACACAGAGAGAGACAGAGAAACCACACACAGAGAGAAAAAAAAGACACGCACACACACACACACAGAATATTACCATTGGTCTACAGATCTAAGTATCACTTCCTAAACGCGACCCTGCAGTTTCAATTGAGTTCTCCGCCCTGTGTTAACGATTTGCTAAATTATTACTGTTCTCTTCCAAAAATGTATCATTGTAAAAACAAACCAAACTTACATGACTGTGCTGCCAACACTATCCCAGGTCTCACCTATCACTTTCTTCTTTTTATTGTCGGACCTCGTATAACACATTACTATGTATGTAGGAATATGGAGCAAGCATATTACATATCACAACAACGCTAACTAGCAACGCAAGCGAGTTCTCGGGTCTTTGAGCTTTACACGAGATTACAGTCGAGGGCTGAAAGATATCTGGGACCTTTAACAAAAAGTTGTTCTATTACTAGATCGATAAGTCAACCTGATTTTTACTTACCTGTCAAACCGATTGCTTTGATAAATGAGTGTCGATATGTGTTATGACCCGAGACAAAGTGATCTAGTAATCTTTACCTGTGGCATTTAATATGTATAAGATATAGTCTACAGAACCAGCTGGAAAGTTTATGAAGCATGTTGGGAAAGAGGCGAGAATAAGGAAAGTGTAAAGCCTGCTTAGAGATTCGAGGGAAACCTGAAGAAAATTTACGTAATAAATCAAATGCAAGATTTAACTCCAGTCCAACGTTTCGGTAATTTTAACATTTGACACTAGAGTGTTATGTGGTTTTATGGCACGATTATGAATATGTTTCCTAAAAAGGGAAAATTTTTACTTAGAGACAATGACGCGACGAATTACAAAATTAGACTAAGATTGAGGAAGTAAACACAGAAGACTTTAGGCAGCCATAGAGTAAGGTCGTCTTCAGCAACTGAAGTAAAGATTTAGCTTGACGACATTCGACGGTTCCCTTCGTTATTATCTTATCTTATCTTATCTTATATAATAAAGACGTTACTTCAAAAAAGAAAATGATTTCGTCCTACGCGTCATGTATCTAGTCATGCATGTTAATCAGTGACTTACATTCTGCCAAGTCACAGGTTTTCCTGGCTAGCTCAGGCAACCCATTCCATGCTCTAATAGCACTAGGGATGAAGGAGCATTTGTACAAATTTGTCCTAACATATGGAATGAGGAATGTGCCTTTATCTTTGAGTCTTTTATTATTACATTTCTTATTCGACGTCGCTTTCAGCGTCGACTAACTTATATTGTTGGCTTTTCGACCGTTATTTAATTTCGTTATTTAAGTGTTACCTCCGTTTGACTTATCTGCATAAGACTCAGAGAGGAAGCGCCGAACCGTTGACGCCACAGCGCATTAATGACAGTGCTGTTTTATCAGCTAGGCAAAAGGAGTGGAGGCTGTATACAATTTTAAACCTAAACTTTAACTCACTTCAAAATAGTACAAAAAGCAAATTCTTTCTTTCTCGCGTCTTTCGCTCAGTCTCTCGTTTAATTCTCCCCCCCCCACGTGACTTCTATTAAAACTTATTATGACAGAGCAGCTCATGGTTTCATCAGAAATGCTGCATCTAAAATAATCGATCTCCTCTCCGCGTCGTCAAATAAACATATCCGTAACCAGGTAAGGGGGTGTTCATGGTCTGTTTGTTGATAATTCTAGATTCTAGACAAAATACCAGATACAGAAGTCCTTCGAAGAACGTGTCTGACAAGCATCCACACAATCCTGATGCAGTCCCAGCTGCGATCGGCAGGTAACGTCCTCAGAATGGAAGACCACCGCATTCCTAAACGACTCTTGTGTGGCCAACTAAGCGAAGGAAAGCGCTCGCGAGGTGGTCAAAGTAAGCGCTTCAGGGACACCCTCAAAGCTTCTCTGAAGGCGTTCAGCATAGACCCAGGCACTTGGGAGACAGAGGCACATGACAGAGCATCATGGCGTCGCGCTGTGAAAACTGGCGCACAGGTTGCTGAGGAAAAAAGAACAACGCTGGCAGAAGAAAAACGCCAGAGAAGAAAAGCAAGGCAAACGACACTAGCTCCAGCTGGAATAACCTGCCCAGTGTGCGGCCGAACATTCCGGGCTCACATAGGTCTCACCAGCCACATGAGGAGGCATAAAACCCCAGCGCAAAGCCCTCAGCCCCCCTGGATGACAAAGTGGTTATCATAGAACCACGATGGACGAACTATATATAGATTCTAGATGTTGATGTTACATGCGATTTCGTTAAAGACTCAACAACATATTAAATAATGAATATATTTGATAAAGGAGACTGATAACTTCAAACAATTTAATGAATAAGCTAAAGAGCACAGTCGTGTCGTCCTCTAAGGCGTCTTGTTCGTTACTTTTTCTAGTTCGTAATCCTACTTTTTTAAACCCGATTAAACGCAACTTCTACGCGTCTTGTGTCATTACAGGGGTAATGGTTGGCCCAAAAGTAGGTGTGAAGAGGGGAGGGGGGCGATATAAGTGGGCCGTTCCAATTGAACGTAACAAATGCTAGAATTAACGGACCAAAAGTGAAATATTTGACAAGCGACAAAATCCGGGCCGTAACATTGGAGATGAAAAAAAAAGGAGAGGGGGGGCGGGGGTGTGGAGGATGAAGATAAAAAAAAAAGAGATGGGGGGATAACCGGTAAAAACAAACAAACTGTATTTACCATTGGGAACACATCAACGGGCGTCGCCGGTGTTCAGTGCGTCAAGAAATATTAATTGAGACAAAGAGCATGTGTACAAATTTGCCCTAGCATATGGAACAAGGAATGTGTCTTTATCAGGGGCGTAGCTAGAAATTTTCTATCGTTAGGGGGGGGGGGGCTTGACATCTTTTGGGGTCCCTGCTTTTTGCATAATATTTAATTTTTAATGTAAAAAACACTTATTTAAGTGATTTTCAAATTCTGCCTCCTCCTCCCCCACCCTCGCTACGCCACTGGCCTTTATCTTTGTGTCTTTCTGAGTATTTTATTGGATTTTGTTTTGTATTTCAAGATTATGGTTCAGTGTTTTATGTGTAATTGCTACTTTACTTTTGAGTCTTCTATCCTAAAGGCTTTCAAAATTTAATGATTTTACTAATAGTATTACTCTAGTCATATGAGTGCATTCGTTTGTTATGAATATCACTGCTCTATTTTGTGTCTGCTCCAGTTTCTTAATGTTTTGAGTTGGGGGGGGGGGGGGTCCCAAACAGTGGATGCATATTCTATTATTGACCTAACCAAGGTTAAATAATATTTTAGTTGTATGTTCTTATTTGATTCTTATCTTATCTTATATAATACAGACGTTACTTCAAAAAAGAAGATGATTACGTCCTTCGCATTTAGTCATGCATATTAACCAATTACTTAAATTCTGCCAAGTCACTGGTTTTCCTGGCTAGCTCAGGCAACCCATCCCATGCTCTAATAGCACTAGGAAAGAAGGAGTATTTGTACAAATTTGTCCTAGCATATGGGACGAGGAATGTGAGTAATAA
The DNA here is from genome assembly GCA_036873155.1 of Biomphalaria sudanica. Classification (NCBI taxonomy): domain Eukaryota; kingdom Metazoa; phylum Mollusca; class Gastropoda; family Planorbidae; genus Biomphalaria; species Biomphalaria sudanica. The sequence continues at coordinate 558,817 of JAZGLO010000707.1, read as the reverse complement.
TATTTTAGTTGTATGTTCTTATTTGATTTGTAGAGATTTCTTTTAATATAACATTGCGATGTTTGGTATTATTAAGCTTTGACTGCCTTTGAGTCAGCTTGAGTGATAATAACTACTAACGCTATGCCCTCGATCTTTGCTCGTACACGGAAACGCAAGAGTATTAGTATACTGAACAGCCATTACATTAACACATTTTTCCCAGAAACACACTTAAAAATTAAATAATTAAATTACATTTTTATATAATTTATGTGCTTGCAAAATATTATAATAAAACATTATTGACTAGATCTAGAACAGATCTATATCTATATCTAATCTAAAATGTCTGATATCAGATAAAAAGAAAAATTAAACACCTATCCCTACACGAATCTTCAAATCTTTTACCGAAAGACCTGTCGAGTGGCAAAATACTATTTTTTTTTTAAATTATTATTTTTACATATTTTTTTATATTGTGAGCTTGCGCTCCCTGAGCTAGTTTTATATGTATTTTTGGTGTATAGGTTAGATCTATTTTTATATATTTTATTTTTATAGGTTAGTGTCAGATTTTATAATTGTACTTCCGCATATTTATATAGGTTAGTGCGGGATAGTATAAAAGTGATGTACTACATGCTGTCTTAAAACAGTTGAGTTTACATTTGACCAGTGGTCAGTACCATATCTGTCTGTGTGACAGCTGAAGATCTTTGTGGTCTGTCGTCTAATTATTTTATTATTCTGTACCTGGGACGGCCTGCTATTATTACACTGCTTTTAGTTGCTGAAAGTAACTGCTGTGTTACTGCTTTTCGCTGATGCAATTACACTGCTGATTATAACTGCTATTACTCTGCTGTAACTCTTGCTGTTACTGCTTTTCGCTGCTGCAATTACACTGCTGATTATAACTGCTATTACTCTGCTGTAACTCTTGCTGTAGATCTAGAATCTAGTGTTTTTTTGTTTTTGTAGTGTAGCCTTAGTGGCTTAGATTAGTAAACTTAGTTATAAGTTATAGTCTGTTTCTGTTCTTAGGGAACGCTAATAACAGGGTACTAAGGCTAAGGTATTCTTGTTTTAGTTGTAGTTATGGGTTGGTTATAGTACAAGTAGTAGAATATTGTAGATCTAGACTAGTTTATTGTAATGTGTTTGCGTAGATCTAGGTCTAGTATAGTAGTTGTTTTGAAGTGATTTAGTTCTTTTTAGTTAGATAGTTGTTTTGATCAGTTTGCGTTAGATAGTTGGTTTAGTTAGTTTTTGGTGGCGTAGATTCAGAGTGTTTTAGTTAGTATTAGTTGTTTTCATTGTAGTGTATATACCAATATGGCTTTAGGAAATATAGATCATGTGAAACACAACTAATAGGACTAATTGAGGATTTTTCAAAAGGTTTAGAAAATAGTGAACAAATAGATGCTATCTTACTAGATTTTTCCAAGGCTTTTGACAAAGTTCACCACCATAGTTTGCTTAAAAAAATAAAATATTTCGGCATTAATGGTCCACTGCATCAGTGGATTAAAGATTTTCTGATAGGGAGAGAACAAACTGTAATAATAAATGGCTCTAAATCAACACCAATAACAGTAAACTCAGGTGTACCTCAAGGAACAGTCTTGGGTCCACTACTATTTTTAATTTACATAAATGATTTACCAAATTGCATTAGTTCATGAACAAAAGTCGGATTATTTGCAGACGATTGCATAATATATCGAACAATAAAAACAATACAAGACACAGATATTTTTCAAAGAGAATTAGATGAATTACAGAAATGGGAATTAAATTGGAGCATGTCTTTCCACCCAGAAAAATGTCAGTTGTTAAGAGTAACAAAAAAACTAAAACATATTCATTCCACTTATCTTATTCATGGCAAACCAGTAACACAGACTAAAAACGCAAAATACCTAGGTGTTATAATAAATGAAAAACTGTCATGGAATCCACATATTGATGAAACTATAAAAAAATCAAACAAAGCATTAGGGTTTATTAAAAGAAATTTCTATAAATCAAATAAGAACATAAAACTAAAATGTTATTTAACCTTGGTTAGGCCAATAATAGAATATGCATCCTCCGTTTGGGAACCCTCAACTCAAAAAAACATTAAGAAACTGGAACAAACACAAAATAGAGCAGTGAGATTCATAACAAACGAATATTCACATTTGACTAGAGTAACACCATTAGTAAAATCACTAAATTTAGGAAGCCTTCAGGACAAAAGACTCAAAAGTAAAGTAGCAATTATACATAAAACACTGAACCATAATCTTCAAATACAAAAACAAAATTTAATAAAATACTCTGAAAGACACAAAAAAAAAAGGAACTTTCCTCGTCCCATATGCTAGGACAAATTTGTACAAATACTCCTTCTTCCCTAGTCCTATTAGAGCATGGAATGGGTTGCCTGAGCTAGCCAGAAAAACCAGTGACTTGGCAGAATTTAAGTCATTGGTTAATATGCATGACTAAATGCATGACGCGTAGGACGTAATCATCTTCTTTTTTGAAGTAACGTCTGTATTATATAAGATAAGATAAGATATTGATTTATATTTTTGTATGTTAATAAAGTTTCGTTTTATTTATTTTTCCTAAACTAAAGTTTGTTATCTTGTTTTCATTTAGTTTAGGTTAGTATAGTTAGTATGTCTGGTTACTTAGGCGACTCTAGCCCCTTGGTCACCATACCGAGGTGCACAGATTGAGCCCACCCAGTAGTGCAAACATCTGCCTACTGTTGGTAAATTTTAATGTTGAGCAGTAAGAATAGGTATCTCCCACTCGCGCCTGCCTGACCTGCTCACAATATCATTATTTTTTATTTTTACGATTTGTCAATTCGTGATCAATCTATATTCAGATTTAAACAAAATAAATCAATAAAGAAAGAAAGAACAATGTTAATAATTTTTTAATAAGCAGAAATAGGCTAACGGAGTCTTCGTGTATTGGACCATAATGTTGTGGACCACATGAAACTTTTGCTTCCGCTTTATATGTTTTAACATTGTATTGAAAGCTTTCCCCAAGTTTTAAAGTCGTCTGCACCACTGTATGGATATTTTGGATACTTATGAAAAATACAACTATCGGAAAGGAATTCCTAATAGTAAAGCATCTTAAAAATCACTAACAGGTTTGTGAATATAATATTAATAGACCTAGATCTAGTTTAACTTATAAGTCAGTTGTCTTAGACTTACACTCTACACTTACAAATTAGCCTTAGGCTTACCTTACTTAGTGTTTAAAGTTAAAGTCACTTTAACTTTAAACAGCTTTAGAGTCTAAAGACACTTTTTTTTGTGACTTTAGTACTCTAGTCACTTTAACTTTAGACAGTTGTTTAGACTTAAAATGATAATAATTTTAAAATAATCTCACTTTTATAATTCTGAAACTACTCATAAATGACATAAACTATGATTATATGATAAACTAGCTAGCATAGAACTAGACTCTAGTAGTAAGTAGTAGTCAGACTAGTCTTTAGATTAAATTTTACTCTCTCTAAATCTAGACCTTCTAGTAAACTCTTGTTTCTAGAATTCTAGTTCTATCATTTAGATTGACTAAGTGTCACTAAGTATAAGGTCCAAGGCTAGTAGCAGTAGTAATAAATAATAAATTAAATCTTGATCTAGGAGTCTACTAATCTAGATTATTTAAATGATTATTCAAGATAGTAGCTCTAGACTAAAATTCTAAAAACAACACTTGTACAAGACACCTGTACAGATATTTTACAAAGAGAATTAGATAAATGATGAATTACAGAAATGGGAATTATTAGAGCTATTAGAGCATGGAATGGGTTGTCTGAGCTAGCCAGAAAAACCAGTGACTTGGCAGAATTTAAGTCATTGGTTAATATGCATGACGCGTAGGACGTAATCATCTTCTTTTTTGATGTAACGTCTGTATTATATAAGATAAGATAAGATGTGAATCAAATTGGAGCATGTCTTTCCACCCAGAAAAATATCAGTTGGTAAGAGTAACAAAAAAACTAAAACATATTCATTCCACTTATCTTATTCATGGCAAACCAGTAACACAGACTAAAAACGCAAAATAACTAGGTGTTATAATAAATGAAAAACTGTCATGGAATCCACATATTGATGAAACTAAAAAAAAAATCAAACAAAGCATTAGGGTTTATTAAAAGAAATTTCTATAAATCAAATAAGAACATAAAACTAAAATGTTATTTAACCTTGGTTAGGCCAATAATAGAATATGCATCCTCCGTTTAGGACCCCTCAACTCAAGAAAACATTAAGTAACTGGAACAGACACAAAATAGAGCAGTGAGATTCATAACAAACGAATATTCACATTTGACTAGAGTAACACTTTTAGTAAAATCACTAAATTTAGAAAGCCTTCAGGATAGAAGACTCAAAAGTAAAGTAGCAATTATACATAAAACACTGAACCATAATCTTCAAATACAAAAACAAAATTTAATAAAATACTGAAAGACACAAAAATAAAGGAACATTCCTCGTCCCATATGTTAGGACAAATTTGTACAAATACTCCTTCTTCCCTAGTGCTATTAGAGCATAGAATGGGTTACCTGGGCTAGCCAGGAAAACCAGTGACTTGGCAGAATTTAAGTCATTGGTTAATATGCATGACGCGTAGGACGTAATCATCTTCTTTTTTTGAAGTAACATCTGTATTATATAAGATAAGATAATAAGATAAAGACTAGATTCTAGATATCTTCTAATCTAGACTCTAGTCAATCTAGATTTACACCTACTTCACTTAGTCGTAGATCCTCCAGCACCTTTCTGAGCATTGAGCTGTCTCCACACAGATCTGCCACTGGCAATTTCTGAAGCCTCTTCCTACCTGATGTCCACAGCTCTGAGGTACTCCATGAAAGTGTGGCACCAGGTTAGATGCAAGATGTCCCTGTTTGTGCTTTTCTCATACATCAGTCTAGAATGGGGGCCAGGGGTCGCCTAAGACCATAGAAAATATGGATTGTTATTGTCTAGATTTTCTATTACTGTGTAGTTGGGGGTCACGGCAGAGTGGGGGGTTATAACAAGGGGTTGCGGAGCAAAAAAAGGTTGAGAACCGCTGGTCTAGAATATAGATTTAGAGAGTAAGCGACAATTACATTTAATTACTAGAATCTAGATCTATTTTGTTTGTTTCTAAATTCTTTTCTTTAAATGTAAATTTGGAATTGGTGTTCCATAAGTCCCGAAATAAAGATTATTTGGATACAATACTTCCTTCCACAAACTGCCTTCTAGGTGGTAGGATTCAAACCAGTGATGATGGCTCTAACAGTCAAGAGCACATACCACAGTATCTTAGTATATATAGCTGTTCTGAAATTAAGGAGTATGTATGCATGCATGTCCTGCATAAAAATCAAAACCATTTGACCAATCTTCATAAAACTTGGCATTAAATGTTCCTTAGATAGTGAAGACCATTTCCCAAGTGTTTACCAGACTTTCTGTGTTTTTTTTTTAGTCACTGTCCAGGTTTCGCTTGCATATAATATGTGTACAGGTCTGATGATGGTTTTGTAAATGGTTTTCTTTGTCTTCCTATATAAATTTGCTTTTAAGTATGTGTTGTGCATTATAGAATCTATTACAATTACTAGATCAATTATTTTGAGCAATAAATAGATATAGAATCTTTTAGATTGAAGAGTTAGCTACAAATGTGGCTTAAGAAAAATGGATAAAACGTAGATCTTAGGATTCAGTTATAGAGATTGGGTCTCAACTGGAACTACACCACTTTTAAAATGAGTTTGTGACTGTATATTGGATGATGTTAGCGGGACATGTCCTCCGACAGAACCAATTAAGTATACCAAAAGGTGCAATGACATGTAAAGCACAAACAGAAAAGTCCTTGTACAGCTAAGCGCAACACTTTCATTTAGGACCTCAAAGCAGTGGACACCAGGTAGGAGGAGGCTTCAGACATTCCCAGCGATAATATTTATACAGTCAGATTGCAACGCAATGCACAAACAGCGTAGGGGAATCTAAGTCTCAGTAAGTTAGCTACAAATAAAGTTTAGTCTTTTAAGTCTGACTCATGTCATAGTCTCAAAAGACACATGCACCATCCCTAATGTGTAATGGTGAAGCATGAAAACTAATTAAAACAAAATCTTGTCTAGTAATTGTTACCTCTAAACATGTATACAAAGACTTTCATAATTATAAATGAATTGGGGATGGTGGCCAATGGGTAAAACTCTTGGCTTCCAAACTGAATGGTTTTGAGTTCAAAACCCAATGAAGACTGTAGTTTTTCAACTTTGGAATAGTTTAAATATAGCCCTTGAGTCCACCCGACTCTAATAGATACTTGGGATATGTTAAGGAAGGCAGTTGGTTGTTGAGCTAACCACATGATCGTTAACCATTAGTCATACAAACAGATTAGCTTAACATCATCAGCCCCATAGATTGCAAGGTCTGAAAAGGGTATCTTATCTAAATGAGTGGGGGAAAAAATGTCTCTAAATTATAATTATGCCTAGAAGGTAAAAAATAGTTCCTGATTTTTCTAGTAATACTTTTCTACATTCTTGAAGCACCTGCAACAATGCTGATTTTAAACATAACAGTCAATAGCTACTTCTTATTATCGAACAGCTGCATGGAGGCTGTGTAAGAACACTTCTGTGTTGACAACTCCTGTTTTGACAGTAGCTGATTCCCAGACCCATACTCGTCATATGACTGTATACATCTAACTTTTTATAGTAAAATTTATATAACAACAAGTGACCCACTTGATTTGACTTACATGACTTACATGACTTAGTCTTTTGACACCCTGTGGAGTATAAGGTCGCAACAGTACTTCACCAAATGACAGCAACAGTACTTTGCTATCTGACTCCTTTCAGGGTGATTGGTTGTCAAAACTTCTAGCTCATGCAGACATTGTGCTAATGTTTCTGTTGCAATTTCTAAGCCAGTCCACATAATTAAAAATTTGTCATTGATTAAGATTAAGGTGTTATTCTGTATGGCTGTCTATTCATGTTTTGTGCCCTCTGGACTGTCACCTTGATAGTCCTGGGTTTCAATCTTGCTCACAGTCACAGCTAACCTCTGCCATCCTGTAGAAGGTTTGGAAAAATTTAAAAACAAACATGTGAAACCAAACAAAAATTGGATATAACTACTTTCTTTGGCATTCACTTTTGTTTTAACACAAAGAAAAAAAACAATGAATGCAAAGAACTTAGGTACTTTAAAGGTAAATAAACAAACTATCATATCATTTACCTGTTTGAACAGATAAGAAAAAGATGAAATGTAAACATATTTTTTAATTGTAATTTTAAATTTTATTTATTTATTAATTTAAGTATTAAAAAAATATTATTTTATTTCTTTTAGCAGTAAAGAAAGAATGAAGTTTACAAACACTTAATCTGAAAAAAACAAAACAACCAGAACAGAACATCCTCGAAATAACAATATTTCTTAATTCAGTTTCATAAATAAAGACACCATAGTAGACACTCCTTAAGCAGCAAATGTTATTATAAACCTTTTAGCTTGTAATTTTTAATAATTAAATTACTCAAATGTGGCCCAATTAAGATGTTATCTTCCTTCAACCAAGAAAGTTAAATATTAGCTTATTTTATTCTATTTATCTATATGCTCTATTATCTACCTTGCCCTATTTTCTTTTAAAAAAGTTGACCATTTCATTACTAATGATTGCAATATATTCTTAAAGTCAATTAAGTAGAACATTGATGTTATGTTATTTTGGAACCACTGCTAAGGATACTTTTTATATAAATTATTAAAAATAAACAACAGGAAATTACACAAGAGAAACTACCCTTGAATATTTGAACATAATAATAATAATAATAATTTTATTTATAAAGTGCTGTTAACAAACAAAATGTAGGCTCAAGGCGCTGTAACAACATTACAAGCACAAGAGCTAACATGACAAACTAATCTAAAAAAGTTTTAAACAGATAGGTCTTAATGATCTTCTTAAAAGTGGTGTAGCATGTTGTCTGTCTGAGATCAATGGGGAGTGAGTTCCAAACCTTTGGTCCGTGAACTGAAAAAGCCCGCAGACTGTAGCTTTTGAGGGAGAAACGTGGCACTACTAAAAGCGTTGAGTCAAGTTTGCTATTTACATTATGTCCCTTTGAATCTGCTACTTTGTATGATCAATAATGTGAATGGCTATATCCTGTAAGCTTTTTTTTGTCTACCTAAATATATAATATCTTCTTTTATGAGGGTATACATTTATATCTTTAATTAAAATTCTTTGCCATTGTACATTACAATTTAACCAATATTCCCAAATTCTAAGGTAATGTTTATTCTTTATTCAAATAAATTTCAAAAGAGCATTGTTAGTGGCCTATGGATTAATTAGAAATAGTTGCATGTATATGAAAAGGTGTTTAATTGAAGCATGGTCGAAAGGCTAAGTACGCTGCCTATGAAGGGGGCTCGAGGTTCGACACCCGACTTGATCAGAGTTGTGTTTACTGAGTGCCTAAATGCAGCACAGAAAACCAACTTGTATATGAAAAGGTGTTTAATTGAAGCATGGTCGAAAGGCTAAGTACGCTGCCTATGAAGGGGGCTCGAGGTTCGACACCCGACTTGATCAGAGTTGTGTTTACTGAGTGCCTAAATGCAGCACAGAAAACCAACTTGTATATGAAAAGGTGTTTAATTGAAGCATGGTCGAAAGGCTAAGTACGCTGCCTATGAAGGGGGCTCGAGGTTCGACACCCGACTTGATCAGAGTTGTGTTTACTGAGTGCCTAAATGCAGCACAGAAAACCAACTTGTCCACAAATGTGATTGGAACATAGCGCTCTGAGCATGCTATAATCATGAAAGTAGCGCTATATAGAAGCTATAATTATTATTGTTATTATTGAAATTGAAATTCATTAACAGGTCAGCTAACTACAAATTTCTGACAAAAACAAAACAAAAACAAAACAGAAAACAGAGAAAAAAAGGGACTTTGTTCTTCAACATATTGTAAATTAAAAGTACCCCTTTCAAACCTTGTGATCTATGGGGAAGATGATGTTAAAGTCATCTGTTTTTAATGACCAATGGTCAACAAGCAGGGTGTAATGTGGCCAGCACAATGACCAACTGCCTTTACTTTTCCCAACGTAAGTCAGGTACCCATTAGAGTTGGGTGGATTCAGGAGTGCCCTAAAAATACCAATACTCAAAATCCCAGTCTTCACAGATATTCAAACCCAGAACCCCAGATTCAGAAGCCACTCAGCCACTGCGTACCTACTTCAACATATAATTCAATAAAATGACAATTTAACCTACAAATTTTAAAATCTTTATGTTCCTGACTCTTTCTTTAAAAAAAAGCAACAACAACAAAACTCAAGAACTTATTGTGTAGTTATTATAAAATGATATATGTTATTGTTTGAATGATAAAACTTATGAACAGAAAAGCTTCATATTTGGTTTGGCCAAAAAAGGTTTGTAAGCTGGACAGCAGGGAAGGGTAGAAGTTAGGTTTGAATGTCACATTTGTTTGGAAATAATGTCAATTTTAATAAATTCCACTGATGACTAGTCAGTGGTTAAAATGTTTGCGATTGTAAGTAGTGTATTGTGTGTGACTGTGTATGGACAAGCTAGTTGACTTTCATTGTTGTACTTGGTTGAATTAACAGCTATGCAAGGGATGACTGTGTAAAATGGGGGTCAGTATACAGCATGTACTAGAGGAATGTCAAGATAATATAGAATTATGTGTTTAATGCTATTATAGTCTTCCTAATGTGTTAAAGATATCTATTACATGGTGTCAGTAGTAGAATTATCCACTTTTCCTATGACACTAATATTAATAATCATCAAAGGTGGTACTATAGATTGGTGCCACCTAATCTTTATTTGTAGCAAATCTGTATCTTAGTGTCCAACATTAAAAATATTTTGCTCAATGAAAAAAACAACACATTCACAAATCATTATTGAAATACAAATTATAGTTTATGACCTGTTTATACCAAAACTAAATCAGCCTAAACAATATAGATAAATTGATTTTAATAAATGAAAAACATATTTTTATATTTAGACACTTCTGCTACTTTTATGCATGTAAATGGGTCAACACCAAAAAAAGTTCATCTGTGATAAATAACCTAACACAAGTAGCTACTGATTTAAAGGATAGAGAAGACTAAACCAGCAACACTGTATTTGGTATCATGACATGTACTTCAGTTCAGTGGGTCTCAAACTCTTTTATTGTGCTTTTAAGACATATATTTGGATATTGTGAAAAATGTGTGTCAAAAATTCTATAGAAGTGATAATAGTAATTCTGGACCTAAACAACAATATGTAAAAACTGGATATCACTATGTTGTGGACAGTCATTGACTTCTAACACCAAACTGCTGGGAGACAACTAAACCACTGTAGGCTTATTATATCTTAACTTATAAAACTTGAAATAACTTGACTAGATTCTTTGTGAACAATACTAAATATTACCATATATATAAATATTACAACATAGACAAATTAAATTTGAGATAAAATAAATGTAGTTGATTTAGGTAATCAAATTGTATTTTGAACAGAACTCTAACAGTGCCGCTTATCTTGAATCATTCCCATTACATAGCCACCAACCAATCACTAACTTCTCACCTTCACCACAGAAAAACACACACACACACACCCCATAACACACTACCTATCATGAAAACACTGGATGTCACTGGAAAATAATTGATAATAACAAGTATTTTGTTCTCTTGCAAAACCGAAACATAAATTAACTCTGTAATTAACTCTATTAAAAAAAAATATTAGTTGGCAACATTGAAGTTCAATTTAGCACACTTTGTTTAGTTTAGTCTGAAAATCCCCAAATAGATGCAATATGCCTTCCTTTTTTTTTTTTTTTTTTTTTTTTTTAATTGTTTGTTCTGATATGTGTGTATCTTGACTTTTCCAAATGTATCTCTCTCAGGTGGATTACTCACACACACACTCACAATGGATTTAAATATGGATGAAAACATGGACTCGGATAAATTATTTGATGATGTGTATGAATTCTGTGAGACTATTGGCAAGTAAGTGGACACATTGGTTTTTCTTTGCTATAGTCTTATTAGACAGCTACTTCCCTTTGTCTTAGTTTAGTCTTATTAAAAAATTAATTCCCTCTGACTTAATTTAGTCTTATTAGAAAGCTACTTCCCTTTGTCTTAATTTTAGCTTATTAAAAAGTTACTTCCCTTTGTTTCCGTTATTCTTATTAAAACGTTACTCCCCTTTGTCTTAGTTTAGTCTTATTAGAAAGCTACTTCCCTTTGTCTTATTAAAAAGTTACTTCCCTTTGCCTTATTAAAAAGTTACTTCCCTTTGTTTCAGTTAAGTCTTGTTAGAAAGCTACTTCCCTTTGTCTTAGTTTAGTCTTATTAAAAAGTTACTTCCCTTTGTCTTAATTTTATCTTATTAAAGAGGTACTTCCCTTTGTTTCAGTTTGGTCTTATTAAAAAGTTAATTCTGTTTGCTCTAGTCTTATTTACAAAGCTACATCCTTTTGTTCTACATCTTTGTCCTTCTCTTTTCTACACAGCAATAACTGCAATACCATTTAGCTATATTTGAGACTGCGCTTGCTATTGGGACAACTCTTGCCATATTTAATACATTTCGTGTATTTATTCAGTCTAATCAATCATGAATAATTTTCATTTTGTGTAATCTGTCTTGCATATTTTTCATTTATTCACCCGAATTAAATTTTTAGTTGCTGAAGGACATAAATATTATTCAAGGAAATAAAAAAAAAACTTTCCTTTATTCTTTTCTTACAGCCCAAAGCTTACAAATAGTTACAACAAAACCTAATTAAAAACTCATTGCAAATCATTGTGTAATGCTGTACACTGTGGGTGGGCAACCCTTTAGGATCGAGGGCCGCATATCTTTAAATTTTTGTGAATTTCGGGCTGCATATGTATATACAACTTAGAAATACGGATGAACTATGTAGAATGTCTTTTAATTCATATTTGCACTGTATTATGTTCACGTCTCTTTTTTTTACTCTCCACGTTAAGGATTAACAAGAGTTTGCAATTTTTTAAATCAAATTAAGAATTTTTTTAAAATTACTGTTGTCTTTTTATATTACAATATCCCCACAAATATACAGTTGTACTTAATGCGCAGTATTTTACTTTTTACACTCGTGCATAATGTTCTGGAACAGTGAAACTAGCTTACTAGTTGTTACCAATTGGGACTGCTGTCAAATTACAGTCAGTCAAAATTGACCAGTACTTATACTTGTTTAGTTTCCTCCCCCCCCCCCCCCCCCAAAAAAAAAAATATTCTTGCTCACTGGATGAGACAATATATGTTCTGAAAGTTAAATGTCCGGAAAAGCGAAACTTGCCCTTACGGAGCATCACCACAGAATGCTGACCATGTCCTTCAATGTTGCATACTAAATCAGAGACCCGAACTGGACTCTGGCCCCAAAGCCCTCCTATAGAACCAAAACTATTCGGAGAACTGCCTGATCTGGAAACCATTGTGCGGTTCATCTAAGACATACGATTTCTGATCTGAATCCTCCAACATGTAAAATGAGAACAAAGAAGAAGAAGAACAGGTGTATGTGAACACAAATAGTGTGAACAGCAGCACATTTTTTAAAGTGTTGACATACAGATTCTGGCACTCATAAGACTCCTGTGGAAGTACTGACTGAACTTCTCTTTTCTCGGAGTTATGTCCTCTGGAGCTGAATCAGCTTCTGCCCTAAATGGTGAGCTAATGGTATTGAAAACTGGTTCTTGACGTCTAAAAATGTGCTTTTATAAATTGCAAAATTAAAGAATCTAAATAAGTGTTGTACTTTTAATCATTTCACTAGAAATAGTTTTACCTTTCAGCAAAGGAAAATGACAAAACCTGGTTTCTTTTCCTTTCTTGTAGAAATGGGAAGGCCTTGTTTGAAAAGATTTAGCATCCATTTACATTTCATATGCAAAAAACTCATTGCAATGGTAATTATGAAACCTGAAATCTGTCTTCCACTCATTAGAAATATTGGTAACAAAGTCACAGTCAATGTCCTTCAAGTAACATAACAGTTTCTTCCTGGAGATTTTACATTGTTCTCGTTTACTTTGCCCATGCTAAGATAGCGGATATATTGGAATAGATTGTTCATAATCGGAACTACTTGTGGCTAATACCTCTAGCATTAATACGTTTCATTATTATGTCTCCTGCTGATATATTAAGTAAAAATTGTATGCAATTTGTGCAGACTTTCCTGTTTAAAGTTTATGGTTGGGGTATTAAAAAAACAAAATTTACACAGCCAAAGATAGAGCTGCACTAGTTATGACCCTTGCTATCTTGTTCCAAGAATACCCAACATTCAACTCAGTCCTTCATAGCATTTAATAAATACTGATCAGAGAGTGTATCTAGAATTGAGTGTATTGCATAATCTTCGTTTACTTAAAACTTTTTATAATGACAGCTTCAATAATTTATATTTATATTATTTTAATATATTTGCTTTTTTAAAGTATATTCTGTGGGCACATCTGATTTCTGTAGGTGTCGGCGGGCCGCATAAAACACTCCGGCGGGCCGCATGTGACCCGCGGTCCGTAATTTGCCCACCCCTGCTATACATAATGCATAATTAGAATATGGAATGGGTTGCCTAAATCAGCCAGGAAAACCAACGACCTGGCAGAGCTAAAGTCAATGATTAACATGCATGAATAGATTGACACGTGACATGCGAAGGAAGAAATTAAGTTACGTCTGTAACACAAAAGATAAGATATCAACCGAGCTAAACTAGAGTAGAGAGTTTTACTTATGCATTATCTAACATCGCCTTATAACGAGAAAAATGGTAGCGATTCTGTCGAGTTCGATACATCGAGGTTTTAACAATAGGAAGATGCAGATGGCATTCACGATCATCATCCCCCCCCCCCCCCTTTCTCTTTCTATTGATGGCTCCTTGAAGCCATTAAATAACCCGAGGGATTATTACCAGCCTTGGCTGCGCTCGTTTCTTTCAAGTGGGCGGGAACTAGTGGCGCGTGCTGTGAATGCCCTTTCGCTCACCCCATTCTTGACCTCCGTGCAGGCATCTGCACCTTAATTAAATCTAGTCCCCTGTCTTTGTAAGCCTTTGATACGGGCATGCTTTTTTTTATAAAGTGCTTCGTCTTAGCTTGAAGAGAACTCGTGTATCTTAAAATCTGTTATGTATGTCGCAATCGAATTAGGTGGTAAATACGTGTTAGTATTTTTACAGAACTTATATGTACTCACTCTTTCTGTCTGTCTGTCTGTCTGTCTTGTTAAAAGTTTAAACATGTTGTTTTTTTTCTCCCATTTACCATTCCTGGATCAAGTTAAAACTTTGCACAATCATGCACTGAACCTGACAAGGCATGAATCAATACAAAAATTAACCAATTAGATGTTACTTAATGAGAGATGTGGATGTATATATGGAGTTAATCCCCTCATTACGTTTTGATACATTTTTCTTCCCATTCTAGGATCAAATAGAAATTTCGCATAATTATTCATAGTCGATGACAATACACGATTCAATCCAAAAATTAACCAGTTAATAAATAATTTATTACTAATTAAGTAATTGTATTTTATATTGGAGCTAAACCTTGTTAATTTTCAGATAAATGGTAGTAGTTAGCGGTTCTTAAGCTTTGTTTTTAGAATGTATTCTTTTTTTTTATTGCTTGTTAGAAATTAAATCCGATGACCTTTATAAACTGAGTGAGCCTTATTTAGATAAAGAGATAACGGAATACCTCTTTACAAAATAAAACGATTTGATTCCGCAAGTATAAATTATGAAACGATTAAGCACACATATCAATGTAATTTTGTTTTAATCATAGATTGACAGAAGTAGACTTGACATGAAGCTTGATATTTGTTGACTGAACATACGGATTTGTGGACCCTGAAACAGGCTCGTTTCCTTTAGAACATAAAAACTTTTTATCAATAATTAACTCCCTTTACTTGTTAACTTTTCTAACTATTCTGTGTAGAATCTTGGAGAAGACATTGTGTTAACAAATAAACTTCCTGTTTACACTTCTCTAGACCTTTGCGCATACATCATTGGACATGCACGAAGAAGCAATGTCTTTGTAGGCTTTAACTCTCTAATTAATTTCAACGACTTGACTAACTAACAGTTAGGATTGGGACGCTATAATCTATTTTTAACCAACGTCCGTGATTTTTACGAGTGGATCAAATTGAACTGGAACAGAATAATTGACACGTGACTAATCTTAATTTGCAGGCATTAAGTCATCTAAAGACTGTGATAGGTAGAGCATGATGTATATTATTTTATTTTTTTTTGCGCGCATAACCAAATTTCTAAGCTCTCTCGCCCGTAGTACAAATTATTATTTTTTATTTGTTGTTATGGAGTGTGTGTGTGTGCGTGTGTATTTCCAAGGTAACAACTTCGAAAGGAAGTGACTGTTTTTTTTTTTTTTTAAAGTGGTGTATAATGATGAAACCTCCAGCTGGTCTGTCATCATTCATGTTGATACACGTGACGGCTTTTTGATAGTTGATTGGAGAAGACGAATGATGAATGCAAGAGAATAAAGTCATATTTACAGTGGGGCTAGATATTGTATGAATTTCATTTGTTGAGAAGCTTGAGATGGCTTTAGCCCACACATTTAAATTCAGTCGTTCCCTTATTTTTTGTTATTATTTTTTACTTATTTTTATAAATGCTTTTTTATTGATAGACTTGATTTATTACAAAGATATATGACTAATCCAAACTAATTGATACAAGTTTAATATAATTTGTTTAAAAGCATTTTTTAAAATGGTTTTCTTGTAATAATAGTCACATTTGCAGTACAGTAATTAACAAACAGTGTTATAAAGAACAAGGGAGGTAAACGGGCACAAACAAAATGCCACGTTAATGCACGAGCTCCTATTAGTGTCAATTCAAACGCCGTCATGAGGAGGTTGTTATTGAATTATTTACGATCGGTGTGCGATATCCCATACCACCACCCCGAGTCATTATTTCAGCCCTACTTTTTTGTTTGTTTCCGGATCAATAAGTCAACACCTCGAGCTGTCCGTCGAGTGCTGTCGTGTCTTGAGAAGGATGACGATGTCGCCAGGCGAGAAGAGAGAGGGGGGGGGGACACACATAAAAGAATCTACTTGGCAGTATATAGTGTCCTCGTCAGCTGATCTTGGCGCCAGGCTTGATGTCTGAGAGTTTGTTATGTGTGTTTGGAGAAGCCGGTCTTTGATAATGATCCGTTATATCAGGGGTTCTCAACCTGCGGGTCGCGACCCCCTTGGGTGTCAAATGACGGTTTTCCAGGGGTTGGCTAAGACCTTCGGAAAAAAATAGATTTTTTTTAAATCTAAAAAACTTTTCTTTGTTCAAAATGTTTCATGAGTAGTTCATTTTTTTTTCTTTAATTGCTATTCGAAGAAAGATGTTACTACAAACAACTGAATCGGAATATTTACAAGCATTTCGATTGTCGCAGCATAAATATTTGTAACAGTTTAAATTACTGTCTATCAAAAGGCGTGGTGAAATGGAACGTAACGCCATTGCAGAATCCTAGATGTTATTTCTGTGGTGAAGATGGATGCACATAATTTAAAATTATAATAATTTATATCTAGCACTAAGACATGGAACCAATCATGAAAATGGATCTCGGAAAAAGAAAATATAATGACGAATTTTGACGCTATGGTTTAATTTCAATATTTAAAGCAGAAATAGAAAAAACCTTCATTTGTAATGAAGCTATAGGAATTCATGCAAAAAAATAAATAAATTATGATTGGAGTTTTTAACATTAGCAAAAACACAGATGATTTTACGCTTTGGGGTCACCGCATTTTCAAAAATGGGTCGCGGGACTAAAGTTGAGAACCGCTGCGTTATATCAATACACGCTATTAGATAAGTTTAGATTATATCGTGAGAAGGCTGATACACTCGCCAAGAGTGGGAGAACAAACTCATAATTAAACTCTGCACTCTGTCCAGAAGAAACTAATAGTAAATAAAAAAAATGAGAAATGAACAAGCTATCATCCAAATCACAAGAAAGATGACGCTTACTATAAGCTATCCCGACAAGACCAACGTCTAATCTTTCGACTCAGGACCGGACACAACAGAATGCGACTACATTTGTACCGGATGCTCAAAATTTGAATCAGTGAAATCTGTCCATGTGGAGAATCACCAGAGAATGAAGACCACGTCCTCCAAAACTGTTTTCTTTACCAAGAGGCCCGTATAAGACATTGGCCCCAAATCACCCCAATAGAAAGGAAACTATATGGAGAGCTCCCTGATCTGGAAACCACTGCGCAGTTCATCTCATGTATACTCATCTGAACACTCCAACATAACAATGAGAACGAAGAAGAAGAAGAATGAACGTGAACAATCTCCACTACAGTTTCTTAGTGAAGGAACGAGACAGAATGTTCTCGACATTTCTCTCAAGCCTTCCTCCCCAGCCCCCCCCCCTTTTTTTTTTCCAGTTCAGTTCTGTTTACAGATTTGATGTCAGCATTATAAACGGTTATGTCGTTTAAATGATTGCTCTCTGTGTGTGCTTGGTACCAGACAGTAGTCCAGCTAACGGAGCACCACAGCCACGCCGAAGTGACAGGAGTCTCGCTTTTGACATATTTCGGTGTTAAAGTTTTGTTGCGCCCCCCCCCCCCCTAAATCTCACTGCTATACCTAGTAATAAGCGTCGGCAATTTTGTTGTATTCGCGCCCTGTACTGGAATGTGTGTGTGAGTGTGTGTGTGAGTGAGTGTGTGTGTGTGTGTGAGAGTGTGTGTGTGTGTGTAATGTGTATGTTGGTGTGTTGTGAAGATCCTCGCTACCTCGAGTTATTGTGACACCCAGGTGGTAATCACAACGTCACAGCACCCGACACCTGGTCTTGTGGCTGGTCGCCGCCTCTGAGGCGTTGGGTGACCACTAAGAACATTGTTATAAGAAGTGCGGAAAGAGATAATGGGAATGGAGTGTCCAAGGAGGTGTCCATGAGTGTCATTTTTTTACGTAGCTAGCGTTTCCCGTAACTCGAGCTCGACCTTTGAGACACTAGCACTTATCATTTCTTTCAGTTTAGCCATCTAAATACATGCAGACCATTTCAGTTGCTTATATAATTTTTTAAAAGTAAAAGCCGTTTACATTTTTTAGTGTGTGTGTGGGCCATTTGTGGATTTGAAAAAAAAGTATTTCTTTATATAATAAGGCTTTGTAGCCTTAGGGCGGGTGGGGAGGGAATGTGGGGTGAAGGCCAAGCTTCGTTCTTTTTACCCAGACTTTTATCTTCCCAAACGATATCATTAAAGAAACCTCCGAGCTCTCATAAATAAAAATGGTAATTATCGTCATTGCCCACGTGACTGAATCTCCCCTCGTTCTGGCCTCGTTCTTTCTGGGAGCCAAACTCTTTGTTTGTACATCACGTCATCTCGAAACTTTTCTTGAAACTTTCATCCCTATTAGTTCAGACATTTGCTTACATATGTCAGGGGATGTTTAGCACGCTTGTGCTAGGCGATCGATCCGCCCTACCCCACTCTTTATCCATTACAAACCCACACGGTAATTTTGGTCAAGTGTCTCTCATTCTTTCACATACACTGTACAATATCTTGTCTTAATTCCTCTCTTTTTGGTCTCTCTCTCTCTCTCTTTATTCTCTCTCCCCCTTTTTCTATTTCTCCTCTTTCTCTCTCCTCCTCCCTTTCTTTCTCTTCATCTTTCTCCTTCTCTTCCTCTCTATCCCCCATTTTCTCTCTCTTCCACTCTTTCTCTCAATCTCTTCTCTCTTTGTCTCTCTTTATTTCTCTTCCTCTTGTTCTCTCCATCTTCGTCCATTTCTCTCTCCCTCTCTTTCTCTCCCCGCCTCTTCCTCGCTCTCTCATTCTCTTTCTCTCTCTGTCTCTCTCTCTTTCTCCACCCTCTCTTCCTCGCTCTCTCACTCTCCGTCTCTGTCTCTTTCTCTCTCTCTCCCCTCTCTTTTTCTCTCTCTCCCCTCTCTTTCTCTCTCTCTCTTCCTCCAATTTTCTCCCTCTTTATTTCACTCCCTCTTGTTCTCTCCCATCTTCTCTTTCTCCCCCTCTTTCTTTATCTCTTCCCCCATTTCTCTCTCTCTCTCTCTCTCTACCTCTCTTTCTCTCTCTTGTCTGAAACTCTCCTTACATATTATTACCCTAACGTATTATTCTTTTAAAAAAAAAAGGCTTCGTGTTGTCTGCCGTGCGATCGTGAAGCGTCGCGTGCTTGTTCGATCAAAACAGAATCCGATTGGATTTACTCTTCTTCTATTGTGTATGTGAATGCATATACATGTGACTATCTGTGTGTTTTAGTGGTGAACTTTAATGTAGTGTGATAGAACACATCGCGCCACCGGTTAGATGTCTCTTAGCTCTTGACGTGAGTCCAGTGCAAATAGATTATAAGAGTTCGTTTTTTTTTCAGTGTACTTCTCTTATTTCTTTCTCTACCAGATCGCGATTGTATTTTTTGCTTGGTTTGAATTGTTTTTAATCACTCACTCTTAGTTCTCCCTTTTCAGTCTTGCTCTCCCCCTCTCTCTCTCTCTACTCTCTGTGTGTCCGATCCCTGTCTTTTTGATAAAACATCGAAGAGTTCACGTCTTTGATTAGTTCAAATAAAAGAGGTTCACAGGTTTCGACTTTAATCACGTAACAAGAACTCGCTAAGGGCCTGAACTTTTGATTTATACTTTTAAAATTTTATAAAGTTTCCTACTTTTGTTATTTATTTTTCGATTCAAAAGAAACAAAATCTTGTCATCTGGTGAAAGCATTGGTATGTCTTACTACCGTGTTTTTAACTCTTTCTCTCCGAACTGACGATACCAGCGTTGATTCCACCAGAATGTGGTAAATAATTACGGAGAGAAAGAGTAAAAGGAATGATAGCGATAGAGCTCATGGATACAAACGATAGCGAATCGTACAGTTCATCCTTGTGGGTTCGGATCCCATCCGATTGAATTTATTATTATAACATTTGATGAGAGCTTTTACGTAACTGTGTATGGTGCTTATCTGTATGAGTTCTCGTCTGTATGAGTGTATGAGTTCTCATTGTGCCTTTTCTCTTTATCACCAAAAGGAAGGTTCGATCTCAAAATATAGAGCTGATTACACCCCGCCCTAGCTCCACAGGCCACCCACTATTTGAACATCCGTCAAGTCCTTCAACAACTAATTGCCAAGCGTTAATATTATTACAACAAAGATGTAGTAATTGGTTAGAGTGTAGTACAGTTTATTAAAATCTAAGACTGCCTCGCTAACGAATAAAACTTTGCGACCTTTTTTTTTTCGACGAAACGTCGATGGTGTTGCTGAAAACTAGCGCCAGGAGTAAATCGAAAATTGAATATTTTTTGGTTATCTCATTTTGTGGGGGCCTATCTCTTGTGGAGCCCCCGTGGCAGTAGCCCCGCCCGCCTTTATCTTATCTTGTATAATACAGACGTTTCTTCAAAAGGAAGATGATTACGTCCTACGCGTCATGCATTTAGTCATGCATATTAACCAATGACCTAAATTCTGCCAAGTCACTGGTTTTCCTGGCTAGCTCAGGCAACCCATTCCATGCTCTGATAGCACAAGACAAGAAGGAGAATTTGTACAAATTTGTCCTAGCATATGGGACGAGGAATATGCCTTTATCTTTGTGTCTTTCAGAGCATTTGATTAAATTTTGTTTTTGTATTTGAAGATTATGGTTCAGTGTTTTATGTATAATTGCTACTTTACTTTTAAGTCTTCTATCCTGAAGGCTTTCTAAATTTAGTGATTTTGCAAAAGGTGTTACTCTAGTCAAATGTGAATATTCGTTTGATATGAATCATACTGCTCTATTTTGTGTCTGTTCCAGTTTCTTAATGTTTTCTTGAGTTGAGGGGTCCCAAACAGAGGATGCATATTCTTTTATTAGCCTAACCAAGGTTAAATAACATTTTAGTTTTTTGTTCTTATTTGTTTTATAGACATTTCTTTTATTAAACTTTAATGCTTTGTTTGATTTTTTGATAGTTTCATCAATTTTTAATCCGACCCTTCTCTCCTCTTCAGTCCGTGAATTATCTTCATTTCTGTAGCCGAAGTTATTTTTTGTGTGTAAAGTATTTAAGTTTAAAGTCACACTATCGATTCACTATCTGGACAGTACATGACCAACCCTTTGTCATGGTTAGCTATGGTCACTTTCATTATTGAGGTTATAGGTGTGGTCAACCCCCCCATCAAATCTAGTTTTGGCTATCTTCTAATCACAATTTGATATGGGCAACCCTTCACCTTGGTTAGATTGACCAACTCCCCTCGTCTTCACGGTTATCTAGATGCGGTCAACCTTTCACTGCGGTAAAAAATTAGCTCCCCCCTCCCTTTTTTTTACTTGACCACGTGATGCTGTTAAAAATAGCCTTCAGCTTTCACTTTTTTTATTGTCCATAATTTTTTTTCCTCTTACGCCTACAGCCGTGTCCCGCAACGACACTGACCTGTGATGACCAAGAAAAAACAAATATATCAGGGCAATGATGTCGCTGGACGAGGGTAGAGATGGGCATTTGTGATGGGAAGGGGTCGGAAACAGAGTTCATCCATCATTGAATTTTGTCTTCTGACTGATACAAACTTTTATTTTTGGTAGTTAAAGCTCTAGCTTTGTGTCACACTTCCCATGTCAATATGTCACTGTCGTTTTGTCACTATGTCATTATGCCATTACAATAGAGATCTTTAAATGTATTTATAGATATATTATATAGAGATCAATGCACATCACCTTCAGCTATTCATTAGTCTGTTTGACCGTTGGGGCACCACACCTGATTTGTGTCACCGTCTCTCCATTAATCTTTGTCTTTTGCCAAGATATTAGTCTATTTCGTCCACTCCTTGTCGTTGCCTTCTTATCGATTCTTTTGTCTGCATCTCCTTCTTTTTTCTGGTCCTGTTCCATGCTGGAAAGTCTTTGCGAGTCACGAGGATCTTATGATATAAGGTTACAATCTTAGCTGTTTTTTGTTTTTTTTTAATTTTGGTCAGAAGTTCACCATTGGACCAATCGTTACTGTGGTCCTGTTTTAGATTTCCTCTTTTATGATACTGTCTTTGTAGTTGATACTTACAATTCTCCTTTTGACTTATCAGTTTAGTGGTTGGGGGTCGTCCTCTCTTATTTTGCTGTCCGAAATTCGCGAGATACAAGAATGTTGCCATGACCAATGAGCGCATACATATACTAAACATTTACTAAAGTCCCAAGCGCCTGGCCTCCGAACCAGGGGTCTTGGGTTTCAATCACGGTGAAGACTGGGATTTTGAGTCTCGGGTTTTTTAGGGCGCCCTCTGAGTCCACCCAACTCTAATTGAGTACCTGATTTTAGTTGGGGAAAGTAAAGGCGGTTGGTCATTGTGCTGGCCACATGACCCCCTGATCGTTAACCGTTGACCACTGAAACATATGACTTTACTATATATCGCAAGGCCTAAAAGGGAGTCTAAGAAGAACTTTGATCACAGAGAATAAAAAAAGATGACTATACTAGAAGCAGTGGTTTGAAAATATTTTGTTTGTTCTCGTAAAGAAGAGAAAGCGATAGGGAGACAACATAAAAGATAAAACAGGCCTGTCATTAAAAGAATTTTCTAAAAAACAACAACAAAAAACTTAGAGTAATGGAGTAAGATGATCAACAGATCTTGTGTGGTGCCCCAAAGGCCCAACATACTAAGAGATAGACGAAGATGATGAACAAGCTTAAAAACCTCGTTTCCGAAAACATGACCGAATGCTTTAAACTAAATAATTATTAGTAATACTAATTCATATTACGATATGATAATAATAATTATATCAACATTTCTGCTTCCTAGGCTGTAGTGTCGATCACCTCAACAGCAGCTGTTCAGATAAACGGATGAGAAATATCGGTCTAGACATGACGTCAAGATAGACTGAATGAGCGTGCCGCGTTTTGGATATTATTGTTGGAAATTTAATGTGCATTTAGGTTATGAAATTAATCGCTTGGAAAATCTGGCCTCTCTCAGAGACAATCGATTGAACACATTGTTGGCCTGTTTGGCATTAGAAAAAACCCCATATATTTTAATATATTATTTTTTTCACCTGATTTCTTCCATTTAAAAAATATTTATCTATACAAGATAAAGAACAAATCGACTTTTGATGCATACGTATAGCGCCCTAAGTAGACTAAACATAGGGCGCCGTGGCCATTCGCAGCTCGCTGAATTGACGGACTGGGACAAATGTGCACCTCGGTGCTGAGTGATGTTGTTGTCCTGAAACCAGGCGCCCTGCGCCACGATTGCAGTATTTTATGAGTCGGTTAAATTGAAGCTTCCTGCCAACGGATGTCAACGGAATTTATCGCCGCGGTTCTCAAAGTAATGACCATTATTGTGCCTCTCTATTGTATTTTTGTGCGTTCAAATTTGGAGAATTCTCACTTTGAACTACTGCAGCATTCACTAAAACCTCGTTCAATAACTGGTAGAGTCTAGTCAGAAGAATGTCGGACATGAGGAAATCGGTAAACAAAATTAAAGCGTAGATCAAGTTTAAAGAAAAAAAAAATTACTTAGAGTTTATTCGATATAAAGATTGCATCAAGTTATGGCTTTCAATACTTGGCCAAAAAAACAACAACAACAGAAAGACGTTATCACCAAAGAAACCCAAAATTAATATGTCTTTGTGTGTGTGTGTCACGCTTATGAGTATGTAGGTAAAACAACAACAAATAGGACGTATTTTCAAACTAAGAAAGCCGGTTGTCGCTGTGGTTTACTGTGTACTGTGAAATGATTTATCAATTACTTTCTGCTTTATAATTTCCATTGACTCCGTACTTCCTTACCTGATATTTATTTTATTTTGTTCTGGCACAAAATCCTTTCAGATCCACGGACGTTAACAAAACACAAAGACAGGAAGTTGTTGACATCAAATTGACAAAAAAAAAAGTTGCCTATTCACTGAACCATTCTTATCCTAAACACGCCTGCGAGTATTAATTATACGATCTTTAACCTCCGTAGTTAGCTGAAGATAAGATTTAAAATCATCCAATCCATTTTTTTTTTGTTTACTTTAAGATGAATTGGTCTCTCTTTATTTATGGTCTACATGTAAATTTTTTTAGGACTGTATTAAATTCTTTTTTTTTCTTTACATTCCGTCGGTATTTATTTTGGTCTGCTTTTAAAATTTATTTGGTCTACATTTAAATTTCTTTAGCTCTTTGTTGAATCCTTTTTTTTTTCCAAAGATGTAATTGCTATTTATTTAGGTCTGATTTAAATTTTATTTTGGTCTACGTTTAACTTTATTTTGGTCTACTTTTTTTTTCCGCCTACATTTACGACATTCAACTTTGTTTGCGTTTTATTATTTCAAAGCTATCGTCTGCTCTTTGTTACCTGCGTCCTGTTTGTTTCTGATGAACTTTTGGTGTAAGCACGTCTGCTGGTAGATACTCTTACCTTTTTATTTTTATCCCCGCCATCAGAGAAGATCGGTTAATTTCAAGGTGAACAGTGATCTAGGCATAGTTCGGAGGTGAGGATGAACAAAAAAAAAATCACCTGAGCCTGGAAATAAAGGAAAACTTCTGGGGGTGTTAAAAGAGTTTTTTTGGTCTTTAATGTTGGCTAGCATCAATATGGTCGTGGCCTTTAAAGTCCAGAACATTTATTTTCTTTATATTTCAGTTTTCTTTTGGACCTACATTTAATGTCCGTTTAATTGATCAAAGTTATGCTTGCCCTGAGCCTGGCAAAATATGTAGGTCACAGTTGGTGCTGCGCAGTCACGGGAATTACTACATTTCTCACTGATCTATCTGTCTGTCTGTCTATCTATCTATCTATATATCTATCTATATATCTATATATCTATCTATCTATCTATCTATCTATATATATATATATATATATAATCTTGGCACTCGAAGACAAGTCTTATTGTTATATATGATCATTTTATTATGTCTTTAGAAAAGAATGAAACATCTATGTGTTTTTTTTTTTTAAATATGTTTATGCTCAAATGTATTTTAAATGTAAAGAGCGAAAGTTATCTTCAGAACTTCTCGCACCAAAACGGCTGCGCCAAAATCGTCGCTTACCCTATCGGACACATTGTTTTCAAACGAAGAAAGCTAACAAACACGCGTATACATACTCAGCCTTCTCGGCTGTTCAGATTACGTCAGTGTTTCCCAAACCCTTTTTTTTTCTTAACGGAACACTTTGCCCATTCTGAGTATTTAATGGAACATTTCGTTTATTTTTTTTTTTAAAGAGAGGTTAATTCACGTGGTAGTCTACCAGTTAATTATTGCAGTAGTTCGTGGAACACCTATTCAGGCCTCTCGGAACATTGGTTTCACGGTTAACGAGGTTGTCAAGTGGCCAGCACAATGACTAACTACTTTTACTTTTCCCTAACTATTGTCATGCACCTATTTGAACTGGGTGGACTCGGAGGCGCCTAAAGATCCCGAAATTTAAAATCCCAATCTTCGCCAGGATTCGAACCCAGGACCCCCGGTTCGGAAGCCAAACGCTTTGCCAGCCACCGCATCTCTCACTATATATTGACCATAGATCTATATTGAGAATAAATTGGTGGCAAAATAAATGTTTTTATCTTTTTATTTATATAAATAAATCGTTTGGTTTGTTTACGATTTCCTTGCCAGGTAGATCATTAGCGCAGTTTGATCACCTGCATTCATTTTCATTTCACAATTTTCTAAAATACAGGTCTAGAAAAATAACGCCACGAAGAAATCTTCATTTCGGGAGTGGCGAGGAGGGAAAGAGCCGCGTTCCACAGCTTGTTGACGCAAAACATAAACACACAATGTCAATTCCAGGCAATGTTGGCGTTCACACAATAGAAACAGAAGTAGCCCCTCTCGTGTCCCCCACCCTCGCCCCATCCTCTGAACTTAATGTATAAATCCTCGATAAAAAGAGAAAATCAGATTTCGTAGCTGTTACGAGATCTTAATGTTTAACTTCCAGCGTAGCTTCTTCGTATCTTAGAGCTTACAGAAAGGTTGTCAGACTGAAATGTAAAACGGGCCACATTTAACAGACTCTAGTCTCATTTATTCTATGTGCCACAGTGTTTCTAGTTAAAGCTATTTCTGTGAATGCTTTCAGCTTTTCTGGACAAATTACTTCAGCAGCTTTAACGACACACTCCTTCATCAAATCACATTCACTAAATGATTTGCTATGGCTTGCATTTAAGTTTGACAAAATGTTGCTGGCTTTCACTGCAGACTCACTTTCGTCTTTTAGTTAAACAAATACTTTTTTTTAATTCAAGAAGCTTGTCACCTCTTATTTTCCATCGTAATTATTTTGATAATTTTTTTAATTGGCCGCATGCTGCCCCCGAACGCCGAGATACCTGCCCTACATGGACCATAAGATCTTTTTTTAGTAAGATAATGCTATCATTGAACTTCAGTGGTCAAGTGACCTAGATTTAACCCAGATGTACTCCATAATTATGCAGTGTGATGTTGTTGTTTTTTAACCAAATTATTACAATATAAAACCAGCTACATGAAGACCCCTCCATTGTAACGGAAATACAAGGGAACAGATGGCGTTGGGGGCAGGTCTCCTCGAAAGAATGTCAGAGAACAGAGGAGCAAAGATTGTTCCCCTGCAAAACCCAAAAGGCAGGCGCCCCAAAGGCAGACCTCGAGTAAGGTGGTTGGTGCCGTAGAGGCAGATCTACAACAGCTTCTAGTCCGGGCATGGAGACGTTGAGCCCAGGATAGATCAGAATGGAGAGGTGTGCTTAAGCAGGCCATAACCCTCTATGTAGACGTAAAGCACAGGATAGATCAGAATGGGGAGCTAGCAGGCCATGCTACGATTTATATGTCCGAAAATGGATTTGATGAAACCTTCTTTAGAACAGGCAGGCACTTCCTTGGAATCCACAAAGAAAGTGGACATTGGGCAGACCCAAGGAAAACTGTAAGAGGTCAGTAATCCGTTAAGCTGAGGGTACTGGAATGACATGAGAGCAGATGAAGAAAGCTGATCAGAACCGAGTTCGCTGGAGAGGTGTAGTTGCGGCCCTACGCCCCCCTTCCCCTGGAAGTGCACAGGATTAAGTTAAGTTCTTTAGAACACTAAGACATCGATTTAAATTCGATAAGGGAAAAGTGATACATTTTACATCATTACGAAATTCATGCATTACTTTGTAACCTAGAGATTTAGAAAAATTCAATTAAAAAAAAAAGCCATAATGAATACGCAGCATAATAAAAGTACTTCTTCAATGTTCCTAGATTTCATTCACTAACTTATCAACAGCAAGGAATCTGTTCTTCAATGGATTCCAGCACACATTGAATTAGAAGGCAATGAAAAAGCAGACATACTGGCCAAAGATGGAAGAAAGAACAAATGTAAATCCCTCTCTACCCAGAAGAAATTATGAAAATATAAGATTGCAGAGTAAATGGGACTTAGACCATCTCACATCCCGATTACAAGAAAAAGGACGTCTATTATAAGCTATCTAGACATGACCAACACATCATTTTTCGACTAAAAACCGGACACAACAGAATGAGACAACATATGTTCCGGAAGCTTAAAGTTGGAACGAGCGAAACCTGTCATTGTGGAGCACCAACAGAGAATGCTGACCATGCCCTTCAAAGCTGCATACTATATCAGGAGGCCTGACAAGACTCTGGCTTTAAAACCCTACTATAGAGCAAATACTATACGGAGAACTGCCTAATCTGGAAACCACTGCGCGGTTCATCTCCGATATATGATTACTGATCTGAACCCCCCCCTGACATGTAAAATGAGAACGAAGAAGTAGAAGAATGCACTAACTTTATTAAACGTCTGAGCGTAACCATTTGAGAAGTTACACTGCAAACACTGTCTTCCTAGTCAATGTAAGTATTGTTACCGGTCGTTGACTTGTAGCACCAAACGGCTGGTAGACAACAAAATCTTATTACATTTAAAACTATAAAAAAAAGACAGCAACCTTTCAGTCTCACGTTCTGGAGTTGTCTCCCCTAACTAAAACCAAGTGACGACAATGCCACCTATGTTTCATCATTCACAACCCGTCGCTAACCTCTTCCCACCATCACCATAGAAACACACACACACTCCATAACAAGCAGGCCAATTTGTGTTACTCAGAGATACGTACATGCCAAAATGGAAATGCGTATTCCCAGACCTGAAAATGCGTATTTTGAGCGGCAAATGCGTATTTTCCTAAATATCAAGAAATATACACAGGAAAGACTTAAATTAAATCATTCAAGCACATAATGAAACGCAGCTATCTTAAAGTTAACACAGCATAAAGTTATATAAGACATTTTGTACATAAGTCAAAATATTCACACATTTAGTCTTTGTCTTAGACTTTTCTAGACTATGTTAGAATGATAACGTTCCTGTCACTTGGCAAGGATCTTATGATCATAATGCCTCTAGTGTACTTCACATTCCATAATAGCTGCAACAGAACATTTAGCTGGATTAGTGACATCTAGTTTTATAAAAGTAATTTTGTTTATCGGCAATTTCGTTACAAAGTATCCAGCCACTGGAAATATTTTATATCACTCAGTTTCTCTTCTTCCAGACCTTTTTTGCTGTTAGCAATGAAAACTTTGGCATCCTCTACAATCACTAATAACAAATATTTTATTTTTATTTTGTTTTTCAGGGAGATAATCCTAATTAGTCATTGAACTTCTTTCTAATATAAAAAAGCTTTGCTATTGAGTCAGCCTTAAATGCCCCTGATTTCATTCTTTGAACTTAGGCCTTCATAAGTAATGGAACCTAGCTAGTCGCTAGTGACTATAACAGTAGCTTCCACAGAAGATACATTCTGCAAGTTATGGAACATCAGGTTGATTCCCTTTATCATGCTAAAATACAGATTAAGCGTAACCAAGGTTTCTTCTATGAAAACCTCTACCCTTCTCACTTTCATTAAAAAAAAAATGAAATCCAAATCTGGGAAAAGATCTAGATCTATAAGCAGATTCATTAACAGTTGATTGTTTTTTAATGTGCATATTTTAGATTCCAGAATTGATACGAAATTGCTTCTTTTGGATAGATTTAATTTTAGATCTAGATCCAGTTACAGATATCTAGAGCATTGCGTTTTTGAGGTACCTCTTCTACTAGAGTGGAATCTAAACCTACAGCCTACATTGATTGCTACACCTAGCCAGTAGTCTACTCTAAGTCTATTACACACCTGGTCATATCTAGAGCTAGAATGTAGACTAGAATTAGATTTAGATCTAGAATCTAGATTTATATCTAAATCCAGAAAAATGTAGATCTATATTTAGATTACACAATTAGATCTAGATCTAGATCTCAATTCTAAATCTAGATTTACCTACATTCTAGTATAGGTGCCTGACATATCTCTGGTTCTAGATCCAGTCTAGATGAATTAGAACTAATCAATCAATTCCCAATTAGTTTGAAGACTTCATATAAGCTGATACATTGAAAGGAACTCCATCTCTCCAACTTTATTTAGATCAGTAAGATCTAGACCTAGTAAACTGATCTATATATATGATTTGTAAGAACTACTTGTTTTTTTTTTTAATTACATTTTTTTCTACTTTAGAGGGGGAAATGCGTATTTTCAGATGATGAACCGTACTTGCGTATTTTCGAGTCCATTTGCGTACAAAGAACGCAAGATGCGTACTTGTAGACTACTCTGGTAAGTTACGCAAAAGCTGCAATTTAAAACGACCGGAAGTGAAGAACAGTTACAGGAGACAGTAAGAGCACTAACATATTTTCTATTTAAATCGTAATGGACGAATTAATTATAAAGAAATATATATATATATACTTATTCCTTACATTAATACAGTTTTAATAAAACCTATATAATTGTTACTTTTTTTATTCTCTATATAGTCTATGGAACCTTCATTCTCTTCCATGTAGAATACTACATAGAGATAGATCTTACATTTTTGGACTCTAGTATACTAGAGTTACTATACCTACTTGTAATGCAATACACATACACAACCGGCTTAGACCGATTGCTCTCATTTTTGAAAGATCAAATTAGCTAGTAATTCCTATAAACTGTCAAATTTGTAGGAAAATCATTTGAGCCGTTTTCGAGAACTGTCCATCCAATTAAGAAGAATTTGCAAGATGCAATTGATTCCAAACCCCACGTCATCCTGTGTTGTCAGGTAAAAAGGTTAACAAAAATAATTTTTCAAAATTTCAGCTTGATCCGAGATTGGACTGCGGAAAAATATTTTTTTTTTACTAAATAGAGTTGATATAATCTTTGTAAAAAGTTGGCGAACTCATTTTGGTCTTTTGCTTTAGTTAGTCTCTCTGTCTCTTTCTCTCGTCTTTTTCTCTTTCTGTTGTCTCTCTTTCTTTCTCTCTCTTTCTTTCTCTCTCGTTGTTTCTCTCTCTCTCTCTTTCTCGCTTTTTATATTTATCTCTGTCTCTTTATTTTTTTCTCTCTCTCTCTCTGTCTGTCTCTCGCTCTCTCCCTTCCATAGTACCTTCCTTTACTTTTTATAATTCTAGTTGAATTTAAACTAGAAATATATTTAGAAAAGAAACGCTCGGGGGGGGGGGTGGATAGCGTTGTTGGGAAAGACGGTGGTTAAATTATCTGATTTGTATTTTTGGCAGACCCCACTCGGCGATGACTATCGCCCATCTCTTGGGGATATCCCTGCAAATCTACAACTTCCGGCCCTCCCTGTCCCCCCCCCTCCTCCCTGTTCCCGCTCGGACATAATGAACAAATAACATACTCTTTTGAAAAGCTGTCTTTTTATCGTTCAATGTACAGCCTCTCAGTAGACAATTTGTTATAGATTTGGTCTTCCAATTTGTTATAGATTTGGTCTTCCAATTTGTTATAGATTTGGTCTTCCAATTTGTTATAGATTTGGTCTTCCAATTTGTTATAGATTTGGTCTTCCAATTTATTATAGATTTGGTCTTCCAATTTGTTATAGATTTGGTCTTCCAATTTGTTATAGATTTGGTCTTTCAATTTGTTATAGATTTGGTCTTCCAATTTGTTATAGATTTGGTCTTCCAATTTGTTATAGATTTGGTCTTCCAATTTGTTATAGATTTGGTCTTCCAATTTGTTATAGATTTGGTCTTCCAATTTGTTATAGATTTGGTCTTCCAATTTGTTATAGATTTGGTCTTCCAATTTGTTATAGATTTGGTCTTCCAATTTGTTATAGATTTGGTCTTCCAATTTGTTATAGATTTGGTCTTCCAATTTGTTGTAGACATCAGCAGATGCATTTTGTTCTTTGAATACACTGGTGAAGTTGTTAAATCAATTACTTTTTTTTTCAAGGTTCTCAAAATATATATTTTTTTCTAAGCCTATATCTACTGACTCTGTCTGTCTGTCTGTCTGTCTGGTAAAACGTTTGTTTTTTTCTCCCACACCCATTCTCGGATCAAGTTGAAACTTAAAAACAATTATTTATAGCACGTAACAAAACATGAATCAATTTAAGAATAAATCAAATTGGTCAATTCAGTGTTGGTTGCTAATTTTTTCTTTTATGATGTAGAATAAGGGAAATAACTTCTACATTATTGAGTGATATAATTGTAAGTTAGAGGCTTTGTTGGTTTTTTTTTTAATGATTTTTTTAAAAATAATATATTTTGCTTGTTAAGCTATATTTTTATATGTACCATATTTGGTTACGTTTGCTGACCACCGGCGGACAATGGTTATGTTTGACCTGGATGTAGCAAGATATGTAGGTTACAGCTGGGGCTGCGTAGCCACAGGAAATACTGCATTCCTCATTAATCTTCGGACTCGAAGACAAGCCTTTTTATTATTACTTTGTTGAAGGTAATTTTTTTTGCGAACAATTAAATTGTTTTTTCAAACGAAATTTTGTTTCATAGCAAAATGCTAATGCCTACACTAGTACTTGATATGTTTCTATTGATTAGAAACATATTTTCCTCAAGCTTGGCACTAGGCAGCACCGTACGTTAAAAAGACAGACATATTTTAGGTACGAAACGATTACAGCAATAGTTATAGGGATTAGCAAGTTTATATCCTGGTCATTATTATTATTATTATTATTATTATGTTAAAAGCGAACGAGTATTCATTCTCCTTGCTGCCTGGGTCGAGTTTCGTTTAAAGAGAAACAAAATTCATCGTGTACACGTTATTTCTCCCACTTCTCATTCTCGAATCAAGTTGAAACTTTGTGCAATTATTCATTGTGGATGACAACTCTTGACCCAATGCAAAGGAGCGTAACTTGCGCAGTTGTGTACAGTTATGATTCTTCTTCCTCGTTCTCATTTTCATATTTTCATTTTCACATATTTGTCATGCTCTTCTGACATTGTTGCATTCCTATTGGATTTACAGTCACTTAAAACTATATTAGTGTATTGTTTTACAATATTTGAACATGTTTCAATATTAGTGATTAGGCTCTCAAGGTTCATTACATTCCTGTATGAAACGCTATGGCGTCGTCATAGTTCTTCCTCAAAGGGGCAGAAAAGATTAAAACCTGTTTTATAGAATCGCGCTAGACGGAATAATTACATGGCTTGTCTTCGAGTCCGAAGATTAATTAGGAATGCGGTATTTCCCGTGGCTACGCAGCCCCAGCTGCGACCTACAAATTTTGCCACAGCCAGCGCAGGCATAGCTGTTGTCCGCCGGTGGTCGATTTAGATTTTCTTTTCGCAGTCTACGTTATAGATTTTAAGGTATTTCCTCACAGTTTGAATATTGTTTAACTCTTTACTTCCGTAAGTATTTTCCACGTCCTGACTGTATTGTTCTTTTTCCATATTGTACATTCTAGTCTGTTATGATAAAACTTCAATAACATCTTTGTTTGTTATCAGAAAACGTTACTTTTGGTGTAGAATTATAGGAGAATGCGTGCACTTTTTATGGAATATAAATTAAAGTTTATAAAATGAAAAAGGAATTGAATTTAATGGGGTCAAATCAACGATGGTATCGTTAATCAGGAGAGAAAGAGTTAAGGTCTCTTTCGGAAGGTTTACGATTCAATGTCCGCAAGAATGTCTTTGCCGGAAGTGGTTATGGATGTAAGCATTCCATTAACTATAAAAAATGCCTCCTAATATCTTGCGTTTCAAATAGCCTTTGGCAACCAGTCCAACGCTTGGTGTTTACGTGTGACTCAGATATTGAGTCCGGCGGAACTGTTTTCACTAACAGGAGAAGGGGCGAAGGCGAGAGACTTGCGCCTAAACCAGTAAGCTTGGGACATGAGGGGCTCGATAGCCATGGCTGAATACCCATGAGGAGAAGGAAAACTCTGAATTAAAACCAAATCTGCTTTGCAGCTACACCCAGTCATGGGAAAGGCTTCGGGAGTCAACAGTGGGAAAAAATAAGAAGCCGGCAACAATTAAGCAGTTTGCCACACTCAGTGCTAGACCCTGGCATGCCGCTAATCCCAAAACCGCTCCATTGGATACATCAGCTGCGTGGAGAAATGGGAGGGGGAGGGTAAGAACTGATCAGTGGGCGACATCGTTCCGGCCACATCTATTTCCCAGGCATTCATCTCATCTCAAGGAAATGATCCATAGTCGCTCTTGACTGAAGGAGGCCATACAACGCTTCAATGACCTGGTGGAGTTCACGTTTTGAGTGTGTGTGTGTGTGTGTTTATGTATATTTCTGTATGAGTTTGATCTCTTTTATCTATATGTCTTTGTACTTATTTCTGCGTGTATGAGCCATGCTTTTGTTTATATATGAGACATATATGCTATTGATCTACCCTCGTCTACATATATTAAATATTTGCTATAAATCTTCCTTCGTCAATATATGAGATTTATATTAATGTCATATACAGTCTTGTACGATTTGATAGTGTTTGCTTTTTAAAAAAAAAAAAAAAAAAAGATCTACACATTTTCAAACGTAATAACTTTCTTCTATTTCGTCCAAAAGCATCAACACACACACACACGCGCACACACGCGCGCGCATAATACAAGATTATCTTGTGTAATAATATCACATAGGCTATCTGTTATCTGACCTGAAGAGTGATACGGGAAATATCGCCCGTGTTGGCCTTGTTTCATTCAAACTCTTTGCTGTAATGTTATTGTGATGTTCTGTTTACAAGTTACTACCATTGTTCAAGGAAGGAATACGAATCTTTGATATTTTAATTGAATACCATCGATCTCCTTAAGGCTACGTTCTGTCGTCAGCTGTTCTTGTGTTCTTGGGAGTGTAAAAAATAATCCAACACTTGCTCATTGTGTAACATTTTTCTCGCTCAGACATCCAGCGTTTTTTTTTTATTTATAAGTATTGTTCAGGGTGTCAAGACAACACAGGTAGGGGAACGCTGATGTATTGTTCAAGTTAAACTGCACAGTGCACAGAACATCAAGGGATGATGTTTGAAACATCTTGAAGATGTAAACACCTGACGTTTCTTTGTTTATTGACGACCTAATAAAAGGTTTCACCTGACAACCTATTTTAAAGGTTTGGTCTCGTGCCGCGGATTGGAATCCGCGCAATCTCTTGTATAGAGTTTCGGGATTACTTCTCTAACAGAATACAACATGACTCTACTTAACGGACAATACGATTACGAGGAGCCAGATTTTTACAACCAGTACAGCTTTATTCCAAATTTACAAGGAGTTGCCATGTAAGTATTTGGTTTCTAGTTTGAACATTTTTAGTTTGGCCTTGTCAAGCCTGTTTATTCGGTAAGTCTATTCTACTTCAAACAAGACCCACCAAAATGGACGATATAAGCACTCTGTTTTAACAATAGATAAACATACATAAACAAACACATGCATTAAAAAAATTTTTTTTGGCTGTTTAAGGTAATATGCAATATTTTTTTTAATTATTTTTATTGCGCCAAAATTTTCATGCTGTGGAAGGATTATGCCCGGTCTTTTATTTAATCCGGCCCTACGACCTCTTAATTTATGTTGTTGTTAATTTAGGGTGCAATTTGACGGCGTCATTGTGTAAAAGTTGCAAATGATCTTTAACATGCTAGCGGTTATTCTTAAGCATGTCCATGATACGTGTTCAACATGGCCAAGATACGTGTTCAACATGGCCAAGATACGTGTTCAACATGGCCAAGATATGTTTTTAGTTGCGTGCTATAACCATTATTAGCTGCTCGAACACATTCTATTTTAAGTTTAAAGGAAAACTTAATCAGGGGAAATAACTTGCATTAAAGGGTTAAATCATTAAATTACTGTGGTTACGTCCCTTTATACATTTTTGTAATTAGAGGGAAGCCTGTGGTGTAATACAAAACTAAATTTTATACCTCTACGATCTTGTTTTAATGAAATATATAATATGAATAGAATCTTCGGTAACTAGTTTACGGAAAGTGAAAAAGAAATTGCCGTATAAAAATAGGTATCCTGTATTTGTTTTTTTTAATACTGATATCATATCTTGTAAATTATACATATTAATTTCCCAAAGAAATTATGTACGTCCTACATGTGAGCTGGGTGGACTCGAGGGGCCCTAAACCTCCGAAATTAAAATTCCCAGTCTTTACCAGGATTTGAACTATTTTGAGCCCGGTTTACCATTCAACCAGCGCGCTTCTAAGATCTACAGTACTTGTAAAATAGTAATTCGCTTCACTGTTTCCTTTAAGATCAACTACAAAGGAGTCGTTTTTCCCTGGAAAGAAAGCGATGGGAAGACAACATGAAAGAATGGACGGGTCTGCCATTGAAGGAGGTTCTATCCAAGGCTAAAGTCAAGGATAGCAGTGTAGAAAGACGGTCGACAGATCATGTGTGTTGCCCCAACGGTCCGACAGGACTAAGGGAAGGGTGATGGTGAAGGTGACATTGGAGTGGTGTATATGGCAGTAGTAAACATCTAACAATTAACTGTATTTGTTTTCATTCTGCAAACTTTTCATGATTCTTTGTATTGGTAAATTTATGCAACCCCAAACCTCCATCAGAAAGGTGGGGGGGGGGGCAGGCTGCGTTTGAACTCGAGGACTATTGAGTCGACAGCAATGACTAGACAGAGATCAATTTTTACTGTATGTTATTTCCTTGTCTGTCCCCGGAGGTAAGCATCCTTAACATGGGCGTTGCTATTCAATGTTACATATACTCAATAAGACCGTTGACGAATTGGTAGATAAAAAATACATAAAATTATAATTCTTCTTAACTGTGTTGATAAAATACAATAGACCCAAATTTAAAATTAACAGTTAAATATTCTATTTGCTTTGCCACAAAGCACAAGTGCTATAAAGGAAGTCAAAGTTACAAATACAAATAAAAGCAGTTTAGGCCACGAGGCCTTCGTCATATACTTATACAAAAAAAGAAAAAGTCTCCATTTCAGATCTTGCAAACTATGAGTCATATGATATAAAGATGACTTTTTGTATGGCCGTGGTTAAACGAGCGTGTCATGTGGCCAGCACAACGACCAACTGCCTTTACTTTCCCCAACTAATGTCAGGTACCCATTAAAGTTGGGTGGACTCACGGGCGCCCCGAAATAAAAAAATCCCAGCCTTCATCGAGATTTGAACCTGAGTTCTTTCGGTTCGGAAGCAAAGCGCTTTACCACTCAGCCACCCTAGTTAACTGTGGGCCACCGAAACAGATGACCAAGATAATTATCCGCCCTATAAATCACAAGGTCTGAAAGGGGAAGTTTACCTTTTCTACCTACAGATTTTATAATAGGGTAGCTGCTTTGAAAGAAAGTAACACCCTTCCTGTTCGAGCTGCATAATGCTTTTAGCGTATCGTGTTGGAGATGGCAATAGAAAATTTAGACCAGTGGTGTACGCATCTTTTTGATGGTCACATCACGTTAACATCAGTGAGTCTCAAATCAAAACCAAGACACCCAAAGTTCATCAATAATAGAATGAAACATCTTTGGGAAATAATGAGAGAACCCTTGACAGTTGAGATCCTAAGCCTAACCCCCTGATTTTCAAGTAGAGACATCATAAATTCCACAAGCTGTCGATAACTGCAAGTGACGTCTTTGGGGAATAATCTGAGAACCCCCTTGGCAATAGAGACCCCCCAAGAAGACTGAAAGCAACAATAGGAAGTGAATGCCACATTACGCGAGTCTGCGGCGAGGACTTTTACTGGTTAAAGATTTAACTACCGGTGGTCCGTGACAGGAATGAAAGAGAGAAGGGCTAGAATTAGGACCAGTAATGACCGTCTTGTTTCCTTAGCCAGGCACCCGGCCCCGCCCCTCTCTCCACCACCCCATCTACTACATTTTTGAATCCCCCCGCCCCCCTAACTCCCCCGGTGTACTCATTACCTCAAGACTGGATCGTTACCAGGAAATCATGGAGTTGGATTCGACTGACTCCTGGGACTAAGACAAAAAGTAAACATTCCGACGGCACGGAACACAGGGCCCTCGGGCGCTATGCCACAATCTCTTGCAATCTTTGTGTTATGTTCAAGAGTACTAGACAAGGAATGAACTCGTGGAACTTTACGTGCGACCAAATAATATAAAAAATCATTTTGTCACAGTTGCGATATGTTCATCACGAAATCAAGATATCAGCAAAATATTCAAAACATTAGCACCAATTAAGTATTGCAATTTAAATGTATTAATATTGTAACATAACACTATTTTAGGTAGTCATGCAATTGTACATTGTATTCCAGTTGCTGTATAGGAATCGTCGGAGGTTCCATACAATGACACTTTTACAACTTTTCTCCTACTGTCTTGGTCTGATAGTGTGGTCTATACCTTGATGTCAACAGCTGCCCGGTTGATTGGCATGCGCCTTGGACCGTCCTACGATGGTCCCAGGTTTGAATCCCTCCCGCCATCATCTTCTGTCCTGCAGGAATCTGGAGGCCGTAATATTTCTTATCTTTGAAGTAACGCTCGATAACTTGTAAAGCACAATTTTTATAAACAACCACCCATCTCTTTCCCCCCTTCCGTGTTTCTTGTTTTCTTCCGCCTGGTACTGTCCCCTACAGGATTTATTTTGAATTTGTGTTTGAACTTATAGGGTTGGGGCTAGGTCAGCGGTAACGCTGAGGGAATCATCAAAGGGACCATATATTAACTAAAATGTTTAGGCGAGCCTCTTTCTTTATAATTTTTTAAAAATAGATCGAAACATCTCATTACTTATTCCCAGTTAGCTAATGAATGCAGGTAAAAAAAAATAAAAAAGTTTTGTGTATATCTAGTTAAGTTTTTTTTTTTTTCCAACTTGACTTCAAAAGTTCCATTTTCAGACCGTCAATCCAAGTGCGTATGATGCTCATTGGTATGGCCAGGTGGAGAGTGTCATGTGGCCAACACAACGACCCACCGCTTTTACTTACCACAGCCAAATGTCATCTAGCCTTCAGAATAAGTGTGGACACGGGGACGTCCTAAATATAGTTCTGAATTCAAATTCGCCGGTATTCGAACTTGAGACCGCTCGGTTTGGAGACCAAGCGTTCAGCCACCACGCCCCCACAACTTAAGTACACTATTGATCCTCGTTTTTGGTTCTATTTGACGTAACATTTTGAGGTCAGCCATTAATAATAATTAGGTCTTAATATGACCAAGGGTCAGTAGAAAGTGTGAACAAGGAACGTCTCAAACAAAGTGTCAGTTACCCAGCAATGACATTAGTAGCATTCTAAATGAGAAGACTAAGTACTGACAGATATTTGTGACCTCATTTTTTTTTTCTTTTAGCACTTTTGGTTAAGTGGTCGCTTGCAATCTCGCGGTCTTTTGTCTTCGCGCGAGACACGAGATCATTAATTATTTCGTCTAGTATTTCAAGTTGGTGGTTAAAGAAAATGTCTCTTCAAAGTTTGAAAATCATTAAGGGGACGCAAACCTCGGGGGTATTTTTTTTTCTTTCAGTAAAAAGTGAAAAACTACAAATCACGCATCTGTAACCTTCATTCCAAAAAACAATATATATATATATATATATATACATATATATGAATAACTGAAGGATGATTAGTTTATATTACAAAGCCTATGTCATTGTTGTGACACGGTTACTATGTGTGGTCAACCGTGACACACAGTCAAGGGTTGGGTACCTGGGAGTTAAGTGACTTGTCGGTAGTCACGAGTGTGTTGTTAACAAGAAGCAGGAAAAAAACATCTAGAGGAGTAGCTGTATATAAAAGTTAGCCTTGTACATACGTTACTATTAAATGCTTTACAATTAAAGGAACTTGTTTCTTCACAGTCAACTAACTCTGTCTGACTGGTACAATTTTAGAACTCGTTTTTTCTCTCAAAACCATTAACGGTTCAAGTGTATACTTTGCTCAACTACTCATTTCTGAAGACAAAACACGAATCAATTTTAAAAACAAAATAACGAACTAGCCAATTAACTCTTTCTCTCCTAATCGACGGTGCCAGCGTTGATTTGACCCACCATTAAACTAAATTGAATTTTTGGATTTAAAAACTTTGATTTGTGTTTGTGTAAATAGGACATACATTCTCTAAAAACATTCTCTAATAACAAACAAACACGTTAGCGAAGTTTAACCCTTACAGGATAGTGAAATACAAAATGAGCAAAACGAATAATAATATAGAAACAAGGAAACTAATTACGGATAGAAAGAGTTAATCCTAGACTTACTTAGACTTAGATCCTCCGGCGCTGTTAGACGCATTGTGCGGCAAGCTGTCTCCACAAAGATCTGTCACTAACAATGTCGTAAGCCTCTTCCCACCTGGTGTCCTCCGCTCTGAGGTCCTCCATGAAATTGTGGCGCCAAGTTATACGAGGACGTCCCCGTTTGCGCTTTCCTCGTCTTCGCCTCCATGACCTCCATGTTATCGCAACTCTTGGTATGCGTAATTCATTTTATCGGAGAATAAGTCCCGCAAACCTCATGCGACGCTCTGACTCCTAAAATCCGTCTTCGGCAGTATTGTTGTATCAATTAATCACTGCTAATTTATTTTTTTGATACCGACTATCCTTCAGTGTTCACATATAAGGCTAAATATGTGGGGTTTTGTTCATTCTACACGTTATTTCTCCTGCATTTATTCTCGGATCAAGTTGAAACTTTAAACAATTTATTGTTAACAAAACATGAATAAATTGAATTATTAACCCAATTAGTCAATTACTTGCTGGTAGTTATTGTTGAGAGATATTGTTGTAAGTGTGGAGTTATTTCCCCTTAGATAAGTTTAAAAAGAACAAGAATTTATATATTATTTTTTGTGTTTTTATTTATGTGTTTGTGAGTTCGCGAGCTCAGCTTGAGCGTCTCTTTTTTGCGGGAGTTTGCATAATAGATTTTAACTCTTTCTCTCCGCAATTATTTACCACATTCTAGTGGAATCAACGATGGTATCGTCAGTTTGGAGAGAAAGAGTTAATAATAATAGCGATGATGGAGTAAGAGAGTGTCAAATTGAGCAACACAGGCATACCCTGACAACAACACACTACACCAGTGATTCCCAAAGTGGTCTATATTGACCCCCAAGGGTCTACGAGACAAAAAAAGTTTGGGAACCACTGCACCACACCAATGATTTAAACACATTCTAAGAAAAA
Organism: Biomphalaria sudanica; assembly: GCA_036873155.1. Taxonomy (NCBI): domain Eukaryota; kingdom Metazoa; phylum Mollusca; class Gastropoda; family Planorbidae; genus Biomphalaria; species Biomphalaria sudanica. The sequence goes on along the minus strand of JAZGLO010000707.1, from coordinate 517,848 downwards.
CTATATGGAGAACCGCCTGATCTGGAAACCACTGCGGGGTTCATCTCAGATTTTGAATTGCTGAACTAAACCCCCTGACATGAAAAATGAGAACATAGAAGAAGAAGAAACACACCGAAAGTATGAGTTCACTCACTTATATACTGCACATGTGTTTTGTGTGTTGTATTGTGAAAGTATTCATAGCAACAGTTTCAATATAATCTATTACTTGTGTATTAACTCTGTGTATGTGCTTATATTTGATCTGAACATTGAATACGTGTAAATATATACGTGTGCGTGTGTGTTTGTGTTGTGTTCTTCTGGTCTGACCTCTTCTCTCTATTTCAATCATACTTGAGAAAACACATTCATCCGCCTGAACAAATGTGTCCTGTACAGAGGGACCCCCCCCCCTAAAAAAAAAATAATTAATAATAACGAAATTAATTTATGTGGGTGGAAGAAAAAAATCTATTCGTTTCTGTTTTGTGCAGATGTGTCCAGTGCATGGACATGTCATGCCAGGAGTATGTCCAGATGTGGTGAACGAAATTAAACAAGCGGGAAAAAATAGACCAATAAACTAACGCATTTTTTTTCTTCTTCTTCTGTCGAGCATCTCCTATAAATAGTGTCATTATTTCCACCCTTTCATTGAGATATAAATGTTCTGTGTTATTTGCGTTGATTTAAAAACATCGTTTTCGCTGTCCACCAAAAAAAACAAAACTCTCTCTCTCTTCTGCGTCCACATTCTCTTCACAGTCTCTCTTTCCCATCATCTTTTACGACCTTTTTTCTCTTTCCTTCTTCTCTCTTTACATCCTTCCTGTTTCTCTCTTTCCCTTCTTTCATTTTTCTTTCTTTTCCGATTTCTTCATTTTTCTTTCTTTCCATATTTCCTTCCTTTTTGTTTATCTTTCTATTTTCTTCCTTTTTGTTTATCTTTCTATTTTCTTCCTTTTTGTTTATCTTTCTATTTTCTTCCTTTTTGTTTATCTTTCTATTTTCTTCCTTTTTGTTTATCTTTCTATTTTCTTCCTTTTTGTTTATCTTTCTATTTTCTTCCTTTTTCCTTTTTTCTCTTCCTAATTTTTTCGTTTTTTCTTTTTCTTCCCATTTCCTTCCTTTCTTTCTTTTTTATTCTTTCGATCTTTTTTTTTTCTTTCTTACTTTTGATCTTTTATTCTTTCTGCCTTTCATTCATTCTTTCTTTCTTCTCTAAGCTAATCTCTACAAAGTATTAGACTTTGTGTTATAGCCGTTCCATAAATCTTTATTCTTTCTCCACTTTCTTAATTTCTAATTTATTTTTATACATTCTGTAATAACTATTCTTATTTTTTACCCTCCCTCTTTCTCTCTCTCTCTCACTCTCTCTTTCTCTCTCTCTCTTTCTTTCTTTTTCTCTCTCTCTCTTTCTCTCTTTCTCTCTCTCTTTCTCTCTCTCTCTCTTTCTCTCTCTCTCTCTCTTTCTCTCTTTTTTTATCTCTCTTTCTCTCTCTCTTTCTCTATTTCTCTCTCTCTCTCTCTTTTTCTCTCTCTTTCTCTCTCTCTCTTTCTCTCTCTCTTTCTCTTTCTTTCTCTCTGTCTCTTTCTCTCTCTTTCTCTAAATATCTCTCTTTTTCGTTCTATCTCTCTTTCTCTTTCTCTCTCTCTCTCTCGTTTATTTTGCTCACACATCACTTCCTGATGTTTGACCTACTTAATCGTGAATAAATTAGATCCTCCTAAAACACATTCAGGACTTCTGAAGCCATACACACATTAATGAGAAAATATGACCATTGTGGGCTTCCGTAGATTAAACCTCAACCTAATCCCCCCCTTTTTTTAAATCATTCTTCTTTTCACACCAGACTTTTTTTTTATATTTCTTTGGTCATAATTAGAACTTCCACTGCTGGGTTTAATCTACCTAGATCCCGATATTATTGAACACATTGGTCTATAATAGAAAAACATGCACACAGGTATAATGATGAGGAAAAAAATCTATATATCTTCATTGATAGGCTAAGGCATATCTAGATTCTGGCTGGTGTCCTTAACATCTGAGATGGAAATATCGGTTAATTCACCTGGAGTTTCGTGAGAACGCTATATTTCCAAGTGGTATTCATTCCGTTTGTTTAAGTCTGGCTTAGTATGATGTCCTTTCTGTTTTCAGTTTTCTATTACTGGTTCATATAGAACTGAAACTACGAGATGTTTTTGGTCAATTGCCTTATCAATAATTCTGTAATAATAATTAATATGTAAATCAAATTAAAATGAGCTGTTGTCAATTATATTGTTTCTTTGTGATGTTGAAATGACTTGTAAGTGTATCTGCTTTTTTGTTGTGTGTGTTAAAACTACTGTAAAACTTCTAAAAGTGAAAAAAAACAACTTCTGTTTACATTTTAGAACTTGTTTTAACAAAATGTCAGTAACTTAAAATAAAAAAATGATTTCAAATGTAGCCATTTTCACAGCTCCAGGCTTCATGTGGTGTACAACCGACCTATAGCTGATTTGTATGAATTTGCATAGCTTTCTGGGCATAACATCGTTTTGGCTAATAGTTCACACTTCCGGACTTCCTCCTTCCCACAATCCCCATTTCGTTGCTAGGTACACACAAAAGCTGCACCAAATATGTTGGACGAATATCAAAGTCTGTCTCCAAGCAATAATATATTCCTGACCACGTGACACGACCAGGGGGGAAACGTGAGAACATCATCTCACTAATTGGTTGACTCACTCGTGGATACAATAAAACATGTGTGCGAGGCGAAAACGAGGGGGGTGATAAGGAGTGGGTACCTTATGAATAATTTTCAATTCATCCGCTGGCCCTGTGGGTTTCATATTTTAGGGATAAATCTCGAGGACTGGGGGCGCGAGGGCTGACTTGTTGAATTCTCCAGCCTGGCTGGTTACCATCCTTTTGTTGTAGTGGACTAATGATGTAGTATCGATCTGTGCTATGTTTGTAATTTGAACTTCGGTATCGATACTCAGGGTAAGAGCAAACACATTAAAAATATTGATAGAAAAAAAAAAATCGGGACCGAGCGATTGACATTATTCCTTAAAGAACTTTAGAACCACTGTGAATAAAACTTAGCTTTGAAATGGCATAACATTCTTTTTATGTTAAGTTCCCCTTTCAGACCTTGCGATCTATAGGGCAGACGATGTAAATGTCATATGTTTCTGTGGGCAACGGTTTACTATGGTGTCAGCACAACGACCAACACTCTTTACTTTCACCAAATAAAAAAAGGTACCCAATAGAGCTGGGTGGACTCAGAGGCGCCCAAAAGATCCCGAAATTAAAAATCCAGGTCTTCACCAGTATTCGAACCCGGGACCCCTGTTCGGAAGCCAAGCGCTTTACCTTTATCGCCTCATTTTATTAAATTTGTGTAAATTACTAATATATTTGTATTTTGATTCCACAATTATTTTCTTAAATATTTTCTAGTCTCTAGAATTGCTGAAATTTCCTCGTATGGAGTTTTTCATAAATGGAGTTTCTCCGTTGTGTGTGTATCCGGTGTAAAAAATACTGAAGTATTGAGAAACTATTTAAAGCATGCACTTTTATATTTTAAAAACTATTCAGAATTAAAATTTCTAAATTCTTCCACTTTTAACTCACATTTTTTTTGGTTTTGTTTTTACAGTGATCATTCAATATGGCGTCGTAATGTTCTTTATTTCTTCTCTTTCCAAATTCTCTACCAAATTTCCTCTATCAATTTTGTAACGTTTTTATCTAGCATCCCTACTATCATCCCCACATTTATCTATATCGCTTTCTCTTCCCTGTACTCAATTGCAGTTGCTTTAGGGATCTTAAACATCAAAATGTCTGCAATGGGCAGATTACTCTGGGAAACTTAAGTTTGAAAAGTCCCTCTACTGCATGGTTTCCCAAACGTTTTCCTTTGCGAAACACTTGGCACATTCTGAGTATTTAGAGGAACACTTTGCTTATTCTGAGTATTTAGAGGAACACTTGGCACATTCTGAGTATTTAGAGGATTACTTTGCTTATTCTGAGTATTTAGAGGAACACTTTGATTATTCTTAGTATTTAGAGGAACACTTTGCTTATGCTTAGTATTTAGAGGAACACTTGGCACATTCTGAGTAATTTAGAGGATTACTTTGCTTATTCTGAGTATTTAGAGGAACACTTTGCTTATTCTAAGTAACTGGAGGAACACTTTGCTTAATGTTAGTATTTAGAGGAACACTTTGCTTATTCTGAGTAACTAGAGGAACACTTTGCTTATGCTTAGTATTTAGAGGAACACTTTGCTTATTCTTAGTATTTAGAGGAACACTTTGCTTATTCTGAGTATTTAGAGGAACACTTGGCACATTCTGAGTAATTTAGAGGATTACTTTGCTTATTCTGAGTATTTAGAGGAACACTTTGCTTATTCTAAGTAACTGGAGGAACACTTTGCTTAATGTTAGTATTTAGAGGAACACTTTGCTTATTCTGAGTAACTAGAGGAACACTTTGCTTATGCTTAGTATTTAGAGGAACACTTTGCTTATTCTTAGTATTTAGAGGAACACTTTGCTTATTCTGAGTATTTAGAGGAACACTTGGCACATTCTGAGTAATTTAGAGGATTACTTTGCTTATTCTGAGTATTTAGAGGAACACTTTGCTTATTCTAAGTAACTGGAGGAACACTTTGCTTAATGTTAGTATTTAAAGGAACACTTGGCACATTCTAAGTAATTAGAGGAACACTTGGCTTATTCTGAGTATTTAGAGGAACACTTATTTGGGAAACACTGCTGTACTGGAAACAGGAACTCAATAATTACTCCAACACTCACAAATGTGTAGTTATCGGCAAACAACAAAACACTGATCAACAGGTAGAAAAAAATCGATATTGAACATGATATGATCAAGGCTAACACTAGCATTGCTTATGTCTTTTGTTAACTAACGTCAAATTTCTTTTACTCTCCCCCCCCCCCCCCCCCACCCTCCCACCTTTTTTTTCTTCTTCGTTCTCTTTTCACTCCCCCCTCCTCCTGTAAGACGAAATCGATAAGTTGTGTCTTCACGTGAGCAGGTCTTCATCTAATTATTTTAACCTGAAACCTTACATTACGTGAGGACCCGCTTCCCCCCCCCCCCCTTCCCACCCGCGTTCATTTTGAAATGCCATCACGTGACTGTGACTTGGACTCGTTTTGCCCCCCAGAACATTGTCTGACATCTCCCTGTACTGGAAGATCTAGTGCCAGATTGAGGGGAGGGGGGCGCCGAACTCCCTCACAAGCAGTGGAGCCACGGTGGAAAGACGTTAATGGTGGACGGTTTGGTTAAGGGCGGGGGGCGTTGCGCCATGAAGCAGTTGCATAGCCCTGCTTCTTCTAGATCTAGGTTTTTGATCAAGCCTTGTTATATGCTGGGTTTTTAGTTTTCATTGTAATTGCGTAACTATTAATTGCGATTCTAATTAGGTGGCTACTTGTGGGATGAGAACAAGTAATGCTGTGACTAGGTGTATTGTGTGGGTCAAGTTTTTGTTGGTCATTCACGTTTCGGAGTCTCGACCTAGATCTAGTTATAGGCTCTTGTCTAAATCAGCGATTCGGCTAATGGGCAGACTGGGCTCTATAGCTTTGGTCCGGTAGCCAGTCTAGGAGACGGAGACGCCGATATAACACCTATGGCTATCTCTTGTTCACAGCCGTCTTAGACTTCTGTGCCTCTGTGGACTGCTTTTAGTTTAAAGAATGTTATTGGTCTGCACGGGCCAATTATCACTTAAAAAATACTTTGCGCAGGCTTGAGGCAATGCAGTAATTTATATAACTAGCCCTGAGCTCCAATCATTTCATTTTCCAATATACCTCCGTGTACAGTTCAGATTAAGTGACATAAGCTCTATTATGACATGATTAGAAATTAGATATTTGTTTCATAGAAAGGAAATGTTTTGACCATAAACTTATATATTAAACTAGACTGGAGACCGGAAACAAGTTCTTATCCTCTATTGGTCGATTCACAGACCTATATATATAGGTTTTTATGTACGTAAACTCTTTTTCAAGCTTTAATGCAAGTCGCCACAATCAATCTTTTCTGACTTAGAAACGTAATGATCTTAAGTTTTCAAAGTTTAGAAATAATGCAAAATTTATTTCTCGTATTTTCTTTAGAATGGGATATTAATCACAGAACTATATATTCACGCAAATATATGAAACAAAGTCATTTCCTGTTTGTTTCCATTGAGATAATGTTTCAAAAATTATAGATCGAAATTATTCATGTCTGTTGATTTTAATCATCTTATGTACAGATCTAAATAGATTGATTACCTAGATGTTTCTAGATTATGTATCTAAAAATTGAAAAATAATAATTATGAGAATAGAGTACTCTTATTTTTTGATGTTTAATTACTAGGTCTAGACCTAGAAATTAAATTATATGTTACATATATGTTACATAGGTTAGGGTTGAAAAAAAAAAGACTTTATATCTATTAACTACTTTACAAAACAACGTCTTGATCCAACTTTCTAAAAAATTTTCACATTTTTTGTAGTTTTAAAAAGTTTCCATGTCCAGTCTAGAGAAGTATATATATATATATAAGTATATTGTTTTGACTTAGAGACAACTAGGATGTGAGGAAGAATAGCTAAATGTAAACAGAATACTTCTGAAGTCTTTAGAGAGAGGCAGTTTTTATGGACGTAGAGATTTAGTTCAACGACATTCGACAGTTCCCTTCGTTATATTTAAACGTCTTGTTCGACATTCACTTATCAGCGTTGACTACCTTATATTGTAGGCCTTTCGACTGTGTTTATTGAATTTCTTTTTAATTGTGTGTTAGCTCCGTTTGACTTACCTGCATTAGACACGATTCATATGTAGAAGAAAGAGAGAGGGGAGGGTAAAGAGAGAGGTGCATACGTATAATATATGTAGAAAGAAAGATGTAGGAGAGCGAAAGAGTGAGAAGTATATATATATATATGGCAAAATATGTAGGTCACATCTTGGGCTCCGTAGCCACTGGAAATACTCATTAATCTTAGGAGAAGACAAGCCTTATTATTATTATTATTATTATTATTATTAATTGTTATTATTTTGTCAGAAACGAACGTGTAGTCATTCTCTGGCGCTGCCAGGGTTGAGTTTCGTTAAAGAGGAACAAAATTCGTCGTAGTCCCTGTAACTATAAAGAGAGGTAGACAGAGAGAGATAAATAGATAGAAATAAAGAAAGAAATTCTGTCTGAGTCTGTCCAAGGTCACTCAAAGTAGTCATTGTATCCCAACCCACCTTTATCGGACTACGACCGAACGCATTCTTTGTGTTTGATCATTATGCTGACACTCACTACTCTAAAGACCTAATATAATCGTGTGAAAAATGTTTTAAATTGCGTACCCATTTTTTTCTTGGGTTAGGTGGATGGGCATTGGTGTAATAAAAATAACAAACAAACGCAAACTTTTTTTTTTTAGTAATATGATAAAATGAGATAGTTCTATGAGTCCAGGCAAATGGAAATTCAGTTTGACTACAGTTGTCCACCTCAGCATAACTACTATAACAATAGAAATATAGATACTAATACTAGCAACATTCACACACAAAAGACACACACACACACTCACATATCAACCTTTTTATCTAACAAAAAAAACACCCTCAGTTATCTGTCTCGGGAGTTGATGATAACCACAAGCCTGGCGTACCTCTTTAACCTTAATAAGACTAATTCGTTTGGAAGTATTACCTGTTGTTTTTTTTTTCACCCCCTCTCTGCTCTCATTTTCCCCTCTCCCTGGCACAGGGGGGGGGGGGGGAAAGGTCTGATATGAGCGCTGTTCTTGTGTGTGACATAACTGGTCAGATAACGTCACACACTTGGGTGATTTCCTTCTTCACTGACAGCCTCGTCCGGAGAGAGACGCGCTCAACCGTGGAGCTCACTCCACCGGCTCCAGGGGGGGGGTGTGTGCTTCGTCCCACTTGACCGCGCTCCTTCTGACAAGCTGTCACACCAGGAATTGACGCATCCTTCACCCCCCAGCCCGGCAATGCTGGGGGGGGGGGTGTGAAGTGACGGGATTATAACAACAGGTCGATACAGTTAACCCTTGACACGACTAAACAGATCGCTAGCACATTGATCGCAACAGTTTTGTCGCCTCCGTGTTTTAGCTCATTTACTGTTCTCAATATTTTTCTTCAAATATTTTAATATCTAAAGATCAGTTGATGCAACTCGTCGTGTTCTCGTGGGGTGTAGAGTGGACAGCTCAATGACCAATCCTTTTCATGAACACTATTAAAGCTTAGACCGCCGGGCGGCTTCACGTTCGGAAGTAAAATATCTTTCTCAGCATAGACTTGAACCCGTGACATGCGACACAGTATGCGCTATATCTCTTAGACCAACAAGTCCCATTCTTTACAGTCGTATGTAAAAAAAAACACCAAAAAAACTAGCGTTTATGCCTTTTTTTACTTTTTTTTTTATGATGGATAATTTTTTTTATAAGAAGATTACATTGTCCCGGGATTTCATTTGGGGAAAAAATTATCAACAGGCCAGAGATACTAGACATCATAACCTACTTATATCTAGTCCACTAAATTCCGCATGAGCTCTTTGCAATGCTGTTTAGCCTCAATCTTGGTTTGATGACAAGTTCTGTCAATTTGTGTGGATTTCTCCACTAATGATTTGGAAAAATCGGTCATATGAATAAAGTTCCATTGGATCTTTCAGCCTGTATACAATGGTATAGGACACACGACCTGATGATGACCTAGTGATGTACAGGAACATTTGTTACATTAATAATTAGCCCAGTTCTACTTATACATTGTTGGACATAGAAACATTTACAATAGGAATTTATGCTTGTCAGCTGATAAACGCACCAACAAAAACATTTAGCATTATGTTTCTCTCAATATTTGGGTTTCCATACAAACTCAAGACAGTTCCTTTCGAAAGAATCCCAATTTCAAGGACTTCGTTCGTTTGGCATGTATAACACGTGTATAACGCATGTATAAAACATGTATAACGGATGTGCGCGTACATGTGTCTACAACATAGAACAATAGACAACCTAACGATCGTCAAGTTTGAACAATTTCTGAACAAGTAATAGCCATTACATGGCTATTAAAAACTCTAATCAATAAAGGAAAATGAATGTGAGAAGAAATGGTATCACATAATTTGCATACGTTTTCCAGGATTTTGATGCATTTCTCACCATTTTATAGTTCTCTTTCTTCACTGTCTAAATTCATCGGCTATATTTAGTTATTAGACTTCCAATCACTGACGTATATATACTATTACTTCTTTCTCAATGATACGATGGAAAGTGACCATTTCATTAGCACCTGTGGCTAAAATGTGCTCGTGAGAAGGACAAGTTCATTGAACCAGACTCCGTCAACATCTCTCCTTCAGAGAATCTTAATTGGAAACAAATCAAATCACGAGCCTGCCACCGAGTGAAATTGTTCCCTTGTAAAAGATCTGAGAACATTTAGTCTAGACAGGAGAAGACAAGGGAAGATAAAACTGTTGCTTTTTGGCGAATTTTAAACCTTTTGAGCTTAAAAATGCTATCGATTCATTTTAATGTAATAATGTTTTTTCACAATAGTAATTTATTTCATGTGAAAAATCTAATATACATTCATTTTTATAGCTAATTACCTTTCGGCACCTGTTTTGGGTCGTCACCTATATTGCATGGGAGACGACAGCATACCAATCGCGATCTTCTTTTGGCGATCTTAAAGCAGGGCGGCGTAAACAAAGCCGTAAGTGCTGTTAAGGTCAACTTGGGCGCCGTTTTGGCCTTCACTGGCATAAAGGAAAGTAGCTGGCAGGTAGATGGCATCTGAAAGAGACAGTTGGAGAACTCCCAGAAAGGCTGCAGGACAGACATTTGAGACCCAAATGTAAGGCGTTATTAAAGACAGGCGCAGAAGACGGAAAGAAAACTTTTAATAGACCGCCGGCGAACAACGGCTTTGTCTGCACGAGATGCGGGACAATATACAGGTCGCAAATGGGTTTGCCGTAATCATGTGTAACACTGCACTCATCCTTAATCTTTGGAATGGAAGACATTGCCATTATGATTCTAAAACTAAGGCAGAGAATTGTTTAACCGTTTGTGTCAACCACTGGTTACGTGTCTATATTATACAAAGTTATTTAAACCAAAGTGACCGCACTTCATATTCGGCTCACATTGTCAATGTAAACGTGTCAGACATCCTGGTAATACCCACATACGTACTTGTTTTCAAATTAAAAAGACGCTAGCCAAATTTAAATTTCAGACGATTATATTTAGAAAACTTAGAACGGTCAAACCAGAGTTTTAATTGTGTGGCCAATTAGCTTGTATTTTTTTCTCCAAACATATAGGCATACCCGACTCGAGCAGAGTTGGGTTAAATGAGCGCCTAAAGGCGAAAAAAATCCCCCCCCCCCAACTGGTTTACAAATGAGATGGGATCATAGCGCTCTGAGAATGCAATAAATATGAAAGTTGCGCTATTTGAAAGCTAGTCAACAAAAAAAAATTATAGAAAAATCGTTAGAGCCGTTTTCGAGATCCGTGTCCACTCAATAAGTTTTTTTTTTAGCCCACTAAGAATTTGCAGTCTGAGAAGAGGAACTTTAAAAAAAAATGTTGAACTGTTTCCTACTTCTAGTTAATGACTTATAATTAGACACATAAAAAAAAAACCTACTTATCTAATATATAAAACAGAACCTAAGGATTATGTATGCATGTACATATGTCCCTCATAGAAATCAAAACCGTTTGACCAATCTGGATAAACCTTGGCATAAATGTTCTTCAAATCATGGTGGAGACAGTTGTGTATATTTAATGTCCCTCCCACATCCGGAAGACCCTAAAAGATTTTAAAAAAATTATCTTTTGAACAAATCGGGTAAATCCGTTTTCACCGTATTTTATATTTGATATATGTCCACTGAACGGGTAAACACATTTTCACACACTACTTTCTTTTTCGTGGCAAAATAAAAACAAAAAATGTAAAGGAAACATTCGCCATGTTTGACATAGATCTAAATCCAATCCACTAGATCAGTTGTACCCTAGCTAAGGCCAGCAGGCCGCAGATCTTATCTGACTAGTAGTTTCTAAAAAGTCATATTTTCAATTATGCGATAATACTGCTTTTTGAGGATACAAAAAGTAATAACAAAACAAATATAGTTATTTCGAAACATTTCTATTTTTTTTATTTTTCTGAGTTTTTCTTCCCTTGGCAATGAAAAAAACTGGATAGAGAAAAAATTTTTTTTAGAAAGAAATGAAATGACCAACGGCCAAGTGGTGGGAAGAAAGCAAATGTTTCTGACCACTTTTGATCTGGGTCCTGCTTTACAAAGCCAACACGTCAATCGGGCTGAAAGAAAGACGCACAGCTCTGGTGCGCGGAAATCCTGTGTATAGAATTCTTTGATCAAAACACGTAGGAATAGAATTCAAACTTTCAAAGACTTGAAAAAAAAACACACACAAAAAAACGCCCAATAACGATGAATTTTTTGTTGTTGTTGTTGTTGTTGTTGTTGTTAGGGTGAATAACAAGAGATTTAAAATGTGTGAAAGTTGACCAATTGTTAGTCTGAGAATCAGTCACAACTCTGCCTGTTCTGGGCACATTGAAGAATGAGAAGACAGCTGTGGTAGATTTCACATTCGTTAATTGGTTTCTTTCACTCCAAAAGCTATTCACAGTTATCCGCTCATGTTTAGAGCCATAAGGTCCCGTGTATGTTCCTGATACAAAATAGAAAACAAAAAAATTGGAAGAAAAACTTTAAAGAAAATGATGAAAAGAGTAAGATTGGCAGAGATTTGAAAATAATTAGACAAAATAACCAATGCCATTTAGAGCAATCCATTCTGCCAACTATAAAACAAAATATTTTAAAATACTAAAAAAAAATGGAATTGAGATTCTACAGAAGGATCCTTGGTATCGCATTTAAAGACCGCATCACAAATTACGAGATTAGAGACTGGATTTCTACAGTGATTATTAAAAAAAAAACGCAAACTAAAACACTATGGCCATATTACAAGGTCTTCGTGGCTCGCTAAGACCTTCCTTCGGGGAACAGTTCCAGGAAAAAGAAGAAGAGGCAGACAGAGACTGCGATATGAAGACAAGATAAAAGAATGGACAGGCTTGTAGGTGAATGAGGTTCTGTCCAAGGCAAAAAACAGGAGTGGAGAAAGACGCTCCAACAGACTAAGGAATAGGTGAAGGTGGAAGAAAAAAATTATAAAAGGAAAAGAACTGCACATTTAAAGCCATATATATCATAACACCAAAAATGCTTGCTATTTGAGGCACATGCCATTTAGGAAGCATTTTTAGGTAGTGGAAAGTTTATATCCAATGACAATGACAACCTTGCGGTCTCTTACTGGCTATATTATCAGGTTATCATCGGTAGAAATGGAAAATGGTAGTTTTGGAATGTCATAAACTAACTAACGGATTTTAAATCAAGACCTCTAAAAATCATGGTTAACATAGTGTCAAAAAACGTTAGAACTAAGCCTATAACAACCCATTCTGTCTGCTGTCTGTCTGGTAACAAGTTTGAACACGTTATTTCTCCCACACCCTTTCTCAGATCAAGTTGAATCCTTGTACAATTATTTACAATAAAACAATTATATACAATTATTTTATCGTACCTAACAGAACATTAACCAATTAAGAAATTAACCTATTAGTTAATTAATTATTGGTAATTCATTATTTTGTTAGTTATCGAGGAAGGGAAATAGCTTTTCCCATTATTGAAAATCTGGAGTTCTTCTCCTTGGATAAGAACTGATTAAGATAAGCTTCAATAAGATTTGATCTAGATAAGCTGAGATAAGATCTAATCTAGTTAAGCTTAGATAAGATGTGATCTATGTCTTATATAATACAGACGTTACTTATGATTACTTACGTTACTTACAGATGATTACGTCCTACGCGTCATGCATTTAGTCATGCATATTAACCAATGACAAAGCTTAAATAAGATCTGATCTAGATAAGCTTAGATCAGATCTGATCTAGATAAGCTGAGATAAGATCTGATCTAGATAAGCTTAGATAAGGTTTCTTTATTAAATTTTTTTTTCGTGTCTTAATTCGATAAAATAAAAACCATCATGGTATCCTCTTTTTTTTTTTTAATCCATGAAACTCCTAAAGAGAACTAATTTGATCCACCCACTCAGCCCCCCACGGGTTGACGCCGATGATCTGGCTGTGAACCTTTCACGTGTTAGAGGAGGAGACAAAACACATTTCCGGACCTCTGGCCACTGGGAAGTTATTCAGCTCTCGTCTGAGAGTTGGCCAGAGGGCCACTTTTGAAATGCGCTGTAATACAGTCTGTCTTGTAAGTGCGACGCCCTCTTGTGTCCAGGCGACTAGATTTAGTCACGTGTACTCAGTTTTCTCTATTAAATAACGGACCTCCGGGCCATGGCATCCTTTTTAAAACATGTCTGTAGAGTTTTTCTCAAGGGAATATTAACCTTTCCAAAACTGTCCAGTGAGTTCGGATACATTATTATATATTATATTTATTATCATATATATATTATAGGATATGGGAGGCACGGTGGCAGAGTGGTAAAGTGATTAGGGTACTGAGTTCGAATCCTGGTAAAGACTAGGATTTTTATTTTCGGGATTTTTAGGGCCCCTCTGAGTCTATGCAGCGCTCTAATGGGTACCTGGTTAATAGAAACAGATGTCCCTTTAATCATCAGCCCTATAGATCATCTGCCGCAAGGTATAAAACGGTAACTACTTACTTTAAATGTGATAAAAACATAAAGGGTAGAGTAAAAATCGATAATTATTGTCGGTTTGCTGGGTTTATTAATCTACTTCCTCAAGCATAACTCAGTAACTTTAATTTTAATATTATCTTCGAAAACACTGTTTCTATGTTGAAAAAAAAACAACACATTAGCATTACTGGTGCGTAAAATTTAATATATGCATATAAAAAACCATAACCTTTACTACTTGTGAAGCGAATTTCATTTCGTAGGCGAATACAATTTAGAAAACTCACTTCGCAGCTAATCTTGCGGTACACGCCATTTGTGAAACGGACCCTTGAGGAACGGCGCCTGGATTGGTGGCAAGGTTGTGGGAGCTCGTTTATAACCCCGCACATTGCAAAGGGAATACTCTCTCACCTCTTAGGCACTCCCACTGGGGTCTTGTTCCTCTACCCATTTGTCTTAATCGTCTCTCTTACGACCGTTTCCACCCGGGAGCCACCATGAGGCAGCGTACCATACCCGAGCTTGGCTACATTAAACATCAATTGAGTGTCCTTTACCTTGTTTATAGTTTATCGTGCTAATCCCCAGCTTTTACAAGACGATTCAATTACATTTCCCCTAGCTCCTCCTCAACTAAACTGCTTTAGATTTAATATTTAAGAACAACTGAAAAATAAAGACGAATCGATACCAATCAATAATATCGTTAAAGAGGAAATGGGAAAAAAAAAGGTCTGTTCAAACAAGTTATTCATATTGACTTTCACCTTTTCTTCTTTGTACTTCTCACGACCAGCTTTTGTTCCCTACACCGGAATCCGGTTGACCTAGATAGCAGAGACCGGTCTTGAACACGCTAATGACCGGCATTAGTTTGAGTGAGTGCTACTTCAACTCACCCGCAAAACTTAACAAGTGTTGATCAATTATTACCGATGGAGCAAATCCAGCCAGAGAATCATTATAGCCGAAGTCCCGTAACTCTTGTAAAGATTTCTAAAGTAGCTGTAAGGCACGGAGATCTGAGTCTCTCTGTCGATGGTTTCATTCACACTCTAAAGGCGCTGCGGTGGTTGAGGCGTTAAGCATTTGGCCGTTGACCTGAGGGGTTCGAGTTTAAATTCCGCATGTGGCTGTCATGTGTTATTCGATTTTGAAAAGCTTTCTCTGTGTCCATGCAGCTAAAATAAGTGCCTACGTCTACCAATAGTGCTTAAGACCACCTACGTCTACCAATAGTACTAAGACTGCCTACGACTACTAATAGTACTGTTATAACGTTATTGGCGACGCGATAGGGTTAACTGTAGTTTCAGCTGACACCCGTGATCTCAGGCAAACCACTCGGGTCAACGGCTGACGATAGACAAGAGACAGTACTGCTATTACACGCAAGTATGATCCGTGTACGGGTAATGTGATCGAAAGCCTTCACGGACGAGAGACTGTGTGTAAGAAAGGACAGTTGAGTCCAGGACAGCAGGGGGCAGTAAGGACGGTGCGGTACAAAGTGAGTCCTTGAAAATGTAGCTGTAAGAGTCTAGAAGGAGACAGAGAGACTTGTAGTGTTTAGTAGTCAGTTCTACTGTGTTAAAGCATGTGAAGTTGGTGTAGCCAATGGTGTTTTATTGGCTGTCGATGAAACTCGTGTTGTCCAGTTCTTGTGTTAGATGTGCTGTGTTGTTGAGCTGTGTTTACAGGAGGCCTGATCGAGAATAATACCCAATTAGTCAATAAACTACTTTTAATTAATTATTTTGTTTAATACCAACAATGGAAATAAATCTTTGAGTACTCACTGATATGTATAAATATGTAGGGTTTGGTCCCTTATAATAATTGTTCCAAATTATTTCTACATCACCCATTCTCGGATCAAGCTGAAAATTTTAAAATTTAATTATTATACCTAACAATACATGACTAAATAAGAAAATTAACACATTATTGCTAATTAAATATTGTTTGATATTAAACAAGGGGAATACATTCTACATTATTGATATACATAGTTGTAAGTGCAAAGTTCTTCCCCCTAGGTAAGCTTTTTTTTTTGCTTGTTGTTACCTAAAGGTCCGCCCCTGCCTATCAAACAATTTTAAATTGTTATTTTCAAAGAGCGCGTTAGATATCCTGTCAATCACATTTCGTTTGTTCCATTAATCTCAAGTTTTAAATAAAAAACCTAGGTCTCAAAAAAATAAAATACTTATCGATCTCGGCAAGTGATTGGGACATTAACTCGAGGCGTTATCGAGTGTCTCTGGTGACCTGGTCACTTAATGCGCTTTATGCTAAGAGCCGAAAAATGCTGTTTGTTTCTATACTTTAGGTTCCAAAACACAATCCATTGATTAGTTGGTACCAGCGGAATAGGACTAGATGAGCGATGTACGTACTATATGCACTGTAATTAGACTAGCGAAATGTATGTCGTTTCATTGATTAGTTCATCAGTCTGTAATAATCATATTTACGTCACAACAGTGACATTCTTTGCGTGGATGGATAATAGGCTCTTCTCGTATCAGTGGTTCCTTTTATGAATTCTCTATGTCCTCACGGTATTAAGGAATATGTTGTATATGAAAGTCCCTTTGACTGTTTTTGTTTTAGTCGAGACCAAAGTACTGAGAGATCTGCCCTATAGACCACACGGTCTGAAATGGGAGCTTGCTTTTAAATTAGGTCTACATTGCTATAATCTACATTGATACATCAGCTCTCTCTCTCTCTCTCTCTATATATATATATATATATATATATTGCTACGTTAATTCTACATTATGTTCATTATACAGACGAACTTAAAAAAAATTAAGGTAATTCTGCAGGAGTTCAAGGGGCAGCCATCTTAGTTACTATTTTGTTATTGTTTATGTTCCAAAGAAATCCCAAGATATTGTCTTTAAAAAATACCAAGAATTAACATTACTTCTGTGTTTTCAAAGCAATGCTATTTTTTCTTTTAATTTTGACTTGGTGTCAATACTGTTAACATTGTGTTTATGTGTATGTGTTTGTTATTAGTATGTAGAGTTATTCCCCTTGGTAAGAAAGTTCATATCAGAGTGTTGTGTGTAACCTCGTACTATGAGGGTGTGTAAATAAATGGATTCTTGAATCTGGCGTTATAGTGTTAGCCTTGTATTCTAGTTATTAAGTGTAGCGTTTTCTAGCTTAACAAATACAATACGTTTCTTATTGTTCTGTCTTCTTTTTAATTGTTAAATATTGTCTAGATATCTATACTGAATTATTCTGATATAGAGAATCTAAATTTAACTAGGCCTACAATGAATATCAGCAGAGTTTATTGCCAAAAATTAATTGACCTTTATTGCCTTTAAGTTTAAGAACCTTGTCATATTAATATAGAAATTAGTCTAGTTCTAGCAGTTAGATTATGAGTCTAATTAAAAGACTTTTTAGGACTAGATGATACCGGTATAGCTTTGAACTTGAAACTTGAACTCCTGCAGAAATACCAAAATTATCTTATCTTATATAATACAGACGTTACATAAAAAAAGAAGATGATTACGTCCTACGCGTCATGCATTTAGTCATGCATATTAAAAAATGACTTAAATTCTGCCAAGTTATTGGTTTTCCTAGCTAGCTCAGGCAACCCATTCCATGCTCTAATAGCACTAGGGAAGAAGGAGTATTTGTACAAATTTGTCCTAGCATATGGGACGAGGAATGTGCCATTATCTTTGTGTCTTTCAGAGTATTTTATTAAACTTTGTTTTTGTATTTGAAGATTATGGTTCAGTGTTTTATGTATAATTGCTACTTTACTTTTGAGTCTTCTGTCCTGAAGGCTTTCTAAATTTAGTGATTTTACTAAAGGTGTTACTCTAGTCAAATGTGAATATTCATTTGTTATAAATCTCACTGCTCTATTTTGTGTCTGTTCCAGTTTCTTAATGTTCTCTTGAGTTGAGGGTTCCCAAACGGAGGATGCATATTCTATTATTGGCCTAACCAAGGTTAAATAACATTTTAGTTTTATGTTCTTATTTGATTTATAGAAATTTCTTTTAATAAATCCTAATGCTTTGTTTGATTTTTTAATATGAAACTATATGTGGATTCCATGACAGGTTTTCATTTATTATAACACCTAGGTATTTTGCGTTTTTAGTCTGTGTTACTGGTTTGCCATGAATAAGATAAGTGGAATTAATTTGTTTTAGTTTTTTTGTTACTCTTAACAACTGACATTTTTCTGGGTGGAAAGACATGCTCCAATTTGATTCCCATTTCTGTAATTCATCTAATTCTCTTTGTAAAATATCTGTGTCTTGTGTTGTTTTTATTGTTCTATATATTGTTATAAACCTGGTGGAGGCACAAAGAGGGGTAGTGGTGTGTGTGTAGTCAGCCGACACAAATCGCCCCAGGCCAGCGCTAGACGAGCAGTCAACCGTGACGAGTTACAACTGTCAGCCGAGTCGAGTGTCAACAGGACGGTTCGGGAAGGATCGACGTCGTGAACAAAGCTCAATAGCGTCACGAGAGTTGTAGTCATCTGACCACCTAGAAACGTCGAGCGGCAATCTGTCCGATTCGAGAAGGCCAGTAGGGACCCTATATAAGAGCAGAGGTGTCGCAGTCAGGTCGGTCGAGAAAAGGGGCTCAATACAGCAAGGTTCAGAGCCCGGTTCACTACAGTCCGGTCGATTACATCACAGTTCAGCGGTGTGGTTCTGTACGGAGCATTACGACGGTTCAGTGCGGAGTACTGTCAAGTACAGTTGAGACGACTGGCGTCTTGATCTTGGTCTGCGATCGAGTCCGACACAACGAGCCTAGTGTGTGAAGTCAGTCCTGAACTGTTGAACCCAGTGCAAGCCCGGAACGAGACGGAGAGGCCAGTGCAAGAGTTGATACGGCGGAACGGTGTTATCGGAGAGATATTTGTACAGTGTACGTGTTGCCAATTGTACAGTATTGGCTGTTATTTATTCAACTATTAAAGTGTTACGTTATTTTGGAGCCCGGAGTTGTCAAGTTCTTTAAGTTGGTGATGTATGGTGCAGTTTGCAGAGAGCCTGGATAGTGAGATTCGTAACAATATTATGCAATCGTCTGCAAATAATCTGACTTTTGTTCCTGAAGTAATGCAATTTGGTAAATCATTTATGTAAATTAAAAATAGTAGTGGACCCAAGACTGTTCCTTGAGGTACACCTGAGTTTACTGATCGGTGTTGATTTAGAGCCATTTATTATTACAGTTTGTTTTCTTCCTATCAGAAAATCTTTAATCCACTGATGCAGTGGACCATTAATGCCGAAATATTTTAATTTTTTAAGCAAACTATGGTGGTGAACTTTGTCAAAAGCCTTGGAAAAATCTAGTAAGATAGCATCTATTTGTTCACTATTATCTAAACCTTTAGAAAAATCATCAATTAGTCCTATTAGTTGTGTTTCACATGATCTATATTTCCTAAAGCCATGTTGGTATGGTGTGAGGACATTTTGTTTGTCTAAGTGGTTTATGATGTTGCTACATATTATGTGTTCTAGGATTTTACATGTGATGCTGGTAAGTGATACTGGTCTGTAGTTTTCTGGGTCAGAGTTTTCTCCTTTTTTAAATAGGGGGGTGACATTAGCTTCTTTCCAGTCCTTCGGTACTCTGCCCTGGTTAAGCGATGCCTGAAAGAGTATTTTGAACACTGGGGCTAGCTCATTGCTTAGTTCTTTGGGTAATCTAGCTGGAATACCATCAGGTCCAGACGCTTTATTTGGTTTGGTGTTGGCTAATAGTTTTTGAATTCCATTTTCTTTGTACTACTAAATCTTCTATGTTGTCTACTTGGTTCAAATTCAGTAATATGTCTTTGTCTCCTGGGGCTGAGAATGCTGAGGCAAAGTATTTGTTTAGGATGTTTGCTTTAGTTTCATTATCATTATGTATTATGTTATGTTCATTTTTTAATGGCGCTATGCCTGTTGTTTCCATTTTCTTAGACTTAATGTATGACCATAGGTTTTTGTTGTTGTCTTTAGATATTACATTGTTTATGTATTACTCTGCAGCTGTCTGCTTACTTTTTGGGTTAAGTGTTTAATTTTTATATACTTTTTGTAAACTCTTTCTGCCTTAGTTTCTTTAAATGTTCTATATAGGTTTTCCTTCTGTTTACAAAGCTTCTTTAGTCTATTATTAAACCAGCATTTATTTATTTTGTTTGATATGTATTTAGTTGGTATATGATTTTCTATAATGCTTTTAAGATGATTTTTAATGAACTTCCAGAGGTCATCGACTGGTTGGTTAATGTCTTTTTCTAATAAGAATGTTTGTTGAAAGTTAAATGCAGCTTGGTGTAGTTGTGTTAGGTTACATTTATTCCAGAGTAAGATTTTTCTTTTGGGTTTTGAATTGGCTACTGCTTTTATCTGACTGTGTTATTTTATGATCTCATGGTCTGATAGACCAGGGATAATATCATAATCAACTACTAATCCAGGTCTGTTGGTTAAGAAGAGATCTAATGTGTTGTTTAATCTAGGCTTTTTAATGATTTGATCTAAACTTAGGTTGTGTAAAGTTTCTATGTAAAGCTCATTTATGTCCTTAAGGTTTTGGTGTTTATCTATGGTTAGTGTTTTCCAATTTACATCAGGTAGGTTGAAATCACCCATAATCCAAAAAACTGCATTTTTATTTGTCTCTTTAAATGTAGTAATCTGATTACATAGTTCCTGCATGTATTCTAAACTAGAATTTGGTGGTCTGTAAATGCTGCCTATTATTAGGGATGTTGAGGTGGTATTAATTTTACAAAATGTTGATTCTATATTTTTTGAGTTTGGTAAGGTAATTTCTTCTGCTATAAGAGTGTTTTTTATTGCTAGAAGAACTCCTCCATGATTATCAGCCCTATCTTTTCTAAAAATTTCATAATTATTATTGAAAATTTCTGCATTATAAATTTCAGGATGTAGCCAAGTTTCTGTTCCTGCAATTATGTCTGGTTTCTCACATTCTAATAAAATTTCTAAGTCTGCTGTTTTGTTCCTAATGCTTTGAACATTTATTACTAAGGTTTTAAGTTTTTTTGGTATTACTTCTTTAGTAGGTTTGTTTAGTGAGGCTGTTGTATTAATTTTAGTAGATTTAGGTTTAACAGGAGTGGATCTGGCTAGTGGTTGGTGAGTTTGGTTTGGGATGGTGTTTAGGATATGGTATGGGTTAGAAGTGTCTGCATCAAAGGTACACTGTGCCATGATGCGTCTTTGTTGCCTAAGGCATAATACACAGGTGTATTCATATGGACACATGATGCATGGTACCATTCATCGCAGGTGTCACATTGAATGGCTTTCTGTTTCATGGTGCATACTTTTTTGCAGATGTTGCATCTATCTTTAGATCTAGGCCCTGGATTTGACTCTACATCTCCTGCTATTAATATTAACAGTGATAGGTATTTATTTCTGCTGTGTCTGATTGAGAACTTCCATTTGTGATGGGTGATCTTCTTTAATGTTATGGATGTGTATGTTAGGTTATTTTTGAAGTTGCATTGATCTAGAGTGTGATGATTGGTTATGACTGTTGTTTGCTTTTTAAGTTTAGTGTTGACTGAGGTAGATCTAGTTCTGTGTTCAGCTAGTGTGTATTTAGTAATTATTAGGATAAATAGCCAGAGCAATTTCATGATGACTGTTGTTGATTTTAGTTTTTAAAGGTCTAGTCTAAATCTAGTTTAAGGTTTACAATGGTTTAAAAAAGGTTTACAATTAAAAAAGTCTCACGCTTCCTTGATTAATTAATCAGATTTTTTTATAACTGGAATTTCTCCCTAGTCCTTTCACGTTTGATATAAGGTACGTAATTATTGCTTCATTATAAAGGCTACAAAATTTAGCATTAGTTTATATTTCTGCATCGGAGGCTTCAGAAGCAACGCCCCCCCCCCCCCTTACATTACCCCCCTCTTTTCACTATTTTCACTCTTTTCACTTTCGAAACACGCCCTCAGAGAAAAAAACAAACAAAAAACTTTAATCCTAACATTTTAGCTTCGAAAATATATCCTGAAAACCAGACCGACATTGAACCCGAACTGTTTCCGAGGGCTTCCCGCTTCATCAAGTGAACAGCGTCGGTTGATCACATGACACTTTCTTGCCTGGACACAAATGACAGTTATGTTATTCATTTCACAAAGGCTCAACAAGATTCTAGCTCTTCTAACAAACCTACAGTTAACTTTTCACTCTGAGCGGATCACTGTTTCATTTTATTATAAATCTTATCTTATCTTATCTTATAAAAAAAAGACGTTACTTCAAAACTGTTTTATCTTATCTTATCTAATATTATCTTATAAAAAAACACGTTACTTCAAAATGTTGAAAACAAAATAGACCATGATGATTAGTTTATGCCCGTGTTATTCTGTATCACTCTTCTACGAGCCGACCCGCAGCGTAGCATACGCCCTCCCCTCCTCTTTATTTTCTGAGCCTCGCTCTCTGTCACCGCGAAAGTTACGTGGGGTAACTCTAGTCCGTCTTGCGGAATTAAAAGAGTTATCTTTCCGCGACTTTTTCATCGTGGTGTCCCGCATGGTTGGGCCACGAAGAGAATTATATATTTATTGAAGATTCCCACAGGTCGTGACCCTAAATACAATCTTGGAGCATTTCAATTTTTCTTTCATGCATTTAGGACACAGCGGGTAGCAGTTTTCTGTATTTCTTTAAAACGGGGTCGTACACTGCTGTTTTAATAAGTAAAGTAAGGTAAAGTAAGTTTCCCTTTCAGACCTTTGCGATCTATGTGGCAGATAATGTAAAGGTCATCTGTTTCTGTCTCCCACGGTTAACGAGGATGTCGTCTCCAGCACAACGATTAACCGCCTTTACTTTTTTCCTATTTAATGTTAGGTACCCAGTAGAGCTGGGTGAACTCAGAAGCGCCCAAAGATCCCGAAATTCAAATTCCAGTCTTCACCAGGATTCGAACCCTGGACCCCCAGTACGGAAGCCAAGCGCTGTACCGCTCAGCCACCGCACCTCCTTTAATGGTTATTACATGTTATATTTATAGTCTAAGTTGGCCTTCTTCAGTCGTAGATTGACTGTGGTTCATCTCGTAGAACTGTCACTGTGGAGTCCTATTTTTGGAGAGACACTCCCGTCCACATAATCGCAGGTTAAGGTGGCTTTCACTTTGGTGGTAGAGGAGCCAGCCATTTTTCGTTTAGCAGAGCTGAGGCCTATTTTTTTCACTGTCCATAGCTTTCTTGGTCAGCGTCTCTCTCCACGTAATGTATAGTCTAAGTATTGGATGCAAAATTAAGAATGCTAAGGCATATCACGTGATCAATGTGAGATAGTAACATCTTGCATCATAGCACAACCTTCCCTTCCGTTACTCCTCGTTTTATTAACCCCCTCATCCTCGCCTCGTTCCACGCGCCTCCCACTTCCCTACTCTTCCGCCAAACAGAAAAAAAATCTTACGGGGATAAAAAAAAACGATAGCCTTTTTATCATGTGACACGGCTCGTGTGTGACTTGTGTCTCCCATCTTGTTGATCAGCTGTAGGTATTGGTGGATAGTTGTTTTTTTTTCCTTTTTGTTGTTGTCACTTTCGATCCATAGGATTCTCTCCCCTTGTTCAGACTAGGAGACGACCAAATAAATGCACGATTATCGTTCTTGTGTGCATCTTTTGGTGGATTTAATTTTCATGTCAAGGTGTTCTTTTAGTGCCGGGTGATTTTTTTTTCCATAGAGGGATTTTTTGTTCAGGTATTTTTCAATTCTACAGGAATATAATATTTCATTTCTTACCATTCGAGTGAGTACGTTTACGCATAACTGAAAACTAGTGACACAGGCATGCGTGTGTAACAAAGAAACTTTTACTGTATGCGTGAGCGTGTGTGCGTGAGAGAGCTTATTGTTCCGATACGCAAGCTGCTAACACATTTCTTATAATGAACGCTCCATTGATCGCCTGTGTGTAAACCCCTTTAGAGTTATCTATGTGTGTGTCTAAGCGTGAGTGAGTACGCGTGCTCGAGCTCCCGCCCGTTGTTCTCAAGACACACAGAAGGCGAGCACGTGACTCGTGTTATTGTTGACATATCCATCCATGTGGATAACTTTTTGGATAAATCAATAACTTCCCGTAGATGACGACAATTTTGAGCGGAAACATTTATTGGACAGGACGTTTTTATTTTGCCTTGCGGTAGAAACTTCTGCCACGTAGCAATGTTGTTATAACAGGTGTTTGTAATTCTAGTTTTAGTGGGAGGGAAGAGAATGGGGGGGGGGGGGAGGGGAGTAGTTGTTTCATACCGTGAGTGTGACTGTTGGGACTCCGTCG
The DNA here is from genome assembly GCA_036873155.1 of Biomphalaria sudanica. NCBI lineage: Eukaryota > Metazoa > Mollusca > Gastropoda > Planorbidae > Biomphalaria > Biomphalaria sudanica. The sequence goes on along the minus strand of JAZGLO010000707.1, from coordinate 493,583 downwards.
GAATGTTATGGTCAGATTTTTATACACTAAACAAACACACACTGGGCAAATGGGCACTGGGCAAACAGGCACTGGGCAAACGGGCACTGGGAAAACGGGCACTGGGCAAATATACACTGGGCAAACATTCTGCTTTTGTATACATATATATTTTATCTGTTTAACTTGGCCTACGGAGTTTGTACACTTTTAAATGTAAGACCTTGTTGAAATTTAAACATGGCCAAGTCATATAAAAGTTGGAATAGGTTGCTTCGTAACTGTTTCCCTTGCTTCTATATTTCACACGAAAGTCACTCGGTCTGTAAAATTCTCGATCAGCTCTCGTCATTTCCGATTCACCTCTACACTTTTGTTCCTTAATTTAACCCTTAAAACGCGTGTGTTAGTTTAGACTCTAAACACTAGATTTGTAATGCCATTTTGTATGCATTCTTATAGAAAAGCTCAGCACTTAAGGGTTAATGATGCATTTACATCTCATAACTATAATTCTTAACGATGAAACAGGCCATTCAATAACATCTCATAACTATAACTCTCAACAATGAAACAGGTCATACAATAACATCTCATAACTATATAATTCTTAACGATGAAACAGGCCATTCAATAACATCTCATAACTATAACTCTCAACAATGAAACAGGTCATACAATAACACCTCATAACTATATAATTCTTAACGATGAAACAGGCCATACAATAATATCTCATAACTATATAATTCTTAACGATGCAACAGTCCATTCAATAACATCTCATAACTATAACTCTCAACGATGAAACAATCTAACAATAACATCTCATAACTATAACTCTCAACGATGAAACAATCCAACAATAACATCTCATAACTATAACTCTCAACGATTAAACAGTCCAACAATAACATCTCATAACTATAACTCTCAACGATGAAACAATCCAACAATAAAATCTCATAACTATAACTCTTAACGATGAAACAGTCCTTACAATAACATCTCATAACTATAACTCTTAACGATGAAACAGTCCAACAATAACATCTCATAACTATAACTCTTAACGATAAAACAGTCCAACAATAACATCTCATAACTATAACTCTTAACGATGAAACAGTCCGTACAATAACATCTCATAAATATAACTCTTTTAACTATGAGGCAGCCATTGCAATAAAATTATATAACCCAAATACATAAAGATAAGATAGCCCTTGCTTAGTTTATAACCTTATCCATCCTAGTGGCGCTACAGCCTATGGAGGGATACTTGGCCTTGTTTAGCACATCTTTCCATTCTGATCTATCCTGGACTTTAGGTCTCCATGGAGGGCCCTGGCCTGCTTTAGTACATCTCTTCATTCTGATGTATCCTAAACTTTAGGTCTCCATGGAGGGCCCTGGCCTGCTTTAGCACATCTCTTCATTCTGATCTATCCTGGACTTTAGGTCTCCATGGAGGGCCCTGGCCTGCTTTAGCACATCTCTCCATTCTGATCTATCCTGGACTTCAGGTCTCCATGGAGGGCCCTGGCCTGCTTTAGCACATCTCTCCATTCTGATCTATCCTGGACTTTAGGTCTTCATGGAGGGCCCTGGCCTGCTTTAGCACATCTCTTCATTCTGATCTATCCTGTGCTATATGTCTCCATGGAGGGCCCTGGCCTGCTTTAGTACATCTCTCCATTCTGATCTATCCTGGACTTTAGGTCTCCATGGAGGGCCCTGGCCTGCTTTAATACATCTCTTCATTCTGATCTATCCTGGACTTTACGTCTCTAAGGAGGGCCCTGGCCAGCTTTAGCACATCTCTTCCTTCTGATCTATCCTGGACTTTACGTCCATGCCCGGACTTTTAGCTTTTGTAGATCTGCCATTTTATCACCCTAAATTATTATATTATATCCCAGTGCATCTCAAACTTTTTTCTTATTGGAACACTTTGCACATACTGAGTATTCAGAGGAAAATTTTGCTTATTTTTTTAAAGAGGGTTTTAATTCACATCTATAACTTCTAATTATTTCAGGCATCGCGAAACACTTGAGTTCTCAAAACACAGTTTCGAAAAAGGTTTTAATACCCCATGAATATTTGTGTTCACATCTTGCAGTACTGAACCATAAGAGACAATTATTACGTAATTTTGTAGCTATTTGTTTCAACTCGCGATATTCTTAGCAATATTTTGTCGTTAGTATTTTTTAAAAAATGGCAATGTCCTCGATTCTGAAGATTAAGGATGAGTGCAGTGTTTCACATGACTACGCAATCTCAGTTTCGACCTGCATATTTTTCCACATCTGATGCAGACAAAGATGTTGTCCTCCGGGGGGTCTTTTGCTGAGACACTCTCTCTCTCTCCACTGACCCTACAGTGATGTGTTGTTTTGACCATGAAGTGTTTGGTCAATAACTTTAACGTGAATATCCCCTGGGTTCTCCCCCCACCCCGTCAACGGAGCCGTGCTTCGCGAGACACTTAGTCATAACATTCACATTATTAGGTTAATATTCTGTTTATCTTTTTTATGTGTGTGTTTGGGTAGTTTTTTTTTTTTTTTAAATATTATTATTTGGCGATGAGGGTTGCCATGGAAACACGCATTGATTAACAATTTTTTGACGACACAAGAAAAGACACAAGACCAGCTAAAAATAAATTTACAAAAAAAAAAAAAAATGCAAGCTATCTGTTACAGCCTTTGAATTTTTTTTCTTTCTAGTTTTCATTAAGAACAGCAGGAGGCTTAAGTTTTTGGTTATCTAATATTGACACAAGCGTTGTCAGGTACTGTCCAACATTTCCCCTACTCTGTACATCACTGTCCAGCATTGTCCTACTTTGTCCAACATTGTCCTACACTGTCCAGCATGTCCAACATTGCCCCACACTGTCCAGCATGTCCTACATTGTCCTATACTGTCCAGCATGTCCAACATTGTCCTACCCTGCTCATCCCAGTCCAACATTGTCCTACACTGTCCAGCACTGTTCAACATTGTCCTACACTGCTCAGCCATGTCCAACATTGTCCTACGCTACGAGTAAAAGGTTCATACTTGTTTACCCTTTTTGCCAAATTCAGTAGCCAAAGAGGCGCATACATTGTGTAGATTCTCAATCACATCCGCTTATTTGAATTAATCAAGGTTCATATGAATGCGAAGCTAATTAAAGGCACTTCCGCTCTAATTAGCCACCAATCCACTGTTTGTATTTATAAAAAATGCGAAGTAAAGAATACACGAAACGAAACCAACGAAAGAGTTCCCACCTTTGTATCGTCCACAGGTGATGAGCAGTGCTTAATAATTCACGTCGTTTGACTGCGTTCTGGCGAGCTTTGTAAGACAGCAGTGTGCTCAATAATTCACTATCCACTTTTGTACCCTTTGGGGGAGCTGTGAGTGCTGGGGGGGGGGGGCTGCCCTGTCATCGAAAGCCCTCAAGCTGACGAGGATGCTTCTTTTATCTCGGGATTATTTGCTTTGCGGAATCTTTTTATTTCGTAGGTTTTGTGGGACATGTTCTAATATTCATACGTCTTGTCGTATTTGATTTGCTTGTTCGGTGACTAGGTGCGTATTTGTGCGAGCTGATCCTAATTGTTTTATTTCTCTAACACAATTGTAAGGTTTTAATTCGCATTAAAAAAAAATCGCTTACCAATTTTTTTTCAAGATTAAAAAAAGGCTTGTCTTTGAGTCCCAAGAATAATGAGAAATACAGTATTTCCCGTGACTGCGCAGCCCCAGCTGTGACCTACATATTTTGCCACATCCAGGGCAAGATTAAGACTATCGTTATTTGTCATCATCGGCTCATAGTTGGAACGTCCCAGGCGAAAACTTCGATTCATGATTCCGCCGCTGCGTGGGAGGAAACTGTGTCTCATAACTGTGTCTCACATTCTATCGGCTGCCCAAGACATGATCTTCGTCTCGACAGGTCTGGGAAGCCACACATGATTGACCTCTATGGCGGCATACATGCACTACGTGTAACAGCAGGGGTTTCTGTCCAGGGGCTTCTGCACGAGAGGATTTGAATATCGAGACCATTCGTTATAGAGGGCCTGCAACGTCACAACCTGTGGGCTGTTTAGGCCTATAGCTCTTTGCCACGTCGTACAGACCCGTGACGTGACAACAAGCTCTTGGTCCATACTGCCTACGGGCTGTGATGGTGCAGGCGGTGGCTTAGCTAGGTATTTTGGGGCCTTGGGGGGTGGGGGCTTGACCTCTTTAGGGGCCCCCTGCATTTTGACATTCGACATCATGACATGAGATAATGGCGTGATATATAATTATAAAAAAAACAATTCTGACATTTATTCGGGGGCTTCCCTTAATTGAGAGCCTGGGGGGATTTTCAAATTTGGACCCCCCCCTCCCCGCCATCATAGCTACGCCGCTGGTTGCAGGTCAATGTATATGTCTTCTGTAACGATTGGTCTCGCTCAAATGAAGTCGGGTGATAATGATGGGGGGGGGGGGGGGGGGTTGATCGGTCATCATCGAAAGTGTATCAGATATCAGTTTCTTAATTTCAGGACATTGCGTATCGATATCATTGAAGTCTTAAGAGCGATTCCGATATAGTTAATGAAGGTCTTGAAGTAGCCTTGATGTACTCTTGGTGTAGTCGTTATAGCCTGTATCTCTATGCCGTCCTTAGATCTGATAGGTTCCACGTCTGGTATTATTGCGCTCATTCAAAATCGTTCAACAAACACCTGCTTATAAAAAAATTTATTAACTCTTCAAGACCGTAATGACGCTGACAGCGACCAGTCTCCCGGCCGTGCTAACGTAATGACGCTACCAGCGTCCGATCACTATTTCCCTGTTTACTTCTTTTTCTTTTCTAATCCACGTTTTTAATCCCTTAAATGGTTTAAGGAAACGCTAGAGCGGCCATTTTGAAAGTTTTTTTCTTCTGATAGTTTGTTGATCTAAGGTGTTTTTATTGTTCTAAATATTTTTTTTTGTAAGTGACTAGTGAATTTTTCGTTTTTTTTGCATCAGACATCATGGCTGACAGGCTTTCTTGCCGTTTTACTGCTGATCAGGCTCTAAATATCTTTTAAAATACGAATGATAGTGACATGAGTGACTTAGACTTAGAGTTCGATAGAGATTCTAGAACTAGAAAGTTATAATGAAAGCGATTTTCAGACTCAAGCGAGTCTGATAGTGAATTATTCATCCCTAGATCTAGTAAAAGTAGTAAACGAAAGGGGATGTCGCCCCAGCCATGCCCTAGTAGATATAGAAAGAAACCTCACTAAAAGTGTAAATATTGATCAAGTTTGACAAAGTTATCTTTTTTAAATACATAATTGGATAGAGTTTAATATTTCATACAATAGTAATGATTGAGCACTGTTGGAATATTCTTTTTTTTACTGGGAAAGTCAGTTTTTAAAGATCAAATTAAAAAAAAAAAAATTTTCACCTCTAAAATTACCTAATTTTTTTTTCCAGTGACTATCTATAACATTGAAAGATAAATGATCTTGTAGTACATTCAATTTCCAACAAAATTTTATATAACATGTCTATGTTTTAACAAACAGAAAAAACAGTAGGACGTTTATAAAAAGGCTTATGTGATAAAAATTGTGGGGAAAAAAAATAATTCCGGTAGAATGAGAAAAAAATTACGGTTTGTAAGAGTTAAGCTTTGTCTAATCGGTATTAAAAATATGACTCCAAACTCTAAAGTAAGAATCGTCCTCTCATTGCACTTAAAACCGCGCGGCTGGCTTAGGATGTTATTACACGGAATAAAAGTTCGCCCTTTAAGTCTCGTCCATCATGACTGACGACCCACTTATCCAGTTTAGGCCTAGTTAATATCTACCTCCTACTTGACTAATGTCTGAAGCAATATTGAATATATTTGAGTTTATGTTTTCCTTGCGATGAAAAAAAAATGTAGGGATTTAAAATTTCGACGCGCATTGATTTTGTTTTCTAGGATGTGACGAGGCTGGACTATTGTCGTCTGCTATTTTAGTACTACTTTTTTAAAATTTCTTTCATTCTCCACTTGAAGTAATTAGAATTGAAATGTTTCATGCTGTGTAATTTAATCGCATCTAGTGAGGTGTATGGAGCAGATTTTGCGGACTAGTGCTTTTCACGTTTGATCCCTATGGGTCAAATGATTTTAATTAAATCCTGTAATGTTACTCAACGGTTCTCAATCTATGGATAATTTTTTAAAATACCTATTAACTCACACTTTCATAATAGTCAAAAATACCTAATTCTAAATAATTTATTTTAACACATTTTCATTTTCCTAGTTTCATATCCCTGTTTATGGTAATTATAGATATGGCGGTGATCATTTATGGCAATATAATTTCGCAATATACTTTTATCTTATTTCCCTTTATTCGTTTCATGTTGCGGTGACAGTGTTCTTGCATACTAACGTTTTCATTATTGACACTGAGGTGTTATGTTCTGCTCTTGTGTACTGTTCCATCCTTGTTTTCCCTTCATGTGGCCAAAACGGTCATGTTTCATTCGTATCGTATCAATAACACATTCAGTTCGGTGACCCGCCCTTTATTGCATTGTGATAAGTGTGTGTGTGTGGGGATTGGGGGGGGGGGAGGGTTAGTCTAGGTCTCTGTTCGTGATGTGTTTGGCTCTCCCCCGCCTATCTCCCTCAATGTATCGGTCAAGTGTTGACATTTCTGTCGGTCATACATGATGCATGACCGGCTACCCCCTCTTCCTCACTTCCCCCCTTCCCCGTTTGCTATTTCAACTGACCGATCCCGTGTCTACACCCGTAAAGTCCTCCAGGAAAAAAAAAACGTGTCGCAAGTTATTCTCTTTCTGGTCAACCTGAAATTGCAACCTCTGTCCGTCGGATTGTCTGCTCGTTTGTTTGACCTTTACCGAGGATAAGGGCCCTCGCCGCCAAGCTCGATATTTCCACTGGTTCACATCCCGAAACACTTTTTAACACCTCTTGCCATCATTTCCTACACACAAAGCGTCTGGTTTACAGAGATTCTCAAACTTTTTTTAAATATATATTTTTTTGGGGGGCTTAGTTGGGGACCGTCTAAAACAGCGGTTCTCAACCTTTTAAGCTCGACGACCCCCCTTTTTACAATCTCACTCTTTGGGGACCCCTATCCACACAGCAATAGAAGAATAGACAAAACAATCCATATTTTCGATGGTCTTAGACGACCCCTGGCAAATAGTCAATCGACCCCTAAACGGGTCGCGACCCACAGGTCGAGAACCCCTGGTCTAAAAAAAAAGTAAGGTCATCTTCGCAGTGCCAAAACGATACGTTGTGAAGGTTAGGTGAGGTATACTAAATCTTGTTTTCGTACTATTTAAACGTTACAGTACTGCTAACCAAAGAACTGGTGACCACACGTTACAGGACTGGTGACCACACGTTACAGGACTGGTGACCACACGTTACAGGACTGGTGACCACACGTTACAGGACTGGTGACCACTCGTTACAGGACTGGTGACCACTCGTTACAGGACTGGTGACCACACGTTACAGGACTGGTGACCACACGTTACAGGACTGGTGACCACACGTTACAGGACTGGTGACCACACGTTACAGGACTGGTGACCACTCGTTACAGGACTGGTGACCACACGTTACAGGACTGGTGACCACACGTTACAGGACTGGTGACCACACGTTACAGGACTGGTGACCACACGTTACAGGACTGCTGACCACACGTTACAGGACTGGTGACCACATGTTAAAATAATGTCACACTACACAGAAACACTGACTAAACATTAAAGTATCGCTTACCAAAAACGTGTTATGAATGCTCACCACGCGTTGCAATGATGCTGACCGCACGTTACAGGAATACTATTAAACATGTTACAATAATGCCACACTATACTGACACGCTGACCAAACATTACAGTAACGCTGACTAAAACGTGAATGCTGGCCACGCGTTACAGTGATTCTGACCACACGTTACAGTAATGCTTACCACACGTTACAGTAATGCTTACCACACGTTACAGTAATGCTTACCACACGTTACCGTGACCACTCTTTATATTGTGTTCCCCAACATTGTTTTCATGGATTTTTCCCTTTCTCTTAACATTATAAGGCAACCTATCTTTTTAAGCTTGATACAATAACTTCGTGAAATGTGTCTTCTGGTTATATCTTGGTTTTAAAAAAATGATAAAAATGTGATTTATTTATTGTTTTTTTTTTTCTTTAAAAAAAAATAAAATATTTTGTTCTTAATAACACTTGGAATTTCAAGCAAAAAAAACAACCCAAGGAAAAAAAACAGATTATTAAAGTTTGATTCCAGCATGCATTAGGCTGATAGCTTGGGGGTTTAATGAAAGGATCTTTGCTTTCGTTCTTAGGCTCGACAATTAGTTTTGAGAACATTGCTAGGTAATATTTTGTGAAGCTTGCATTTTATAGTAACCATCACCTATCCCAAATATAAATATTCACAAACTCCCTTACCCATTTTATGTCTATCATCATTTTATATATCTGTCCATCAATTACCAGGAGTAATAATATCGAATATATGCTACAGGTACATAAAAAAAAAGGAATATGACGAAACTAACGTATTATTTGGCGTTGATTTGAGAATCGTACCTAGTGCTTCATTAATTTATCGACTGTGAAAAAACAATCTTTTGGTATACAATAGTGCTTCAATGTAATAAATGAAATTGTCCCACTGAGCATAAAATATACTGTCCAGTCGATACTATTACCTTATGTCCACTCAATACTATTGCCTATTATCCACTCGGTACTATCATTCAAAGTCCACTCGATACTATTCCCTTATGTCCACTCTATACTATTGCCTAGTGTCCATTCTATACTATCATTGAATGTCCACACGATACTGTATCCTAAGGTCCACTTAATACATTTGTTATGGAGCTTGTGTGTGTGTAGTGACGAGGACAAATCTCTAACATTTACTTCATCTCAAGTTTGATTTTGTCTTTATTACAATTAAAGTTATACTTAGTATTGTTATTCAAGATATTTAAGTTTTTTTTTAGTTTAGACATAATACGCTTACAGCGGTTTAGTTGTCTACCGGCAGTTTGGTGCTACAAGTCAACGACCGTCCACGACAACTATCACCTAATGTCCACTCGCTATTATTGCTTAGATTAAGTCTCGTCTTTACATTTGGAGTTCAGGACATGTCGAGGATGTAACAGCACATTTAATGTATGCGTTTTTGGTCAAAGAGGACGCCATTAGGACAGAGATTGACCAACCGTCATTTCTTTCACTTCCATATGTGTGCTTTATGGGTCAACAGCATAGCCACAACAATCTTAGCATTCTACAGACATAAAATTAAATATTTTGTTCATTAACGTCTCGCTGAACCGATTGTTAAGTTCAATTGAACATGGCATTGCTGAACTTTTTGTGCGGTTCCATTGATTTCAAAGAAGGAAGTTCCCTTCCAGTCCTGCCTTCTAAACATGTTTTTATCACTTCCGTTCGTGCTGGAGCCAATGAACGAATCTCTGGGTCAGGACACGTCTCCGCTGTCCACTCCAGGGACACTGGAAATGCATGCCTAGCTTTACAAACAGCTTGATCTGATTGGCACTGGTTATAGTAGTCTATCACTACGACCCATAGTAAAAAAAAATAATATTTTATTGATTTTTAACTGTGTCAAACTATAGAATGTAGTATATGAACACCTAAAGCCACCATTTTTACATCACCAAATTAAATGATAACATTGCCATCTTTGAATAACAATTTTAGTTACTCACATAGTTCTTTTTAAGTTCTGCAGGGCACAATTAGCTTGTTTACTTTAGTCTGTATCTACACAATAAGCTTTATTAATTCTTTACCTTAATGCTGTTGGTTTGTAATTAACTTCTTGCTCAATTTTAATGTGTTAATTTCTATGCGCCTGTAAAAAAATGTAAATTTGCCTAATCCTTTTTAAGCCAATTTTTCAGATTATTACCTATCCAACCTTGCTCTACTAAAACGACACACTCACAATAATATAAAGTAACCGAATTTGATTAGGGCAGAGATGGAGCTGGTTCAGACCCCTCATCAAAAATGCATATTCCATACTGCATAATTCCCACTCTCATGCCAACCTTCGGAGCGGAGATCTGGAAAACCGATGTCACCACCATGAACAAAATCTAGACATTCATCAATTTTAGCCCCAGGAAGACCCATGATCTGTTGGCAAGACAAGATCTTGAATGAAGAACTGTAGCAAAGAACAAAGCAGCACCCCATTAAAAGAATATATAAATAAATATAATATATATAAATAAAGCACCCGGATATTTATTCACCCGGAAATTCAGGCACCGGATAATTAGGCACTTTTTGACAAGGCGGAAAATTAGGCACCGGAAAATTAGGCACTCTTTAATTAGCGTCCTTAATTTTGAAAATAATTTTAAAATGTTAACGTATATTTTACCCTTAGGCTATGGGCTATCGGTGACTAAATTTCCGGATGCCTTAATATCCGGTGCCTAAATATCCGTAAATATGCGGTGCCTAAATATCCGGCGCCCAAATTTCCTAAATTCCTCACATTACACATATGTTGGCGATGAATTGGCCACACTCTTCACAAGACAGCATCCAAGTCACGAGACGAACCTTCAAACCCCCGAGGAAAAGGACGAGGGAACGGCGTAGAAATACACGGCCTCGAGATCTTGGATTCCGATGCCAAGCAGATGGGCTTGACGTGCGGACAGTTGGAGAGACTCCGCCAGAAATGAGACCCCCTGGAGCAGGCTGGCTGGGGGGGGGGGCTCATACAGACGGAGAACCTGCAGAGATAATGACAACAAATGTAGAGGCCGATTCCTTCTTTTCAGTTCGACGAACGTCTATGCAAGTTTATTGTCACTCACCAGATTTCTCCACCATTCCTCGCGGTTCACTTACCATCGTGTATATTTTTTGGCCAAAACGTGTCAAGCAAGGCATAACTCAACACGCGATCTTCCAGACAGTAAACAGATCCGGATGTCGGCCATGTTGCCCATGCATAAATGTGATGTCATGGCTAAAAATAGACGCAGCAGCACTTTCCAAAGAATATACAAAACGTGTGCTTCACTCATTAAATCTAAGACAGTCATTTTCTTTTTTTTTTTTTTTTTCGTTTTGTCATGTTTGCCGATCTAACTTTCAAATTTCTGTTCGCCCTATATTCATTCGTCCTTTCGTAACTTGAAGCAATCTTCGTAATTTGTGTTGTGTTCCTATAGAGAAATATTTATGCCTACTCTTTACACATTATATAATACGAGACGAGTCCATCTTTAGGATGACTAGGAACTAGAAGATTTCATTTTATCACGTCACTTCCTGACATGTAAACGGAACAGACGACAATGATGTAATATGTTACGCAATAGAATATTGTTCTGGCAGCTCAAATTTCAACCAAGTTTTTTTTTTATTTTGTTTGTCTACTTTACCTTTTCTATATTTTAGCTTCAAACACTATCAACTGTCTACCAAGATTTTGGTTTGTTCTTTTTTTTTTTAAATTCTCTTTCCTTCTCTCTCTCTCTCTGTCTGTCTCTCTCTCTCCTTCCCTTCTTTTCTCTGTATTCTATCTATCATATCTTTCTCTCTCTCTCTCTCTCTCTCTCTCTCTTAGTCTCTGCCCCTTACTCTTTCCCAGTCTCTCTCTCTTAGTCTCTGCCCCTCACTCTTTCCCAGTCTCTCTCTCTCTCTCTCTCTCTCTCTTAGTCTCTGCCCCTCACTCTTTCCCAGTCTCTCTCTCTCTTAGTCTCTGTCCCTCACTCTTTCCCAGTCTCTCTTTCTCTCTCTCTCTCTCTTAGTCTCTGCCCCTCACCCTTCCTAGTCTCTCTCTCTCTCTCTCTCTCTCTTAGTCTCTGCCCCTCACTCTTTCCCAATCTCTCTCTCTCTCTTAGTCTCTGCCCCTCACTCTTTCCAAGTCTCTCTCTTTCTCTCTTAGTCTCTGCCCCTCACTCTTTCCCAGTCTCTCTCTCTCTTAGTCTCTGTCCCTCACTCTTTCCCAGACTCTCTCTCTCTCTCTCTCTCTCTTAGTCTCTGCCCTTCACTCTTTCCCAGTCTCTTTCTCTCTCTCTCTCTCTCTTAGTCTCTGCCCCTCACTCTTTCCCAGCCTCTTTCTCTCCCTCTTTCTCTCTTTCTATTCGTTTCTCTTCCACTCAATTTGCTCCCTCTACACCTTTCTCTATTTCTCTCTTTTCTCTTCTGTCTACCTTCTCCTCTCTCTATCTCCCTCTCTCCCTCCTTTACTTTCTCGCCCCTCATTAGATTCTTTCTTCTTCACATTATTCCATTCTTTCATCTAAGACAGTGTTTCCCAAACTGTGTTCCGCGGATCCCCGGTATTCCGCGAGGCCTAAATAAGTGTTCCGCGAACTATTGAAGTAATTAACTAGTAGGCCACCACGTGAATTCATCTCACTAAAAAAAAAAAAAAGCAAAGTGTTCCTATAAATGCTCTAAGTATGCGAAGTGTTCGGTTAACCCTTAAAACGCGTGTGGTAGTTTAGTCTCTAAACATCAGAATTGTCATTCCATTTTGTATGAACTCATTGGAAAACAGCTCAGCACTGTAAGGGTTAAGGCAAAAATAATAATTTGGGAAACAGTGGTCTAAGACATCGTCAATACTTGTCAGCAATGAACAATTCTTCATTCTCTCTCTCTCTCTCTCTCTCTCTCTCTCTCTCTCTCTCTCTCTCTCTCATTATTCTTCCTTTTTCTCTTTCTGTTTTCTTTCTTTCTTCTTTTTCTTTCAAACTCATTTCACTGTCTTCGATTGCCTCGCACAATGCAAAATTAAAGGAAAAAAAAAGGAATTTTCATACCAGTGGCAGATGTCGCTATTTCATCAGAGCCCAAATCGTTAAAAAGAAATAAATATTTGTTTAGTCTGACCCAAAAAAAATCTGGATATATTGTTTAAGAAATGTTGGCGTGCATATTGCCAGGGAGTGGTTATAAACATTGCTCTCTTGAGAGGCTCTGCCCTTTGACCTTTTGACTTTATTAGTTCTATTTTTTTCATATTGTTATATTATAAAACATTATTTTAATCGAAGGCAGAGAGACATTTCGATATTCAGTTAGAAAGATTTACAGGATAAAATAAAAATATGTAATTTCTTATTTCATTTTGTAGGACAAGTTCATGTAAGATCTCTTTTTTTTTTTTCAAAGAGGTATGAATAACAGAGGAGACTAAACGGACGTATGTTGATGAAGGCAGATTTTCTAGTTTACAATGCTTACATTAACTCCTTGTTGTACGCGTTAATCAGCCCACTTCCCATTTTCGGATCAAGTTGGAACTTTGCACAATATTATTCCTTGTCCTTAACAAAGCATAAGACTTGGGCGACGATTTAGCAATGTTTTGTAGAATGTTTTACATGTTTCGGACGTTGAAGATAATTTACTTCCCAGTCCAAACGTCCGACAAGAAATGTGAGCGGGCAGGGTTTGAACCGAGGACCATCGATAAATCCGGACGACAGTCGTCCAGCGTGCAAACCGCACGACCAGGCAGCCAATAAATGCTGGCACATCCGGGCTCGCAGGTCAGCTGATTTCATATTTTGCTGCATATATTTAGTCTATCGTTATATGACAATGACCACTTTTTACTCGTTCATTGGACCAAAAGTTTTGAAGTTGGGTTTTTGTGGGTTGTTTTTTTTCCTCCTCGTGCGGCTTTACTTTGATAGTATAGCAGACATAGACAGAAAACTGAGATGTAATATTAACAATCAATGTAATTAAAAAAAAAAATACACACGAGCCTCTTGTTAGTTAGCCTCTAAGCCACACATCTTTTTACTTTTAGAAATAACCATATGTCGAGAAAACTAAGAATAACAAGCCATGTAGCTACGCTTATCTAGATCGGTGCCACCTATGAAACTAATACACAATATTCATTTTTTTTCTAAATCTGATAACAGACAGTTATCTCTATTTTCTTTCGAAACTTTTTTTTAAATAGCTCTAAATTTGAAGAAAACAAAAAGGTCTTCTTCATATTTTTTTTAACTAAAAGAGAGAAGATAATCCAACCTTTTTTTTAAAACAAAGCTTATATCAACGAGATTCTATTACGTAACATATTACATCATTGTCGTCTGTTCCGTTTACATGTCAGGAAGTGACGTGATAAAATGAAATCTTCTAGTTCCTAGTCATCCTAAAGATGGACTCGTCTCGTATTATATAATGTGTAAAGAGTAGGCATAAATATTTCTCTATAGGAACACAACACACATTACGGAAATCGCTCGAAGTCACTCTGTCTGTCTGGTAAAAATAATGTACACGTTATTTCTCTCACACCCATTCTCGGATCTAGCTGAAACTTCGCAAAATTATTCATTGACATAGACAAGACATTGACCCAAAAAAAAAAATGTAACCAATTAGATCATTACTTACTGGTAATATTTTTTTTTCTTTAATAACAACAAGGGAAACTAATACTTCATTATTCACACTATATGGCTAAATTTGTTGGGTTTAGTCCACTTCAGTAATTGTTACGCTATTTCTCCATCACGCATTCTCCGATCAAATTGATACACTAAAAGAATAGTGTTTGCACGTAACAAAACACGCATCAATTGACAAAAATACTAAATTAGTCAACTTATAATTGGTAACTAATTATTTTCGTTTGAATAGAACAAACGAAATTAATTTGTACACTGCAATCTCATATAGCCTTAAGGACATAGTTCTCCCCCTTTAGATAAGCTTTTGGTTGTAGAAATCCCTGAGTTTTGAAAAAGTTCGATTGAATGCGTGGTTAGGTAGAATATAAGAGAAAGGGACGTTATCGTTTGTTAAATAGTAGGTTATCGTTCCTGTTCAAAGCATACAGCACGCGACAGATCCCTTTATTACCGCCAGATGAAGTCAGACAAGTCTCCGTCTGCTTATCATATAGAGTCATTTCCCTTTGGACTACAGGAAGTGGACGGTTATTAATTTTTTTTTTCCTTTCAGATTCCGAGAACAAGTTAGAGAGCCCTTCCCCACTCCCAGAAATGAATTCTGTTGATGTGTAAGTGTGAGAGAGGGAGAGAAAAGGAGAGAGTGGTGATAGATGAAGAGGGGGTTTGAAATAGTATGATTTGATTGCTAAATCCGTCTCGCTATTTTCATACCCATCGTACACTTGTATCTGTCGGGCAGGCTGGATCTGGACCGTGAGTTCTAAATTTAATATTGGATGGTCGCTTCGACAAGCATCGCTCGTGACGTTAGAATGTGCGCACTTGCATGAATGAAAGTAACTGATTTAATTGATGGATTTTTTAAAAAGTTCTTTTATGACTATATCTTTTTTTGTGTAGTAAAAATTTTTTTAATTTTTTTTTTCTCAGAAAGTTATGTTCTCCTTTCCCACTGACTGCATCTTAATTTTGACTATTTTTACTATTTGAGCTATGAATGGATTTTATTTTTAATAACTAAACTGTATAACGTTTTGCTCTTGAGCTATAAAAGGGGAAGTAACCTTTGAGGAATTATGGGCGCGACATGGCCTAAATTGTGCCAAAAAAAAACAAAATATCAAATATTGTTTTATAAAGTAAGTATCGTTATACTTTTTAACTTTGATGAACTAAATTAAACACGCCCCCCCCCCCCGAGATGTTTTAGTGAAAATTCGTCTGGAAAAAAAAAGAAAAAATCACGTAAAACAAAACAATAAAAAACTGGAGGGTGGTGGACGACTATATTTTTTCTCCCATTTTTCTAATGATATGCTGGACGTCACTGCTAAATAATGCACCTCATTCACCAATCGTAAACAAACAACCTTTGGCCTTGTTGTACTATATATCTTGTATACAAATTACGCAATCCATAAAAGGCTGTCACGTGATACGCAATTTTCATTGCTTTATCAATATTATCACGTGGCTAAATGTTGTTTATTTACGATTGGTGTATGAGGTCCATTACGATATTGTTGGTAAACTCTTTATCTACAGACGCCGTGGTCTTCCACTTAAATTTTTTTTTTAAATTCCTCGTTGGTAGTTTTAATTAATGATTGAACTGTGTTGCACTGTTGAATTCAGGATTTCCGTTAGTAAACGTTTCAATGTTGGATTAACAACTTAGATCGATTGACTTGGCTTTGTCTGACTGGTAATGAATCTTATAATAATTGACTTTGGCAGAAAGAGGAGGTGGAGGGAGTGGTAAAATTAGCACTGATTATAAGGGGAGGATACTGCATAGAAAGTTCGGAACCAAGAATGAAATATGAAATGACACATTTCGTAATTTAATTGCGTCTTTCGAAATAGCTCAGATCTTAAGAGCAAGAAGCATTCTCTAGCTCAGCGGTTCTCAACCTTTTAAGCTCGGCGACCCCTTTTTAAAACCCCTCACTCTTCCACGACCGCCACCCATTTATCGATGGTCTCAGGCGACCCCAGGCAAATCGTCAATCGACCCCTAAGGCGGTCGCGACCCACAGGTTAAGAACCCCTGCTCTGGCTACATAATGAATTACTCCAAAGTCTTTGGACATTGACAGGACATTTAACAGCTTTACTATGTAAAGTTTTTTTTTACAAAGCTTATATCGACTCTGTCGTCTTGTCTTCCTGTCTGTCTGTCCGTCAGTTTGTCTGGTAAAAAGTTCGAACAGGAATTTTCTCCAAATTCCCATTCTCGGGTCAAGTTGAAACTTTGCACAATTATTCATTGTACCTAACAAAACTTGAGTCAATTAAAACAATTAATCAATTAGTTTATTAATTATTATTAATTAATTATGTTTTTTCAGATCAAAATAAGGGGAATAAATACTACTTAATGAGAGATGTGTTTGCAAATATGTATTTATCCCCCTTATTACTTTAGGTCACGTTTTCTCTCCCTATTCCCATTCTCGGGTGAAGTTAAAATTTTTCATAATTATTCAAAGTCGTCGACAATATACATATCAATAAAATAAATAACCAATTAAATAATCAATAAGTAGTAAATAATTAATTTTGTTTCACATAACAGAAAGGGGTTAAACCCTGCCATCTTGAAATTAATGTCAGTAATAAGCGGTTCTTTCCATTAAAAAAAGCTTTGTTATTTATTTTTTTTTTTTATTCTTTTTTTCTTTTACTTTTTTTCGTGTGTAGTTTATTTTTCAGCGAAGCTTCTTAACACTTCATAGCTTATATCTGGTTAATACTGGCTTTTACTGGTAGTACTCGATTCTAAAGCTCCGACAGCTGCGGGGTAGTTTGTCTGCAGAGTCACTTGACCTGTATGGGAGCTTAAAGCCACTACGCCTAACAGCAGAGTTTCTCGCCAAGGCTCTACGGGAGGACTAATCCTTCCAGTCTTGTTACCAATTGGAGTTCATCTCAGGTAGTACTCGATTGTAATAACTGTACAGATGGAGTTGTGCGAGCATGGTTTGAACACTTCAGCCCCGTGTATTTCCTTTCGCGCCCTCCACACAGCCCTACTTTCTCAGGTGTGTTTCCGCCCTCGTTGTGGACCTGACCGTTTTTCGTGGAATTACGTATTACAGACTATCACTGAGTTTGATTGGGTCATCTGTTGCATGTCCAGTTTTAATGTAGGTCATTCTCCATTTTGCCATACGTTCAAATTTAAATATCAAGTCATGTGTGACCTGTGTTTACAAGAAATGTCCTTTTCACGCCTCACTGACAGTGGCATAGCGAGGTAGTCGTGGGCCAAGGTTAAAAAAAAATACGATGGTGGGTCCACTTTCACTAGACAGAATACGACAAAATAAAGTCGTATCATCATGTATGCATCAGTATTTCTTAATAACAGGCATGCATTTGCGTGTAGTAACTTTTAGAAACAAGTGACATTTAAATGCAATGCTTATACGACTACTTAAAAGTAACTATCTTGATGTTTTAGATTAACAAACTTTTTATTTATTTTTATTTTTTTTTTTGCATACATTCACATTAAAAAAAAAACCATTTATATGTGAGATTTGTTGAACAGTGACAAAATATCGTTCAGTGCCCATCATTCATTAACCTGTTAAGATCAAATTTCTATTTATATCTTTTGGAAATCACAGGAGGGGGGCGGCCACATGAAAGGAAAGGAGAGTTCCTGGATCGCATATGGTGAGCACATCTGAACAGGAAAATGTTACTATTAAAGTTAACATCAAGTTGTTGTTTTCGTTATAATTATAATTATATCAGGAATATAACAAGATAATAACACAATGGATGCTAAGTACAAATTGTATTAGAATTCGATACATTAAAATTTTTACGGTCGACAACTTTTATTTTTGAATTTCAAAAAAGTGCCCTTATGGTTTCCTTTTGGTCATGGGCCAGAGTTCATTGAACCCCCTTCGCGACATGGATGCTACGCCACTGGTCAACAGACAATGTCATCTCTCGCAGTGTGCTCTGTGTTCCAACGGTGTCCTAAGACCGACGCATCTCCTTGGACGACGCCCAATCAATTATTAACCTTCCGAAATCCTCCCAAGACCTCTACTATTGTCACGTGACTTCCGGAAGGGAAACAACTCTGTATTCTAATTAGTCCCCTCCTACTCTCTCTCTCTCTCTGTACAACTGGATGTAGAATTAGAGCTAGAGGCACCACTTTCTCCAGCTCATGAATGTACAGGTGCAGGTATTACGATTCTTGACGTTGAATAAGATTGTTCCCTAAAAGCTTAAAAGAGATTGTTCCTTTTCTCTATATAACCTATATGACTGTATTGATCCGCACGGGTCTCATTTGATATATTTGTAATTAAATGTAACATTTCTAGTTCATAAACCACGGCTATGTTTTTAGCGTTTCAAATCATCTTCGATCTATTTTAGCGTATCGAATCGAGACAGCTAGTAAAAAAAGGCCAGAACACTTACCTGCCACGTCCCAGCCTATTGGCAATGATGACCAATAGCTCTTTGTCACGTGACAGGTCTGTACGACGTGTCGACGAGCTATTGGTCTTCATTGCTTATAGGATTGGACATTGCATGTCGGCGTTTAGGCCTTCTTTTACGAGCTGTCTCGATCAGATCATCTTGGTTCTATTTTTTAGTGTATCAGATCATCTTGGTTCTATTTTTAGTGTATCAGATCATCTTGGTTCTTTTTTTTAGTGTATCAGATCATCTTGGTTCTTTTTTTTTTTAGTGTATCAGATCATCTTGGTTCTTTTGTTTTTAGTGTATCAGGTCATCTTGGTTCTTTTTTTAGTGTATCAGATCATCATGATTCTATTTTTAGTATATCAGATCATCATGGTTCTATTTTTAGTATATCAGATCATCTTGGTTCTATTTTTAGTGTATCAGATCATCTTGGTTCTATTTTTAGTGTATCAGATCATCTTGGTTCTATTTTTAGTGTATCAGATCACCTTGGTTCTATTTTTAGTGTATCAGATTATCTTGGTTCCTTTTTTAGTGTATCAGATCATCTTGGTTCTATTTTAGTGTATCAGATCATCATGGTTCTATTTTTTAGTGTATCAGATTATCATGGTTCTATTTTTAGTGTATCAGATCATCATGGTTCTATTTTTAGTGCATCAGATCCTCTTGGTTCTATTTCTACGTGACCAAACATTTTATCTCTTTTTGTGCTATTTTTTCTAACCCTCTAGCTATTTGTTCAAAGAAACTGTGTTCTAAATGTTTGGCTGTGCAGTGTAATTGCTTGCGTGACGAAACTGACCTCCTCTGTCCACCCCACCCCTTTCACTCCTTCTTTGTCCACTCTCCCAAGCACGTAGTTCGTCCCATTGAAGCATCTGTCGGCTGGCAGACCTCGGCACGTAGGATTCATTGGATGGGAAAGCTGGTCGATCGATGACCATAGACTAGGCCTTAACGACTTACATACATTAATATCTATAACCGCAGTAATACAATGGTTGAGTGTCGGTAACAGGAAGAGGGGGGATGGCTGAGCCAAGTGTGTGCACAGGGGGGGGGGAGGGCGGAAGGTAGTCTCGAAAAGGAGCCCCACCCCTTCCCTTTTCAAAATATTGTCTTAGGTCCAAATGTTGACAAATAAGTTAATTAACAGATCTACATATTTTGATAGAGGCTAGAGGTTTCAAGTAGCGTTACATTTTCACCTACTTACTACACTATCCACACTACTTACTAACAATGTCGCCTTCTTATATATATATATACACACATATATATATATATATATATATATATATATATATATATATATATATATATATATATATATATATATATATATATATATATATATATATATATTTTGCCAAGAAAAATTGGTCGCCCCTACCTCCGCTACATAGATGTAATAAAACGGGACCTCAAATCAGTGAACATCAATACTGACCGTTGAGAAGATATAGCTCTAGACCGCACCAGATGGATAGAGACAGTGACGAAGAAAGCTATGGACAGTGAAAGAACATGGGTCTCAGCTCAGGAAGAAAAACGTACATTTCGAAAAAGGCCAGCTCAGGAAGAAAAACGTACAATTCGAAAAATGGCCAGCTCCTCTACCATCGAAGCGAAAGCCACCTTAACCTGCGATATTTATGGACAGGAGTGTCTCTCCGAAATAGGGCTCCACAGCCACATGAGAAAGTGTACGAGATGAACCATAATCGTTCTACGACTGAAGAAGGCCAACAACAAGTATTGCTCTTGAGAGTCCATAGTAACAGGCTTACAGGTCAAGACATATACAATAAAGTAAATCAACAGGTGTAACATCAAATGTGAATGTGTAATCCAGAAAGGGAACAGTGTAGTATCAGTCACTATAACTTTAATCAGTATAACAAAAAATGTTTTTCCTATCAATGCCTAGACTCATTTGTCTACAGTCTCGCTTTGAATTAATGTCGTCACAATTGCCCGTTCACTAACAGTCTACTAAAGTGCGTCTCTGCACTATAGATCCATGCATGCATCCAACTATCGACCTCAGACATATATTATACCTAGATTGGACATGGAAATCTCTAGCACTACGCAAAAATATCATGAAAAACTTTTTAAAAAGCTGAAACAAGGCGTTTATTTGTAAAGTAATTATATGAAGTAAAATTGTTTTGTTTTTTTCAACCCTAACCTAAGCATATTTTTAATTTAATGTTTAGATATAGATCTAGTTATTAAACATTGAAAATAAGAGTATCCTTGTCTCATAATTATTGTTTTGCAATTTTCAGATACATAATCTAGAAAGATCTAGGTAACCAATCTATTTAAATGTACATAAGTTCAAATGTACTGACTTGATTTCGATCTAGGCTTTTCGAAACATTATCTCAATGGAAGCTATCTGGAAATGGCCCTTATTTAATAGATTACGTTATGTGATCAAAATAGCCTATTCTATTTCAAATCCGCAAAATGGTGTTGCATTATTTTGTAAACTGTAAAAAAAACTAAAGACCATTATTTTTCTAAGACAGAAAAGATCGATTTTTCTAGATTCGTGGCGACTTCCCTTACAGCTTGAAAAAGAGCTACGTACATAGCAATGTATATATATATATATATAGGTCTGTGATCTGATCATTATCGTATAAGAATTTGTTTCCGTTTTCCAGTCTAGATATAATATATATAGGTCTGTGATCTGATCATTATCGTATAAGAATTTGTTTCCGTTTTCCAGTCTAGGTATTATATATATATAGGTCTGTGATCTGATCATTATCGTATAAGAATTTGTTTCCGTTTTCCAGTCTAGATATAATATATATAGGTCTGTACTATCGACTCAGTACGTCATTATTTTTCTATTTTTTTTATAACTTTTATTTTATTCTTTTAATGGCATCAACACTTTGAATATTTTATTCTACTTTTTTTGCATCTTATATCATCTTATCTTATCTTACAAAATGCACACGTCATTTCAAAATAGAAGATGATAACGTCCTATGCGTCATGCATCTAGTCATGCATGCCAACCAATGACCCAAACTCTGCAAAGTCATTGGTTTTCCTGGCTGGCTTAGGCAACCCATCCCATGCTCTAGTTACGTCTAGTAGCACTAGGGGAAAAGGATCATTTGTACGAATTTGTCCTAGCTTATGGAACGAGGAATGTGCCTTTATCTTTGTGCCTTTCTGAGTATTTTATTAGAGTTTGTTTTTGTATTTGAAGATTATGGTCTAGTGTTTTATGTTTTTGCCTGTATAGTTCGCGAAATACTAATTACCTTCATTAGCCTGGTCTCATTCTCTCTCTCTCTGACAGACTATTTCTGCGTTTCCATTCTCTGTCTTTTAATCGTTTTTTTTTCTTTCTCCCTATCTCTAATTTTCTTTCCTTGCTACTGGCAGGCCCTGTAATTAAATCTAACACATAAATATCCCTCAGGCCACCGCCCCCCCCTGACGCAATCGTTTCTTTATTACATCCATTACCGCTTCTACTCACCTCAGTGCCCTATCCACACCCTCGACCCCCCCCCTTCCCTGTTTTTTCTTTGACCTCTTCCCTTCCTAGCGCCCCTTGTCGTGCCCGTTGACTTGATTTCTGCTAACATCCTGGTCATCTTCCACTAAATGGCCTTCCAGTTCGTTGCCTTCGCGCCTGGCCTGATGCTTTTGTTATTCAGTATCAGAGAGAGGCTTAACATTGAACTTACGATTTTAACCCAAAGAATGCAATGTAGTCTTACTTCGTTACAAGCCTTTATTGAAGAACCAACTCGTTAGCCTATTTAGATCTTAGGTATAGTCATCGACTTATTACTCAGAGGCGCCTAAAGATCCCGAAATTAAAAATCCCCGTCTAGGATTCGAACCCAAGGCCTCGGTTCGGAAGTCAAGCGCTTTAACTCTCAGCCAACTCGCCTCCTATTTGTATTCATATTTCTTTGTTAGGCCCCCGACAATGTGTCACTGCAGACTGACCTACACACTGCTACTTATTATTCATTGTTACGCACTTCTGCACACTGCTATACACTACGCACTGCACGTTGAAGTCACACTTTGTTCACTAATGAATGTATTCCACGAGTTGATGACGTTCCATACGCTGTGACGTGTTACTTGACCTTTTGTGACACACCGCGGAGCAAGCACTGTATGCCAATGAATTCTACTTTGTGCATTGTTCATTTCTCTCTCTCTCTCTCTCTTTCTCTCTCACTCTCTATTTCCTATCTCTCTCCCTCTCTCTCTCCTATCTCTCTCATCTCTTCCTCTCTCCCTTCCTCCCATATACACTGGGTAGAATATCTTTTGGAGCTGTGTCTTGTAAAAGTAAGTAAAGTTCCCCTTTCAGACCTTGCCATCTATGAAGCAGACGATGTAAAGTTCTTCTGTATCATTTGCCCACGGTTAACGAGAGTGTCACGTGGCCAGCACAACGACCAACCGCCTTTACTTTCCCCAATTTAAATCAGGTATGGATGGCTGCCTGGTCGTGCGGTTTGTGCGCTGGACTGTCGTTCGGATTTATCGACGGTCGAGGGTTCAAACCCTGCCCGCTCCCATCCCCCGTCGTCCTGCGGGAGGTTTGGACTAGGAAGTAAACCATCTTCAACTCTGAAGGAACATCCGAAATATGTAAAACATTTTTTTTCCCAGTAGAGCTGGGTGGACTCAAAGATCCCGAAAGTGTAAATCCCAATCAGCACCAGTTCTATTGTAAAGACATTGCGTTCCACCCTCCTCTCACTCCCTGCTCTCTCTTTTTTGTCTCTCTCCTACCTCTTCACCCTATTTCTTTTTTGTTTCTCTTTTTTCTCTTCCTCTATATATTATCTTATTTACCCATCTCTTTCTCCCTAACACGCAGTTATAAATAGATCAAAGGGCGAGAACCTTTTTGAAATAGAATGTAGAGGTACTAGTATTTGTGCTTATTATTTACAAATCTGATATCAACTCACTGTCTGTATGTCTGGTAAAAAGTTTGTACACGTTATTTCACGAACTCCCAATCTCGGACCAATCTAAAACTTTGGACAAGTATTTTCAGTTTTACGTTACAACACAAGAATTAGTCAAGAAGGCATTAACCAATTAGTTAACTTTTTAAAATTAGTATTACATTTTTAGTCCCGCTTAATGGCACACACTAACCAATGACATTCTACCTAGTCATCGGATTTTGCTTGCTGTATTTTGCTTGCTGATTCAGGCAACCCACTGCATGCTGTAGTGGCACTAGGGAAGAAAGAACAATTATACAAATTGGTCCTAGCATACGGAATAAGAAATCTGTATATAAATTGGGCCATCACTCTAGGGACCGTATTCCTCCGCCCTCCTTTGGCCTCGTCCACAACACGCCATCACCTCGTTCATTTAATGTAGAAGTACAAGGTGGGGGTGCCGACGCTGAAAATGAACGGATTGACTTACCGTATTCTGGATGCGTGAAGCGATTCACTTGAAGTACAAGGTGGGGGTGCCGACGCTGAAAACGAACTGATTGACTTACCGTATTCTGGATGCGTGAAGCGATTCACTTGAAGTCCATAATTTCATCATGTCCAGTACGGCTGGCCGCCATTCATGACAGATGAACTCAGCCAGAAGCCCGGCATTCTAGTGACCCCCCTTTTTTTTTTCTTCTCCCCCCCCCCCCCTCCCCCGCTGTCGTCGCGTCGGTGGGCGCAACAGGTGCCCGGTGGGATATTGATCGCTCGGGATTGAGACAATGTCGAACACAAGGACGGATGATTTGAGTGGGGGTGTGTATGCTTCTTTAAGTATGTGTGTGTGTCTGCTTCTTTAAGTACCGGTATGTGTGAGTGTGAGAGGGAGAAAAAAAAGGGGGGGGGGAGATAGAGAAAATTTGCTGTTGACAAAAAAATTAGTAGAGTGCTAGTTTTAGATCTACTTGTCTATACTATAAGCACTTGTGGCACTGTAATGTGACTGTCGGTCTATACTTTTTCCCTATCGAGATTACAGGATACATTGATCTCTAGTTTTAGATCTACTTGTCTATACTATCAGCACTTGTGGCACTGTAATGTGACTGTCGGTCTATACTTTTTTCCTATCGAGATTACAGGATACATGGATCTCTAGTTTTAGATCTACTTGTCTATACTATCAGCACTTGTGGCACTGTAATGTGACTGTCGGTCTATACTTTTTTCCTATCGAGATTACAGGATACATGGATCTCTAGTTTTAGATCTACTTGTCTATACTATCAGCACTTGTGGCACTGTAATGTGACTGTCGGTCTATACTTTTTCCCTATCGAGATTACAGGATACATTGATCTCTAGTTTTAGATCTACTTGTCTATACTATCAGCACTTGTGGCACTGTGATGTGACTGTCGGTCTATACTTTTTCCCTATCGAGATTACAGGATACATGGATCTCTTCGTGTTCATTCATGCTGATAGTTTCATTTTTAAGCGCCTTCAATTATAGCCTTAGTGTATTCGACTCAATGTGTAATTTTCCTGACCAAACTGGACTTTGTTTACAATGTTCAGTACACCACTAAGTGTTCCGCTCTCGTTTCCTCCCTCAACTTAGACAAATCGTCATAGTAGACCTGAACACTGACGTGGCAACGAGCTATTGGTCTCCACTGACCACATGTGATCATGTCACAGGCCTACCGTATATGACGACTGGTCTCGCCTCAAATGGCATAATTTACTTTTTAAGTTATTTCCAAGCTTGTGTTTTATGGTGTTCGGAGTTTGAAAATTATCATTCACAAAGGGGGTGATGGTCAGTACAGGTGCCACTCGATTGCAATTAGTGTTGGAAATTATCTAAAATGTAGCCAGGAAAGTTTAACTAGATTACACGTGTTATGTAAACAAATGCCTTTTTAAAAACCAATTTCTTTAATATATATACAGTGTATTTTTTTGGTAATTATTATTAGCACCTTTTGATTACTTTTGAACTGTCAGCTGGTAAACGCACAAATAATATAGACATTAAGCATTATGTTTCCCTCGTTGTTTTTTTGTTGTTGTTGTTGGTTTTTTTTTTGGCTTCCGTAGAAACTAAAGATAGTTACCTTCAAAAGAATCCCGTTTCAAGGACTTCGTTCCTTTGGCTTGTGAAGACATGTATAATACATGTGTTCGTATGTGTCTACAGTTGAGAGCAATAACCATGAGGTCTACAGCAGGAAAATAGGACAACCAAATGAACTATGAACAATGTATGGGGAAACATGATATTACTTGTCGTGAAAGACCCTTTTCTTTGTTTTTGACAATGTAAAAACTTTTGAACTACTGAAAAAAAAAAAGGTAGGAATTTACAATGAAAAACAAAAAAAAAAAGATCCTCCTCTATATCCCACATAAATGACAGGTTCGACCAAACGGCTTCCGAAATAAGATTCGACCAAAGCGCTCTGAGCATGCTTTAAGCATGAAAGTAGCGCTAAATAAAAGCTATAAATATATTATAACATTTCCCACCGGAGACCATCGTTTCTGTCTTAAAACGCCAACTCGGCCTCCGCTTTAATAATTATTGCTAAGTGAAAAAAAAACCAACGTTTAGTTTGACAGTACCGCTTTAGTAAGTTGAGTTCTGTCTTAACATTGCCACACTTCTTTTGTCTCGGCTAAACGTGTGTCTCAGCTAATTTGGCATGGGGGGGGGGGGGGCAACTACAAACTTTTTGAACTGACCGCGGCTCCAGGAACGAATGTTGTTAATAATTAATAGGACCAGCCCGTATCACTGGTCAAGTGGCGATCAATAAATGTTAGGGATGTAATGTTATCAATTTTTTCGCCATCTGGTCAATTCGAAGACAGTGGGCCAGACAGCTAGGTGACCAATTCTTGTTGACATTGACCGCCTGTTGTATTGGGTGTTGTTCCGGCGTGAACATGACGCTATCCTTCCATTTTTTTGGGGTTTATTGGTCAACTCTTATCATAGCAGACGTTTGCGTCTCTTTCTGGACACTTCTAAAAGTTGATTGCCCTTTTGAAGGATGTGGATCAGAGTGAACGCTAGCGAGTGTGGTGTGTGTGTGGTGTGTGTGTGTGGTGTGTGTGTGGTGTGGTGTGGTGTGTGTGGTGTGGTGTGTGTGTGTCCAACAAGGTCAAAAATGAAAGAAGTGAGAGTCAGTGAGATGGAGAGAGAGTGAGGAGAAAAGGGGAGAGACAAATAAGCAGAGAGAATGAGAGAGAGAATTACTTTTTTTTTTTTTTAAGTTTAGAGAATATAACTGCAAATCACTTCTTTTCACAAAACTTATATCTACTATGGGAAGCGTGGTCGAGTGCGCTTGAACTTTGATTGGCTTGGCTACCTATGAAGGGGGCTCGAGGTTCGACACCCGACTCGGGCAGAGTTGTGTTTACTGAGCGCCTGAAGGAAGCACGGAAAAGCCTTCTCCTAGATACCCCCTCCCCCCCCCTCCCACCCACTGGTCCACAACTGAGATTGGACCAAAGCGCTCTGAGCATGCTATAAGCATGAAAGTAGCGCCATACAAAAGCCATATTTTTTTTACTCTGTCTGTATGTCAGGAATAAGGTTTGAATATGCTTATTCTCCCACTTCCCATTTCTGGTATCAATTATTCATTATAAAAAAAACAACTAATTAGTTAATTGATTATTGGCTATTAATTGTTTTGTTTGATTTGAAAAAAGGGAAATAAATGCTACTTAATAAGAGATGTGGATGTATATATGGATTTAATCCTCTTATTACGTTTTGACACGTTTTTTACTCTCTCACTTCCTATTCTTGGGTCAAGTTGAAATCTAGCATAATTATTCAACTCATTTACACGTCTTAATTGACCGAGCTATTAGTCAAAACTGCCCACTAGTTTCAGGTCAGTGTTCAGCCTTTCTATAATGATTGGTCTCGATGCTATACGCCCATTGATTATACCATATTTTCGTTTCTTTTTTCGGCCATTTGTAGGATTACACTTCTATAATACTATTACCAATGGACACATTGTTCACTCCCTTTCTGATGGTATATATTTCTTCGATACAAAACTGGTCATGTTCTCTTTACATTTTCTTCTCCATCTTCTTCTTGGTCTAATACGAAAAAGTGTTTCGTCTTTCCCTCAATGACAATTATGTACTAATTTCTAGTAGATCAAAAGGAGGTGCTGTGGCTGAGGGGTAAAGCTCTAGGGGTTCTGGGTTCGAATCACGTTGAAGTCTTGGACTATTAAACTCGGGATCTATGGGCGCCTCTGAGTTCACCGAGCTCTAATTGGTACCTGACATTAGTGGGGGAAAACCAAAGGCGGTTGGTCGTTGTGCTGGCTACATGACACCCTTTTTAGCCTTGGGCCACATAAACAGATGAACTTTATATGATCTGCCCTTTAGATCGCATGGTCTGAAAAGGGATCTTTACTTTTTTTTTTAGTAGATCAAGACTATATATTAGCTAAGCCAATGATGGTTTTGAGATGAAAGCTGATAGAAATATAAATAACCTACCATTTCTTATCACAATTTTGATTGTTGATTATCCTGATAAAGTGTCCTATAAAAAAAAGGGTCCTTTGAGACCGCTGACCAATGGAAAGTCAGTTGACGGCCAAAGATGAGGAATTGGCCATTCCCCGATGCCTGCGTCTGAAGCGCTCTGTTATCTAGAAGCTCATTTCATCTCTCCAACGATTTAGGGGACTCTTCCTCTTTACCTCCCATCAATTTTGTTTGCCCAGCCCTCCCCTCCGTGCTCTCGTGTTAAGGGTGTTTCCACGAGTGCTCTGCTAACGTGTTAACTATTTCAAACATTTGCGCATTGGCGCGTCAGCTAAATATGTCACACTTCTACTATCTGGCCTCTCCATCACTTTGCATTTTGTTAGTTGCTAGTCACATTACGTGCCCCCAGGAAAAACGTATCCCCCTTGTACATGTACTAACACCTCCTTCATTAAACCATACACCGTAAAAAAAACAATTTCATTTCATTGCTTATGCCTTTTCCTTTTTTTACAAAGCTTATATATTAACTTCCCTGTCTGTCTGTCCGTCTGGTAAAAGTACTCGCCCTTTCTCCCACAACCCATTACTTCGCTTAATTGGTTGGGTTTAGTTCCTTAGACAGTTTGTAACGCTATTTCTCCTTCATGCATTCTCCGACGAAGTTAAAAATTTAATCAATCATTTATGGTACCTAACAAAACATGAATCGATCAACAAAAATAGTCAATAAATCGATTAAGGAATATAGCTTGTACATTATTTATAAATATAGTTTTAAGATAAACACTACGCTCCCTTTGATAAGCTTTGTTTTTGTTTTAAATATATTTTGTTTGTTTATGTGTTAAGGTTCCAATCTTTCACCTGTGAAGACTTTCGTCCTGTCTTCCTGACATCCAAATAGTGTAAACACAAATCTAATTTTTTTTAAAGTGCTTGAAATTGCTAATAGCCAGGTCACCATACATATAAACGACTGTACGAGTAATACAGACGTGTCAGATTTGTTTATTTAAATGCCTAAATTCACCTGTAGGATGACTCTTGTGGAAATCTGTAACTCATGGACCCGTTGTTCACTCCCTTTTTTATGGTATACATTTCTTCGATACAAAACTGGCCATGTTCTCTTTACATTTTATTACACAACGAACTGATATTTTTCTTCTCCATCTTTTTCTTGGTTTTATTATAATACTTATTAAGACAATTCTTATTATCATTATTCTTATTCTTGTTTTTTTTTCTTTTTGTTATTCTTATTCCTATTCTTATTCTTTGTTGGCCTAATAAGATCAATTGGTGTGACGTCCTTTGTAGTATCTCAAACTGGCGACTTAAAAAAAGAGGCGCAATATTGATTTAGATAAATAAAACAGACGTTTTAAGAATACCATGGGCGCGCTGTGGTTGAGAGGTAAATGGGATTCCGACACCAATGGGTCCCGGGTTCGAATCTTGGTAAAAGACTTGGATTTTTAATTTCGGGACCTTTAGTGCGCCTCTAAGTCCCACCCTGACATTAGTTGGGAAAAAGAAAAGAAGGTTGATCGTTGTGCTGGCCACATGACACCCTCGCTAACCTTCGCGTACTGAATACCATACTTCTGTCTTGACACCAAGTCTACCTTTCCTATACGGCGGTTCAAACAGGACTCGTTCGTCTCGCATCTGTGCGCTCTTCTACGAGGCTGTTTACTGTTTCCTAACCTTAAACAAGTTCCTACATTGGCTTTCATTATCAATATTTTCGTACAAACCTTGATAAATCAGAAAAACAAAGAAACAAAATAGTAGTCCTGGACGTGTTTAAACTACTCTTGTAAAGATCACTGGTTAGTGAATCAAATCAAGTTATTATGCTTTTGTTTTTACCTTTACCTATCCCTAAGTCTGTTGGACCGTTGGGGCACCAAGCAGGATTTGTCGACCGTCTTTCTCCATTCCTCCCTGTCTTTTGTCTCTTGTTTAAAACCTCTATCAATGGTAGGCCCGTCCATTCTTTTATGTTGTCCTCCCATCGCTTTCTCTGTCTGCCTCTTCTTTTTTTTTCCTGGTACTGTTCCCCGAAGGAAGGTCTTTGCGAGCCCCCGTGGATCTTGTTATATGGCCATTTATTTTAAGCTTGCATTTTTTTTTACAATAGTTAGTAGGTCATCATGGGGTCCGATCGCTGCAGTAACCCTGTCTCTAATCTCTTGATTTGTGATGCGGTCTTTGAAAGTGATGCCTAGGATCCTTCTGTAGCATCTCAATTCCATTGCTAGGATCCTCCTCTCTAGCTCTGCAGTCAGCGTCCAAGACACGCAAGCATATGTGGCCATATATTTATATACATTATGCTAATTAACTTAATAGTTACATTCAAGAGCATGCGACTTTCCACTTCTTCCCCCCCCCCCCACTACCCAGAAGAGGTGGTGGAGGGGAAAGACTGATTTCAAAGCTTATAACAACAAGCTCTGTCTGTCTGTCTGTCTGTCTGTCTTGTACAAACATTGAACATGTTATTTCTCCATCTTCCCTTTCTTTTATCTTATCTTACTTATCTTATTTATTCATATCATATCTTATCTTATAAATATGATTATTAGGTTGTATGATGGTCGTATTATCTATAGTGTAGATCTATTACTAGCCGAATGATTGAAAGCCATGTATATAGGATTCACTCAATTGTAAAAATGTGTTTCACGGGAATATCTAATAATAAGGCTTGTTTTCGAGTCCGAACATTAATGAGGAATGCTGTATTTCCCGTTGAGGCGCGGTGGCTGAGCGGTAAAGCGCTTGACTTCCAAACCGGGGTCTGGAGTTCGAGTCCTAGTGAAGACTAGGATTTTTAATTTCGGGTACTTCGGGCGCCTCTGAGTCCACCCAGCTCTAATGGGTACCTGACATCAGTTGGGGAAAAGTAAAGGCGGTTGGTCGTTGTGCTGGCCACATGACACCCTCGTTAACCGTTGGCCACAGAATCAGATGACCTTTACATCATCTGCCCTATAGATCATAAGGTCTGAAAGAGGAACTTTACTTTTTTTTTTTACTGTATTTCACGTGGCTACGCAGACCCAGCTAAATAATTCGTCTAAAATGGCTATATGTTTTTTTTTTCAAACCCATTTTTACAAAGCTTGTACTAACTAACTCTGCCCGTTTGTTAAAAAGTTTATAACATGTTATTTCTCATACACACATTCTCGGATCAAGTTGAAACTTTACACAATTATTGTTAATTCCACCGGTTACACCAGAAATCTCCATTTATGAAAATAGCCCCATTCCAAACATTTTTTGGCCTGCTTCCTAAATATATGATTCTGGTTCTTTTATGTCTGCTTGAGTGAGTGTGTTTGAGAGACAGAGAGAGTGAGATAGAGAGAGACTAGCCGAAGTTTGATCCTTAATGCCGTTTACCTTTGACCTTTACATGGAATTGTTTTTTGTCGACACCCAATTATCTTGCTATTAATTTAAAAGCGCGAAGCTAAAATACATTTAGCAATTTATTTCTTTAATTGAAGCAAACTGACACACACACACACATTTTTACAATTTTTTCAAATGGAAACACTATTTAAGCAGCCTACAGCTGTTTCCAGATATCAACAAACATCTATCTCTAGTATGAACAAGTGAATGAGCCTGTTTGTTCTGTAGAAATATTTCCACCCACTTTTATAGGCGTTTTTTTTTTTTTTGTGGTGCGAATGACATAATTGAAATGAAATTAAGAATAATTGAAATGCTCATCACGTAAAATAAATGCCCTCGTGCGCAGAACGCAAGAGATCTAAACCTGGCAAACTTCCACGTCGGCGGCTAGATCAGCTGTTCGCAGGAAGAGGTCTGGATATTCGGCCACTTGGATTAATTGTCGGAATTAACGTGTGTTGATAAACCCACAATCGGGAATATGACAACATATGCCGCTGTGGCATTGCTTTCATGACATCATGTTAATGTTAAAGCAGTGATAACTCGTATTCATATTTCACTTTGGATTTTAACATCGCCAATACAATCATAAGGTGCTTTATAACGAGTTGTGGATATATATTTATATATCTGGATGCATTATGTATCCGTTGGCCTGCCGGTACCATTAGTTATGCATGCAGCGGAATGAGTTAACGCTATCCTCTGTTGCTAGAAAAGGATGTCCACTCACATGGTGGTACTGACCGCTACTGGAACATGGTAAGCAACGACTGTGAGCAGTGCGAGGCCGAGCAGTTGCTGCTCCGAGAGCTTCAGTGGCGCCCTCCGCCATGCCCCTGTTCAGAGGCGCTTCATTTTTGCTTAGGGTAGGTAGATAGATACATTAGATTTCCTTTTTCTTTTTTTTTTTTTTTTTTTAAAGGAAACCTCAGAATTTGCGCTATTCAATTTTAGCGTTATCATCATAGGAATCCTTGGGGCCTTAGGCCTCTTTTCTTTGCCTCTTTTTGGGGGCTTTTTTTTTTATTAATATGTTTTTTATTTGTAAGTTCTCATAATTCACAAGTATTAAATCATAAACAATTGAAAAATGATTAACCTAAAAATATAATAATAGTAATAGAAATATTATTTAATATCAAAGACATACTACCTTACCATTCTAACCATTGAACCCACTAAAGACAGAAAAATGATACAAGTATCCTCTACCCCAGAACAATCAACACAATATCAAATATCCCTGACCCCCATCACCCCATTTCTGGAAAACTACCTGAGCATTGTACAAGTATATGAAAATCAAACTAGATAATTCTCTACCCTAAAATCCATTATTTTTCTAAATGTCAATTCTAAGTGATTAGGATGAAAAACCTTATTATTATGTAGAGCTTTGAGCCAGCTAGCCCAAACAAGGTTCCTGTATTCGGAAACAATAATTAAGTTAAATTTATGCATCATTTTATTTTTTAGTTTTGGCAGCTTGTTTAAAACAATTGACAAGTTAACATTTACATAGTTGCCAGTTTGCTTCTAATAAGTCCCTTACAGTACTTCTAACTTATCACTCTAGCTTTTGGTGGGATATGTTAGCTGTGTAGGCTTATGAATGTGTCCTTGCATTCTGTCACCCCAAGAACTCTCCCCCACTTAATCCTATTCACTAGGCTTGCATGTAACAGCTTTTTAAGTGTTGTGTATGATTCTTTGGTTTTGTTGTGTATTAAATGTTCATTACCAGGTAACATTCTTGAAATAGATCTGTAAAATGGATGAGTGACTGTACCAAAATAGTAAGGAGTATCATTGTGTATTGGAAGAAGACTACATAATCTTAAACCATAATAGTAAATTGTCAAGGGAAAGTTTGTTGGGTTTCTAACTACTTGACCTACAAATTTTAGCCTTAGCGAATGTATTTTTGTTTTGACATCTTGTAAGTTTATCCCCCCATCCTCTTTGTTTTGAATGAGTGTAGTGTGCTTAATGCTCCTAATAGTGTTTTTAAATATAAAGCTTCTAATTAACTTGTTCAGCTTGTTTATGAGTTTCCTTTTTTGTAATTGTCCGTGTTTTCTTTTCGTAGCAATTATGCTGGCATAATTCACTATATATGTACTTGAATTTCTGTCTCAAAAAATTGGTGTTGATTGGTTTGCATTTTTGAGGAGGTACTATGTTATCTACTATACCAATTTTTCAATTTTTCTTTTAAAAGGACAAGAACTATTTTTACAAAGCTTATATCAATTCACGCTGTCTGTCTGTCTGATGAAAGTTTTGAACATGTTTCTTCTATTTTCCCATTCTTGGATCAAGTTGAAACTTTGCACAATTATTCATTGTACCTGCCAAGACATGAAACAATCAAACAAAAATTAACCAATTAATTAAATAATTACTGGAGGTTTATTATTATTTTTTTGATATTGGAATAAAGGAAATGCAAGCTACTTAATGAGACATGTGGATGTATATATGGATTTAATCCCCTTAACCCTTTTTTTCTCCCACTTC
This sequence comes from Biomphalaria sudanica, assembly GCA_036873155.1. Lineage (NCBI taxonomy): Eukaryota > Metazoa > Mollusca > Gastropoda > Planorbidae > Biomphalaria > Biomphalaria sudanica. The sequence goes on along the minus strand of JAZGLO010000707.1, from coordinate 459,105 downwards.
TCACGTATCAATCCAAAAATTAACCTATTAATTAATAAACTAGTACTAATCATTTTCAGATAAATGGATGTAATAAGCGGTTCTTTCCTTTAGATACGCTTTTTTTTTAAGTAATCGTTTTTCTATTGCTTGTTTTCTTTAGACTTATACATATAGTGCTCACCAGTTTTAAATCAGTTATATTCAACTTTCAACAAAGTACATACCTTCAGTAGAGTATGTACTCTATCCCACGAAAGAGATAGTATGGGCTCGAATCCCATAAAAATAAATGTTGGGCAAAGTTTCCACCCATTTGTACCCCATCCCTACTCCATCACTTGGTCGAGTGGTAAAGGGCTCGAATCCCAGTGAAGAGTGGGATTTTGAATTTAGTTAATATAAAAGAGGCTCTGGGTCCATGTAACCTTAATGGGTACCTGACATTAGTTTAGGAAACGTAACGACGGCTGGTCGTTGTGCTGACTCCCCCCATCCCGCCCAACCCTATTTTTTTTTCTTCTTTTGTTTTTACAAATGTTTTTTCACCTTTCCGAACTTGGCGATCTATGGGGCTGACGATGTTAAGGTCTCCTGTTTCTATGACCAACGTGTAATGAGCAGGGTGTCATGTGGCCAGCACAACGACCAACAACTTTCCCTAAAGTCAGGTACCCACCAGATTTGGGTGGATTCAGGAAGCCTTTAAAAAATTCAAAATCCAAGTCGTCACCGAGATTCGAACCCAGGATTCCAGGTTCAGAAGCCAATGGCTTAACTACTCTGCACCCCCCCCTCCCTACAAAGCACGAAGCTCTATAGGACCTTACGTTTGTGATCGCCAGAGCGAGTCTATTCTTAACCGAGGGTTTCATTTCGCAGCCGATATGATTTCGAGGATGCAATATCCACTATTTAATTTAAACCCAGATTACATAAAAGCTCTAAAGGCAAGATGCATTGTTAATTTATTGAACGTTCGCTATTCTCAATCATTTAACGAGTACCCTTGATTCTCATTTCAACAATTAAGTATCCTGCTTTCCCTCCCATTTATACAGATTTTACCCACGATAAATTTAGTAGAAACGCCCTCCAATAAAAACGGTCTTTCCCTGTGTCGTCTTCCCATCTACCCAGTGACCCCGTGTCCCTAAGGGATATCCATTTGAGATACGTTGTTTTCCCTCCATCGCTTTGACCACAAAGAGATTGCGTTTGTTACTACAGATTAAACACTCGTAATCACTCAAACGTATTAAAATCGCTCATCCCTCCTGTAGACTCCTCATTACCACGTGACTCTGCTCTCATTACGTATGTCATTGTCTGTAATCTCGATCTCGCAGAGGAACGGCCGCAGACGGCAGCGTCTACTCGACTTGTCATTTACGTCATCATTTTTGTTGCACTTGCCCTCGTAATGCTAGACCGGAAGCCTTGAGTGCGTGCTGCACAACGCAGCACCGACGTCACCTCGGGGAATAAAAAAAAACAAAAAAGAAAAGAAAAGAGAAACAACAGCTTAGCGTGAGGGATTTAGTGTTCCTCTCTGTCGGCCGACATTTGTCAACAGTGAAATCCCTCAAATGTTGACTGATAAAAATACAATTAGTTTGATATCATTGTGTAGATTCATTTTCATGACGGTTAAAATAGCATCTTTTTACTAGATTTATTATAACTGTATGTTTTAAATTTAAGTGGGCTATTTAAAAACAACAACAACAAAAAAACAACCATACTGTTTTGTATTATAAGTTACGGATGTTCCTTCGGAACGGAAGTGAAGATAATTACATCCTAGCGCAAACTCCTGCTTAAATAAATTGGACGTCAGTGGGCAGGGTTCGAACCCTGGAACCATCTAGAAGACAGCTCGCAGCGCATACTACACGACGAGGGTGAAGAGGTAGCTAGATACACACACGTGTGTAGATCAGTCAACAATGTTTAATTATTCATATTTACGAAACTCTATTTTTGTTTTGTTTTTTCCGAGCTTATATTAAGTCACTTCATCCGTCTGTTTAGTCTGTACATTGTCACACTCTGTACACGTCATTTCTGCTACTTCCAGTTCTCCGATCAATTATTCAATGTCCTCACACGAATCAATTAAAAAAAATATCCAGTTAGTTAATCAATTAGTCTCAATTAATATATCTTGTTTTATATAGGAAAAGTAATAAGCTAATTATAGATACGTCTTGCTATAATGAGAGATGTGGCAGCAATTGGGCAATGCCACCTACCCCCACACAAAGCGCGAATGAGTCTCTTGTCAACAGGAAAGATAGCAGACGCTTAATAGCGTCACGGCCAGGGGAGTAACTAAACAAATTGTATACAGTGATGATTGATTGAAAAATAATTGATGGAATTTCACTCATTATATGGGAGTTTTTTGTTGTTTTTTTCACGAAAAAATATTTTTTATTTTTAACTTGTTTAGATCAGGACGTGCCTGGTTCGAATCCTTGTCGGAGTTTATCTATGTTTCAGCACTTTTTCTTCACGTTTTCTCAATCACTATTATCTTATCTTATTTTATATTATCTTATAAATTACAGACGCTCCTTCTTAACAGAAGATACTACCGTCCTACAAAATGTCCCTTTCCCAGTTAATTAGAGACTCAGACAAAAGTTTGGTTTTCTTGACTGATTCAAGCAGTCTGTGCCATGTTCAAATAGCACTAGAGAAGAAGGAGCACTTGCAAAAATCAGTCCTAGCATATGGAATAAGAACATGTAACAAATCATTTAATGTTTAGATCTAGATACTAAACCTCGAAAATAAGATCATTCTCGTCTCATAATTATTATTTTGCAATTTCTAGATACACAACTCCAATGATCTAGGAAATTAATCTATTTAAATGTTCGAACGTGAATTATTTCGATCTAGGATTTTGGAAATGGCTTTATTTCATAAATTTGCGTGTATATATATATATATAGTTATATGATTAATAGTCCATTCTAGTAAAAAAAAATCCACATAATAGAAGTGCATTGTTTCTAAACTTTGAAAACTGAAGATCATTACTTTTCTAAGACTGAAAATATCGATTTTTTCTAGATTCGTGTCGACTTCCCTCACACCTTACAAAGCAAATACTTACATAACCATATATATATATACAGTACTTTTTGGTATAAAAAATAGGTGACGGTACTCAGTGATGGATTGACTAACTTTTAACTACTAATACACTAATAATGCACGTTAAAATACAAATTGAAAAGGGTGCCGGTACGCGTACGTCACAAAGAAGCACATATATATAGGTCTGCTATCTGATCATTATTGGGTAAGAGTTTGTTCTATGTTTTCTTTCTGTACCAGTATATGGGTAGGAATTATGCGATCAAATTTCGTTTCAATTTTCGCTCAGTGAATGAATACATGTCAAAACGAACAGATCCATTGTAAGTGTGTGTTTAGTTGTACTGAGGTCGATGCAACAACTTAATAACTTTTCCCCACCTCACCAGCCCCTACGTTATAGCTTTGCCTGCGTCAGGTGTGTCAAAACTTGTAGGCCATAGCTGGGTCTGCCTAGGCCGGCTCAAAAAGATACTACATTATTCTTAAGTCTTTCAGACAATGCTTTATTATTGTTAACATTATTTTATCTTATCTTATCTTATCTTAGATAATACAGACGTTACTTCAAAAAAGAAGATTACGTCCTACGCGTCAAATATTTAGTCATGCATATTAACCAATTACTTTTACTATAGTTTCTAACACGCCCCCAGCCCCCAACCCCGTTTCAATTTATAAATAGACACATCGGTTGCTGGCGAAGGCTGTGTTTTTAAATTTCGGGATTTTTACGCGCCTCTGAGTCCAGCCAGCTCTAATGACTTAAGAGGGAGAAAAATAAAGGCGGTTGGTCGTTGTGGTGGCCACATGACACCCTCGTTAACCGTTGGCCGTGGTCCACAGAAACGGATGCCCCATAGATCGCAAGGTCTGAATGGGGAACTTAACTTTTTTTTAAAAGGATATTGTATTCAGACTTTAAAAAAAAACAAATTCTACATGTTATATTGTAAAAATGTTTTACATGTTTCAGATGTTCCTTCAGAGTTGAAGATAGTTTACTTCCTAGTCCAAACCTCCCGAAGGACGACGGGGGATGGGAGCGGGCAGGGTTTGAACCCTTTTACCGTCGATAAATCCGAATGACAGTCCAGCGCGCAAACCGCACGACCAGGCAGCCATAGCAGCGCTATAAAACATAGATATCAATTTTTCACATTTTTAAAATCTCGAAAATGTGTTCAAGCTAATAACATATATTGATTTGAGTGTTTACATTTCAATGACCAGTGGTCAGTATTCTTTGTAAATTGACCAATCCTTCAAATTGACTTTTAATTTACACTATTACTCTCCCCGTACGCACTTTCTTTGTCACTCCCCCTCTCTCTTTTTTGTTTCTCTCCTCCCCTCTCTCTCTCTTTGAGAACCTCTTTCCCCGTGAGTGTCTTTCTATTTAGTGTAGAGCAGTGATTCCCAAAGTGGTCTATATAGATCCCCAAGGGGTCTACGAAAGTGAAAAAATAAATTGGGGGTCTATGAGATGTCCACGGGGGTCTACGATAATAGATTTCACTTAAGCAGGTCGTGAATTAAATTTTCACATCCCATTAATGTAATTATTTCATACACTAATATATGATTTTTCCTTAGTTAATCCTTTCAATATTTATCCTGCTATTCTAAAGAAATTATTGTTGTATTTGATTTTAATACTTATTTAAATGGCTTAATTTTGTCTACATGAAGCTGATGTTTAACAAAAAGAAATTTGGATTTTACGGCGTTGATTATTCAAAATTGGGATTCATTCCTTCTCAGTCAAACAAGCGGTTGCCTAAGTGCCTTTTTATGATGATATGAAACTAATTATGCTGGAGGATCATTTGAGATGACACCGCCCTGATGAAAAGATAAATATTTAAACATCGGTGGTATAAGTTATACCAGTTAAAGCTTCTTATGGAATTCTTTGCACACAACATACACAAATTAGGATCAGCGGCGTCACAAGCTCTGACAGGGTGTAGCACTGTGTGCTGCATACTGCCTAAGGGTCGCCGGCTCCTGATTTTCCCTCATGTTTGGGTATAGCTGCAAGGCAGCAGATGTTTGAATTCAGTTTACCTTCTGTCAGGTGGGTTGCAAGCCAAAGCTAATGAGTCCCTCTTGCCCAAAGCTTACTAGTTTAGGCACCAGTTACTCACCTTTGCCCTTTCTCCTATTAGTGAAAATAGTTCTGCGAACCCAAAATTTGAGCCTGACATGAAAGATCAATAATTACATGAGAAACTGCTCAATGCGAAAACTTTTGCAATATTACTTAAGCCAAATAATTTTTTTTTTTAAATTATAGCTTTAATATACCGCTACTTTCAAGGACCAGTGGGGGAGAGGGGGTGCTTCAGCAAAAACAACTCTTCTCGAGTGGGGTGTCGAACCTCAAGCCCCATTTATATGTAGTCAAGCCAAGTTCAAGCTTTCACAGAACAAAAAAATTCCTATATGAAACATAATATCCATGATTCTAGTAATACACATTGTTATTTTCATTGGTTTAAATCTAAATGTTATCCTAACAAAAAGGATAGACCTCTATAACGAAAGTGTAGTTTTTAAATATCCCCTCACTCTTCGATTCACTACAATTTGTTTAAATAATGGAGCTGATGAATTTGCGAAAATGCAATATAAATTTAAGCAGGGGGTCTACCGAAAACCATAAAACATGGCAAGGGGTCTACGAGACAAATAGGTTTGGGAACCACTGGTGTAGAGAAAAGCTGAAGGTCTACCGTTGTGGGAGGGGGGGGGGGAAGAAGACGGTCTAGTGTTAGAGAGAAATCTGTTGTGTCGATATTCTTAAAATGTGTCTTGGCTTATCGAGAGTGAGAGCAGGGAGGGGAGGGGATGACATCCTCCTGTGAGTTAATAGAGATGTCAGCGACTTGAGGCAGTAATGGATAAAGTGAGCTGCATGATGGGCTCACTGGAGGACAGTTGCCACACACACACACGCACGCGCGCAACGGAGGACAGTTGTCACACACACACGCACACAATGGAGGATAGTTGTCACACACACACACACGCACGCACGCAACGGAGGACAGTTGTCACACACACACACGCACACAATGGAGGACAGTTGTCACACACACACGCACGCAAGGAGGACAGTTGTCACGCACGCACGCACTGGAGGACAGTTGTTACACACACACTCACACAATGGAGGACAGTTGTCACATACACACACACGCACTGGAGGACAGTTGTTACACACGGACGCAATGGAGGACAGTTGTCACACACACACACACACGCACTGTAGGACAGTTGCGACAGAGACACGCACACACAGATGCTGGATGATATCTGTCACACATGCATACACAAAAACACAGATGCTGGATGATATATATGACACACACACAGATGCTGGATAATAGCTGCGACACACACACACACACAAGCGGATGATATCTGTGACACACACACACATACACAAACACATAGATGCTGGATGAAAGCTATAACACTCATACACAAACGCACATATACTGGATGATAGTTACACCCCCACACACACACACACATATTGACACACAAAGCTTGATAAACCAGCGCTAGTCACTGTGCAAGGTAAGTGTGATAAAGTCAAGAGTTACATAGAAAAGGGAGATAACTGAGAGCGTATGCCGTCAAGTTCAGTCTTTACAAGATCTGATCTTATTTTATAAAATACAGAAAAAGAAGGCGATTACATCCCACTTTTGTCCCTAGGTCAATCTAGTCATGCATGTTAATAACCAATGACTTAAATTTTGCCATGTCATGGGTTTTCCTGGCTGACTCAAGCAACCCATTCCATGCTCTAATAGCTCTACTGTAGAGATACTAGCAACGACTTTCTCCATGACTCATCCTTAAACTAATGCTGTATCATATCGATATAGATGTTTGATTACCCTTTAAAAAAATAAAGTATAACCCTCCCACCCAATAATATAAAATAAACGCATATTAACTGTATAGAAATATTCTTCTATTTCATTGTCTGTGTCACTGTAAAAGCAACACAAGTTTCATTATTGTAAGATAAGACTAGATTTTTTATTTAAGAGAATAAATATATACATTTTCCTTCAGACCTTTCGGCAGATGATGTAAAACACGCTATTTTACGTGTATTAAATGTATGAGAAACTATTAATACACTTTTTGGTATAATATTGAATGAAGAACAACAAATAGATACAAAAGTTTTATATATATATATATATATATTATATATATATATTCCATATTCTCGCTTAAATACATGTTATTATTAAGACTATAACCACTTATTAAAATTATGGGGAAAAAATCCCTTTAGGCTATAGTCCAGGCCGACAGGGGAAATCACTCGGGCTCACCTCGCCATAAACATTATCAAAGCACACAAGAGAAGTGTAGGCAAGGGTGACAACCCGGGGTCGCTGGTGTAAAGCAGTTGTTTAATGAAGCGAGAGGGAAACTGAATCCTGCTAGACATCATCAGGAGACCATCAGCGGATCGGGGGTCACGGAGCGCCCCCCCCCCCCAACTCCTTCGTAGGCTTTTCCATTTGGTACGGACCAAATCAATGCTTTTGATCGATTACTGAACGTTTCTAGATGGGCGCTGAGGTAATAGGCCTTGAAAGATGGTTCGGAAAAGCAAGTAGAGCAAATTTTTATTGAATATAAACAATTGTATTACCGCCTGGTTTATGTGATGTGACTTTCTGTTGTTTTACTGGTTTCTCAAATTACTTTTGAATTTTAAGAAAACAAAATAAACATAATGTATAATTTAAAAAATCTTTTTAAATTACTAAGCTTATTTAAGGGCAATGACCACCACATCAGTGTGCATATATTTCAAAACTGTAGGAATAAGGTCCCTTTTTGCTATATAAAACAGATGAATTAAATTACCACTAATTGATTTACTAATTTGTTTATTAAAAAAAAACATTCATGTTTTTAACATATAACAAGATTAACTAATTACCACAAATTGGTTTACTAATTATTTTTTTTTATTTCTTCATGTATTAATCGGCTATGAATGGCTACGCAAAATTTCAACTTGATCCGAGAATGGGAAGTGGGAAAATTCACTACAGATGGCAAAGTAACGGGAATAACTCCTTATATACATTCACAGGTCTCAATGAGTAGCATTTATTCCCCTTTATCGATACCAAACAGAATAATTATAAATAATAAACTAATTGGTAAATTCTTTAATTGACTCTTTAATTAATGCTTTGTTTTGTTAAGTACAATAAATAATTTTGTAAAGTTTCAAATTGATTCGAGAATAGATGTGGAATAAGAAACGTGTCCAAAATGTGTGCCATACGCACAGACAGAGTCCCGTGTAGCCAGGACAACGATGCATCGCCTTTACTTTTCTCATCCAATGTCACAATGTCAGGTACCGGGTTCTCAGTATTGAGTTGACCCAGGGTCGTCCTTAAAATCTCGAATTTCAAACTCCCAGACCGAGATTCGAATCCGAGACCCCTTTGCTTTATCACTCAGCCACCAAACCCCTGTTTAATTTGGAAATAACTCGAACCTCCCGCGGGATGTCTTAGGGCAGGGTTTGGAACTCGGGACCATTTCCATCCTGCCATCTTTGCTACTTGGTCTTCCGATCTTCTCCACTTTTTGCTTTGGTCTTAAAGACTTTCTCTTCCCCCCAGTGGGTTACAGTCCAGGGTCTGTTGGACTAGAATAACACCTGTAGTAAAATCACTAAATTTAGAAAGCCTTCAGGATTGAAGACTTAAAAGTAAAGTAGCAATTATACATAAAACACTCAACCATAATCTTCAAATACAAAAACAAAATTTAATAAAATACTCAAAAAGATACAAAGATAAAGACACATTCCTCGTCCCATATGCTAGGACAAATTTGTACAAATGCTACTTCTTCCCTAGCGCTAATAGAGCATAGGATGGGTTGCCTGGGCTAGCCAGGAAAAATAGTAAATAAGCAGAATTTATGTCATTGGTTAATATGCATGACTAAATGCATGACGCTTAGAACGTATTCATCTTTTTTTTTTTGAAGTAACGTCTGTATTATATAAGTGTCGTCTGCTGTTCTAAAGCCCAGCCTTATTTGCGCTCTTCGAGTTCTTGTTCTATGGGTGTTAGCTGTGCAGTATCCCACAGGCTGTAGTTTGAAATTTTGTTCGGCCATCTAATACCCTGTAGTTTGAAATTTTGTTCGGCCATCTAATACCCATTAATCTCTGGCGAATGCCTGGAAAATGTCTCTATTGCAATTGGTTACTCGCCACGTCTCTGTGCAGTGGCAAAGTATGTAAGTCGCAATTGGGGGATGCGTAGTTACGAGAAATACTGCACTCTTCACCAATCCTCCTACTCGAAAACAAGCATTTCTATTTTCGTTCTGTAGAACTTCAAAAAATCCTTTAAAAAAACTTCACTGTCAGCAAACATTTCAATAAGCTTTTATTAACTGTTTTAGATTTAAAGCTTTCGTCTTCGCTGCAGATCTATGCGGAAGTACTAGATACTGAACAAATTGAAACAAAATACAAACTCACTACAATAAACAAACATCCCTCTGGCTCTCTTTCTCTTCTTCTGCGTCGCTGTCTGTCTGTCTCTATGTCTGTCTGTGACTCTCTGTCTCAGTCTCCAAACTTTAACTCCATTTTCTCAGCACTTCACCCCTATTTTGTCAACTCCTCTGGCCCTCACGACTACATTAAAATTTATCCACCAACACACACGCGCGTCACACTCCATAGCAGCTTTAACAATAATGTCAGGTTCTTGTGTTTTCTTGTACCTATCACAGTTTTATTTCAGTGTGTGTTATTGTTATTCTTTTCTGAACTTGTAATATTTTGGCCCAAGTTCAGCCTGACAAGCACACCATACACATACAGTTGTATATTAAATTAATAAACTAAGTGTATGATGTTAAATAACAATAAACATTTATTGTAGTGATATATTTACAAATGATCTGATGTATGATGAATGATAATAATAGTATCAATATCAATAGATATATATGTAATATATGTAATCCAACATGATCCAGTTATTTTCTTTGTGACATATAAATGATCATTATTTGAACAATATCATTACCTCCAACATATTCATCACAAGTTGTTCAAACAGACCTCCAACACAACAATTGACAATCCACACAGATCTAGCCTCTAGATCCGATACTGTTCATTGACGACAATTCCAAAAGTTCACAGTTCACACTGCAACATCAGGTCTGACCAAGGCAACCCGCAGTCTGGAATCTTGAACCTCAGGCTCGTGAAAAAGTCAACTTGAACACCAGACGACTAATTGACATTAGTGAGATGAAGACCTCAGTCCTGTAGACTGTAGACCTAAAGTTGTACTCTCAATATAGAAAATTGAGAATGGATAAACAAGTCTTGACACCAAGACTCGACACTGAGTATTACACATAGACTTGACACCAAGCTAAGATCACTACTTAGACTTGACGCTAAAACTTGAAATAGTCTTGAACTGAGACTACGACCAAAACCTAGACTTGTCGCTAAAACCCTATAGAAGATAAAAGAAAGGATTCTTCAAATCATCCTGATCTAGTCTAATTATAGACTTACAAATACGAACGAATTCAAATAGAAAAACTATACAATGAAAAATAAAACTCACCCTAAACAGGGGTCAAGATAATCCAACAAGAAGATGTCCAAGGCAAACGTTAAGGCTATCCAGTAACAATAACCAAGGAGAAATTCAAGAGCTCTCAAAACATGTCTTGCCTCTATACCGCACAAGATGGAGAGACTGTACTTGACGATAAATGACGCAAATCACACACACACACTAACTTTACTTCACTAGAAGTTGTGACAAGCAACAAAAATTCATTCCCCTAGTCTACACAGTAAAATATTAATAGTGTAATGACGTCATCAATATAGTGATCAACGCCGCACTATCAAATAGAGAAATAATTCTACTATACAGTTACATAGATAACTGCGACAAATAACATTATCAAATATTTTTTTCTTTCACTCTAGATTATTTCCCTTCTTTTAAAATTAACTCTAACCTCCTTTTTTTTTTCTCTAGGCGTCAAACTTTCCGACCCCCTTCTCCTCTCCCAATTATTTCCCTTTCTCCTCTCCTAATCATTTCTCTTTCTCCTCTGTCTTGAAAAAAGTCCTAGCAGGACACTCACATTCAATTCGCGTGTGTTGACTTTTTGTATTTAGCCCTGGGACCTATGAACATGACGCAAATCTGTGTGGTCAGGCCTACTCAGTCTGGCTAAAGCTTTGGACTGTCTTGGCTGCTGTGAACGTCCAAAGCCATACATTAAATTCTTTCTATTTTATAGTATCTTCTTCCCTATCCCCCCCCCCTTTTTTTTTCTCCGACACTTCTTACTGTTTCTAAATCTGAAACCCGATTTCTATTCTTGGAATACATTTATTGATTGAACCCCCCTGAGGCTACGCCTTTCTACAGTTTTTAAAAAATTTGGATAAGCACACACAAAATATTTTTGCTCCTTTCTTTTTTTTTTTCCCTTTTCATTTTAAAACTAAGATTGAAATAAAAAAAAGGTTACTGTATTTAATCAAAGGTGTAGATCTTAGTGGAGGATATATCAATGTCTGTGTGGTTCTGAGGGTAATGGCGGCACCGTCTGGGGGAGGGGGGGCGTGCCAACTATTATGTTGTAGTAATTGCTAACATTAGACTCATACATCACGCTCGTTGTACTGGCTGTGTGTGTGTGTTCACCAATATGTCACTTAATGTGTTTTATTTGTGTTTCACTTTTCATGATATTCTCATATGTCATTACATTTATTGTTTCTTTTGTAGACTTATTAACTTTTTATTTTGTAGACTTTGTAACTCTTTCTAATTTGAATAAAGTTTGAAAAGAAATACTTTTTGTCCTACCATTTGGAATAACTTTTGTATGTTAGTTATAATAACTGTTATTACCGCGATTATTTGTTTAGACCAATGTTTCTCAAACCTTTTCCGTAACGGAACACTTTGCTCACTCTGAATATTTAGGGGAACACTTCGCTCACTCTGAATATTTAGGGGAACACTTTGCTAATTTTTTTTAGATAGATTAATTCGCCTGGTGGCCTACTAATGAAATTATTCCAGTAGTTTGGGACAAACATTGTTTGGGAAACACTGGGTTTGACCATCAAGAATGTGCTTTAATATCAGGAGGTAATTCATGAAAATATTTTTGTGCTATGATATAATGGACACAGTGACCAAGTAAACTCAATAGACACAGTGACCAAAATATTATAATACCATGAACTTAATACCCACTTCAGAAAAATATCATGAACTAAATACCCACATTAGAATACCATGAACTAAATACCCACATTAAAATACCACGAACTTAATACCCACTTTAGAATACCATGAACTAAATACCCACATTAGAATACCATGAACTAAAGACCCACATTAGAATACCATGAACTAAATACCCACATTAAAATACCATGAACTAAATACCCACTTTAGAATACCATGAACTAAATACCAACATTAGAATACCATGAACTAAAGACCCACATTAGAATACCTTGAACTTAATACCCACATTAGCTGTACAGCATACATGTACGAACCTATAGTGATGTTCACTATAAAGGGAACTCGTTGACTCTGGTCATTGATTGGACCCAATGAAGTCCAGACTTAATTAACTGGTCAAAGATCGACACGAGCTCCGGAGGAGGGGGGAAAAGGGGCTGAAATCATTAAATGGAATAGCACTTGGCCTGTCAGAGTCTCGAACAGATGGACACAGGCTAGTGGGTGAAGTGGACGTCCGGATCTCTTTGCTATCAATTTTCTTTTTTTTTTCTTTTAATGTCCGTCTTCTTTTAATAAATTCTATTGTTCAGGCTTATGACTGGGGAAAAAAAGAAAATGTGTTTTGTTACCAAAAAAAGACTATGGGATTGGGCCATTATACAACTCATTCTTGGCCAGTTAGTAAAGTGTCGATTCAGTCTTCAATATCAATGTTTCATTCTATAATTCACACACTTCATCAAGTAGCCATCTTTGCTATTTTTTTTGTGTGTGTCTAATTGCTATTAATATATTTCTGCGATAACTTTTTTAAGTTGGCTAACTGCCAAGATCATTGATACACAGGGATCCAGTCACTTTGTACTAGTGGCGCCCCCCCCCCCCCCCCCCGCACTGCTGGCTAATGATATCATTGTACTAGCGCTCGTATTCTGCTCAATGTGGTGGAATGATAATGGGATCATTTACAAGTCGCCGACATAAACGGTGCTTTTGTTGTGGTTTATGGGTCGTGACTGGGCAGGGAAAGGGAGTTAGGAAATGTCAGCGTGACCCACGGGAACCTAGTTTTGTTGTTAGATTTAAGGCTAGGTATAAACACGTGACTCTGCAGACGAAAGAATTGTTGCTTGTTGGCACTCCAAGGCTCATTTCTGCGTGTCTGACTTGGTCATACAATTTTTTTTTTAAAGTCAACTCATGTCTACAGTAGCGTGCTGCAGCCCCGGATGCCGAACCCTAGGAGTCGTTATAATGGATATCAAAACGTTATGCAAAGTATAAAAATATAAATATTTATTATGTATAAACTTTTTATTGGTTACTGGCGACTATTGTCATGCAGATATGAATTACGTACTTCTTCTTCTTGAAACTGTCAGGTAGAGTTGAGCCCTCGGCTCTTGGAACTCTAGGCCAGCAAAAGTAAACAAGAGCTCCCTCTCACCGGCCTGAATGAGAACAGTGTACACTGTTCTGTCTGACGGGTGGGTCAGACTCACAGCAAGAGACCGCATACACTAAGATCCCCGCCACTTTCCATTTCTATACCAGGCTAAACTGTGCGGGGCACACCATTTATGTAACGGCCCCCTTGAGGAACAGCGCCTGGATTGTGACAAGGTTGTGGGAGCTTTTTAACAACTCCGCACAGTGCAATGAGGATGCTCTCGCACCCCCTTAGGCACCCCCACGGGAGTCTTGTTTTGCTACCCTTTAGCCTAATCGTTTCCTCTTACGATCGTTTCCACCCGGGCGCCACTATGAGGCAGGGTGGCATGCCCGGGATGAATTACGTACACAATTAGGTAATGGAAGGGGGACGGGCGTCTACAGCCCTTTGCGCCCCGTGCACCTGGCACCACCAGTATAACACTGTCTATCTGCCAGTAAACTTTGTATCGAAAACATTGGGGTTGGAAAGGAAAGAGCACTTTATTAAATATAACCTGTGCAGTGGAATAGTTTTTGGGTTTTCGCGAGTGAGATTTAGCTTGAATGTCATAATTTGCAAAGCCCTTTCTAAAAAGTATAGCGGTGTTACACGTTTTAAATAAGAAGGGGCATAACTCAACGCATTGCTTTCTGTTTGTTTCTCTCCCTTTGACCAGCCAAGTTTTTAATCGCCAATACAATCTATTATTACGTAGTGTTTGACAATATCTGGGCGTACGGAAACAAACGCAGCAACTCGCAAATTGTGACATTCTGCAAGTCTACTCTATATGGAGCTCTTCAATACCAGGAAGCGAAAAATAATGGGGCTGTTTCGAGACCGAGGTGACATGATCAGACTACGTAATGTCATTTGTCAAAAGTGGCAATTATCAAGGGTGAACATAAATATCACCGGGCACTTTTGTTTCTACCCCTCCTCAATATCGTTCGCCACCTCCCCCCCCCCTTTTCTGACTTTCATATTTCTGCTTTTTTTTTATATTCAATCACTGGTTCAGAACTTAATAGCTTGACTCTCCTCTGGGAGCGAGCGCCCCATTGTATTTTCATTCTCGTGTGATTCCCCTCTTTCTTCCCCTCCCGTTTCCAGTGATTGAGGACGCTATAGTTCAAGTGTTGCTATATCTGGAGGCCAGTGTTTTCCTCGGCCCCGTCGTGGCCTCGGGAGCTGATTGGGCAACACGTCATCAACAGTCTCGTGAAAGTGTCACAATGCAACCGAGTGGAAGTTGCTGAACGTGCAGCGAGCTTTGAGCGATATCTCTTTGACATGGCTGCTGGCTCTATCGTTCAGCGCCTGTCCGTTCTAGAGCTAGGTATAGCGACAATCTCGATTTGTCTATGTGGCTAAAAATAAAAATACTAAAAAAAAAACAAAAAAAAACAGCTTTCTAATTTAACTCTTTCCCTCCGTAATTATTTTTTCTCATTCTCATTCGTTTTGCTCACTATCCTGTTATGATAAAACTTCAATAACGTTTTTGTTTGTTATCAGAAAATGTTATATTTGGTATTGAATTATAGTAGAATGCATGCTCTTTTTTTTTTTTTTGTCGTTGTCAATTAGGAGAGAAAGAGTTAAAACAACTGAATTTGAAACCGCATTGAGAGAAAATAATATTCATATAACTATTAACCATACTTATGTCTGTGAGGCAAAAGGTAAAACAAAATTCCCCTTTCAGATTTAGAGACCACACAAGAAGAAAATGTGATGGTCATCTTTTTCTTTGTTCAACGGTTAACGAGCAGGGTGTCACGTGGCTACCACAACGACCAACCGCATTTACTTTTCCCAACTAAAGTCAGGTACTTTTAGAAGTTTGAATTCCTTTTGTTCATGTTTCCCATAGTATCAAACGTTCGTTATAAGGTATATTAGAGTTGGGTGGACTCAGGGTCGCTCTAAAAATCCCGAAATCCAAAATCCCAGCCTTCACCGTGATACGTACCCAGGACCCCCAGGTTCAGAAGCCAAGCGCTTAACCACTCAGCACCGCCCCCCCCCCCTTTTCCACCGAGGCAAAAGGTCCTATAATTTAAGTTTTTTTTTAATAGCGTCGACTTTTTTTTTCATGAGTTTCCCTATCACAAAAATTTGAAGAACTGAAGGACGGCTCGGGATGGCGGCGGGTAGAATTCGAAACCGAGGCCATCGAGATGACAGTTCAGTGCGCAATTTATGGACGTAAAGAAATAATTTGTCGTTTTACGGTTTGATAATTTCGCTCCCTTTGACTTGTAGGCCCTATACAATTTTTTTTTTAAATTTCTCAGGATAATTATATTAAACTCAAAAATCATATAAATCCACATTTCTTAGAATTCTAGAAAATCAAGATTCAATTTTTTTTTTATCTTCGACTAAGTGAAGCTCTTAAACGCATGGTAAATGTCTACTAGAATTATCTCCCATACCCAGTACAAATCTTTACTAGGATCTAGCTCCTATAACAATAGCAAATCTCGATTTAATTTAGCTCCTATACTTATGGCAAATCTCATCTAGGATTTAGCCCCTATACCCATAGTTAATCTCAGTTAAGATTTAGCTCCTATGGCAAATGTCATCTAGGATTTAGCTCCTATACCCATAGTAAATCTCGATTTATTTGAGCATCTATACTTATAGCAAATCTGTACAAAGATTTAGCTCCTTAAACCATAGCGAATCTCTGCTAGGCTTAGCTCCGATTCCCGTAGCAGATCTCGACTAGGT